>PDUQ01000225.1:0-10947 GCA_002994785.1 Heterobasidion parviporum
GAAGTGGACATGGAAGAGGATGATCAGGAACCCAACTGGGAAGAGACAACCGACTTCATCGAGAGTTGGAGGAGGGCAGTTCTGGTCAGCACCACCGTGGGGTACCACAACCTCGTCGTCGGTGGAACCCGCGACTCTACCGCGACCCGAGAGCCCCCTCCGCACCATGGAGGACGCTACGTACCGCCTGACCGACGACGACTCGACCGACCCGTCGGTGATGCTGCTACCGTCCGAAGGCTCTTCAAAGAGCTAGACACGGGCGAAGCCAAGCAGGTGTTGGTGGACGTAGCAGAGGGTTTTCTTAGCCTCTCCTCTGCCAGCAAGAGAGAGAGACGGTCGAAGGGGGGTCAACATGTATCAACGTACGAGCAATGAACCATCACATCATTACTCCTATCCGTTTGAACGTGAAGTTGACAACTCAAGGCCGAAGAGCTGGAGCTAGAGCAACGATCGACTCAGCCTGCGAAGGGATCTGGTCAACGAATCCTGGGTATGGAAACACAACCTCCCCAGCTATCCGTTGGACCGACCCATTCGAGTACGAAACGTCGACGACTCCATCAACAAAACGGCCTCATAACTAGAGGCGTAGATGGAATCTAACCATCACAGACCAACAAGGTCGAACGCACACGGAACGCGTTCAAATGTTCATCACCAATCTGGGAGAGACGACATGCTCCTGGGACAGATTGGTACGATACCACGATCCTTATTCGATGGAGGAAACGTGAAGTACGGTTCGATGGGTGCCGATCCCTATGCGAACAACCGTATGGAATTACCAAGGCAAGAAGAACCATTGGCCGAAGGACGGCTAAAAATGGTAGAAAACACACGAGAAAACCTCGCTTGGTACACGATCTCTCGGACCCCAGAGGATGGCCGAGAGATGGATGACAAACAGCGAATTCAAACGGCATTAGTAAACCTTTGGGACAGACGCGCCAAGGACGACAAAAGATGCTCGACATACTCGCCGACGTAGAGCGCGTCGCAAGATAACAAGCTCAAGTTTGACCTCCCTGTTCCGGTGAACAAGGAGGAACCAGTCATTAGGAAGGTCGCCCCGAACCACAGGTCTCGCCAGTTTTGATGAAGACCTCGAAGAGAAATTGACATCACGCACCTGAAGGATCGAGTACCGTTGCCTATCACGAGTACCTCGACATCTTCAGCGAGCGACGGTCACAAAGACTCCCAGGACATACGATATGGGACCACGCCATCGATCTAAAACCGACCTTTGTTCCACAAGCACCCCGGATTTTCCGCTCAGCCCTGAAAAACATGACGAACTAGGAAGTTCGTCAAAGAACATTTGGCTAGGGGAACTATCCGTCGGTCCACAGCAACAGCGCGGCCTCCTTCTTCTTCATCAGCAAGAAGGATGGAAAACTCCGCCCTGTACAGGACTACCGACTTGAACGAACACACGGTTAGGAATGTTTGCCCCTACCTCTGATACAGGAACTCTTGGACGTCATTAAAGGAGCCAAGGTGTTCTCCAAACTGGACGTCCGCTGGGGGTACAACAATATACGGATCAAGAAGGCGACGAGTCCAAGGCGGCATTTGTACCCCTTTAGGACTCTTCGAACCTACAGTGATGTTCTTCGGTCTCACCAATTCGCCGGCCACATTCCAAGCCATGATGAACATGATCTTCAAGGATCTCATCCTCGCCAGGAAAATCACGGTCTATATGGACGACATCCTCATCTTCACGGCCACGGTGCCGAACACGTCTTGGTGATAAAACAGGTCATGAAATCCTGCGCGACAACGATCTCTACCTCAAACCCGAAAAGTGCGAGTTCCACAAGGACAAACTCAACTATTTGGGGTACACGATCTCGGCAGACTCTGTCGCCATGGAGGACTCAAAGTAGCCGCATCGAGGAATGGCCCGTCCCGCACGGTCCGAACACTCGTTCTTGGGATTGGAAACTTTTATCGACGCTTCATCGAGAAGTTCTCCTTTCACTCGACCTGCATGACCTCACCAAGAAGGATGCCAAATGGATCTGGACGACGCCTGCCAGAAGGCGTTTGACACGTAAAATCGGCTTTCACGAAGAAACCCGTCCTGCTCTACCCGGACCTCCTTTCCGGCTCGTCACCGACGCATCCCTCACCGCTTATGGCGCGGTTTGTTACAAGAAGGGACCGATGAAGCATGGCACCCAGTGGCTTATCTTCAGGATCTTTCGCTCCTCCGGAACGAACTACGACGTTCACGATCGCGAGTTACTCGCCATCATCAAGGCTGGACCACTGGAAACATTACTTGGAAGGCCCGTCACCGTTCGAAATCTGACCACAAAAATTTGGTCTATTTCCAGTCTGCGCGCGATCTCACTCGCGCCAAGCCCTGGAGCTTGTTCTTGTCACAATTCGACTTTACTCCTTCACAAGGCTGGTTCCACCAACCATGCTGATGCTCTGTCCAGGCGGCCAGACCTTAATGAGGGGGTGGAAAATGACAACAAGGCGCAGACTCTCCTACCGTCCAAACTTTTCGCCGACTCAGAGGAAACACTAGTGGATGTGCGCGTTCGATCCACGGAATTACAGTCTCAAACCTCCTCACGCTCATTCGACACTCTCGTCGGAACAGGACACGGTAGTAAAAGCGCAGTACAAGCAATTTTAGGAAAATACCCGCACCTTGGCAACAGCCTTAACAACTGGACACACGAAGAAGGAACTCCGACGAAACGGACGCATCTGTGTACCAAAGGATGACACCATACGAAGAGCAATCGTCAAAACCCACCATGATTCCATAGCAGTCGGACACCCAGGACGGTCAAGACATTGGAACTGGTGACGAAATATTGGTGGCAGGGAATAACAAAGTTCGTCCACGACTACGTGGATGGTTGTGCAACTTGCCAATCTACAAAGAACTTGCCACATCGCACTCACCGCCGATTCAACCGCTTGAAACCACGGACACACCCTGGAAGTTCATCTCCACCGACTTCGTAACCGACCTCCCAGAAAGCGGAGGGTTCGACTCGATCAATGTGGTGGTAGACCAAGGACTTCAAAAGGAATCGTCATCACTCCGTGCAAGAAAACAATCACGGCAGAAGAAACCACGAGACTTTTCCAAGACAACGTCTTTAAACGTTTTGGTCTCCCGCTAAAGTGGTGTCCGATCGAGGCCCACAATTCGCGCCACATTCACTAGGGAACTATGGAAAGGACTGGGTATTATCCAGCGCTGAGCACATACCATCCTCAAACGGATGGAGAAACCGAACGGGTAACCAAGGATCGAACAATTCCTACGAGTCTTCTGCAACCACCATCAGGACAACTGGGTGGAACTACTTTCTTTTGCAGAATTCGCTCATAACAGCGACAACATTCAGCCAGGAAAATCACCGTTCGAAATCCTCTATGGATACAATCCACCCTACTCGGCAGACACGGCTGGATACCAGTGCCCGCAGTGGGAACGATCCAAGTCAGGAAGAGCGGAATCTAGCCTGCGCATGGCTGCGCAACACGCGAAAGACAGGGATTCCCACCGAAAACTTCCCCAATGGGAAAGGGAACCCAAGTATGGTAGAAGGCACACATCCACACATCCAAAAGCGAAACTCGCCCCCGACGCTACGGCCCTTCAAGGTGAAAGGACTGCCTACCGTTGGATCCCCGAACAATGGAGGATCCACCCCGTGTTCCACGCCTCTGCTCACGAATATCACGAGACAACGGCCCATGGGAAGAATTCCCCAAACCGCCGCCAGAGATCCTAACGAGAGGAACACTTCGAAGTTGAAGCCGTTCTGGACTCTAAACGCCACGGTCGTGGATCAAATCCTCGTGAAGTGGGTCGGATATCCGAAGCGACAACTCATGGGAACCCTGGCCCTATTGAAGGAACGGCTGATGAAGCACAGGAATATCACCGAATATCCCAATCGTCCAAAGGCTCGGGATCAGTGGATACAGTATAAGGAAGGCGATGAAAGAAGAACATCGCCTCCCATGACAGATTCCTCTAACTCTACTTCTCCCCACAACGCGACTCATCGCCAGACCATGCCATGTACATCGGAGGAGGAACCACCGAATCAGCCTCCTCACCCTCGCGATGCCAGATGTCTTCTTACCGTTCCAAACCCGGATACCCGAAGAGTGGACCCGACAAACCAGACGGTCCCATCGGATCTGGTACCAGTACAGGAGTCCTCGTACCAGAGTCCTCATCAGGGTTGAGGGAACTCATGACGATCACCCTCAGGCAGATCCGACAGAAGGAAGAAAGATCCGGATGCAGTGGAGCCAGAAACACCGGGACCAGAGCTCCTGGGCGCAGTGAGCGAGTACTTCGACCTGCGCGATACCAAGCCCGGCTGGACATGTTGACGGAATGTACCAGACGCAACAACGGTAATGCACCACCTTCCGGACCCGGAGGACCCCTTAGTAGTGGAAGTCCTCAGCCCGGAGAGTTGGAAATAGGCGATGCCTCTGCAGCGAACCATTGGATCGGTAATCCAAATGGCTGTCGCTCTGGCCTTACAACGGCTAGCTAATGTCCTGCAGGACAACCCGGCAGCGAACGAAGCGATGTTCCACGTCGGTTGGCGAACGCCAGTGACCGAGTTAGGGTCATGGCCTACACCGAGAATCACCGAGTCGCCTCTGGTACGCGCGGGGAACACAGGGCAGCATGCCCTACTCATCCATCCCCACGAATTCTCCTCTTCGTCAATCTGGACTCGTACCAGCCCTCTGGCCGACACCGATACAGCTCATTCCCTTCCATTCGGGTTGAACCGTACCGGGTTGTACCATGGAACGAGGGAACATCGGGGAAATACCGCCTGCGAGCCATCGAGACGCCTCCGCGCAGACCGAATACGTCTGGACCACCGTACAGCGACAGGCCAGACGAAACGGCAAACCCGCCTCCTCTCGCCAGCCGAACGCACCGACACGAACTCCCCCTCTATACCGACGGCACGAGAGAGCGCCGCAGGGGAGGGACTACGAGGGGCCACTCGACTTCCTCGACAGGGAAATTCGTCGACTATCGACAGAAGTCGAATCATGGAAGTACAAGAGAAAATCCGCGAACACGTCGCCGCGCTCCTCGCTCTCCATCGGAGATGGGGGAACTTTACTGACAAGAGCGGAACTAGACGCATGGGACGCCCTCGACCATCAATACGACGACTACGACTACGAGGCATATGCGCGAGCGGACGAAGGAGAAGGGGATTTCGGCAACCCCGCTGGGGGATATTAGGGTAGCAGAAGGAGAGGACCTCTGCACCCCAGGTAACGGTTACACGAACAGGACAACCACCACACGTCCACCATGACGTTAAACTGGATGTTCGTCCGAAACGACGTAAAACTACATGTCCGCAAAGACATTAAACTAAGATAGGAAGGAAAACCTCGAACCCGGACGACGATCCGCTCAAGTCGTTGACCTGCATGTCGTTAAACTGTGAAAAGATAAGAAGGCAGGGGAAGTACCTGTCCTGGCCTGGCAGGGCCGAATTTCACATTTCCTTCCTTCGGAGCAGAACGAAGGAAACACACAAGCGAACCTCTCACTGTCAAGAGGTATTCTGACAGACGAATCGGGCGTCCCGTTTGGATCCCCAGTTTTACAGGTCCCTTTCCGCATTAGGAGGACCTTGGATTCAGCAAATAACCTATGCCGCTGGCTTCTCTCGACGGTGATGGCGCGAGAGACTCGCAAGATGCATATTCCGGTCGTGGCGATCGGGTGCTATTTTCCTCGCTGTCAAGGTCTGACAGGAGTTTGGGCGTCCCTCTTTGGATCCCCAGTTTTACAGGGTCTTTTCCGCATTAGGGGACCCTCGCTGCGATGCACACAATAGTAGGAGATGCGACCTACTACGGTGTCAGTTACTGAACGAGGCACCAAAACAAGAAACCTCTCAGCCAGGACGGGCCACCGTATGGGGCTGACAGAGTCAGGCGGAGGGCTTACATCCGCAACGATGTAAAACTACGAAGGCTTGGTCCGCAATGACGATAAACTAGTTCTCGGCATTCGTCCGGAAGACGTAAAACTACCACGACCCTCGGAGTGTGGATGCATTCCAGCAGTGCGGAATGGAGGCCCCACTGGCTTGGAACCCTGCCGACTAGGTCAAGGCGCTTCCAGATTCCATGCGCCTTACGGTAAAAGAATCTGGGGTCGACACGGTTCAATTCCGTGCGAGGGGTCTGGAGACAAGGAGCGGGTTGCCATATCCGACAAGGACCGCGACTACTCCTTGGCCGTTCAGTCTACCTTGAAGTCAGAAGCAAGAAATTCCGCTTCAAGGGCCAGTCAAGAGGCAACTGGGATAGTGCCTCGAGGTACGTGGTTGTGGGACAAGTTCATGCCCTCCACACGTCCTCTATGACGTTAAACTGGGCCTGTCGGCGACTTCGAACACGAAGTCGTCGCGTCCGAGATGACGGAAAACTAGCCTGGTCCGCAATGACGATAAACTACGGTCCCCTCTGTTCTAGGGAGCTTTGGAGCTGGAATTACCGCTTCCAGCTACAAGTCCGAAAATACAGAACCTAAACTACCTCGCCTTGGAGGCACAATCTATCGGGACTCAAGGCAGTCGGACGATAGCACGTCCGAAAAGACGATTAAACTACGGCCGTCCATCATGACGATAAACTGAGGAGACCCGTCAGTTACGGGCAGCGTGGGTCGTGTCAAAATAGACACCTATTCTGGCACCATCCCCTCGTTTGAGCAGTGTCCAAAGATGAGAACTCTTTGCACACTACTCCAAAAAAAGTTATCCGGTTTGATATAGCATAAACCGTCACCTTCTTCCTCGGGACGACATAACCTCTAGAGCTGTGGAAATTGGTCTATGGCCCTATGCGCATCACCGATGAATGATCCGGCGCGCAGAAAAGTCCTCACTCTAGGCCTGTTATGTTTGGGAACAGGTGTAATTTATAGGTCCGCAACGACCTAGGGATAAACTAGCAGGGCCGTCCGCAACGACGAGACAAAACTACCTATGGTCAAGGAACGACCCTAACTTCCACACAGAGGGAATACCACACAGCGACCCCGCATTCAACCGACTCACACAAGTCGAGTTTCTATTTCACCACCTAATCTTCGCACATCATCTTCTTGACATCACCAGGATCGGCCTGGTTAACAAAAAGGGTCCAGGAAAGGCCTGGACGGTGGACTCAAGACCGGAGCCACCGGAGATGACGCGGCTGGTACTAAAAACAAAACAAGGGCACAGGCGGAAGATAACTTCTTCAAGCCAAGTACAAACGATTTGCGACCGCATCAAAACTTCGGTGAAGGAAAACATCGAGGGAGACGTGGCCTGGGAAACCCTAGGAACTCAAAAAAACAGCTCAACGGAGAAGGACAACTCCTAGGCGTTGTAAACGACGTAAGTCGGTCTTCGCCCCAGAAAACGAAGTCGTACCGGAAGACGCATCCGGACAAGACAGTCAAGAACGATTCACGATGATGGAAGAGGTGCACGCAAAGCGTGGTCCGTTCAGGCGACCGGACGTAGAAAGGGGGTATTGTTACGATTGGGATCTCGGGGCTCATCGGAGCACGTCTAACCCGACATCCACGTACCAACACTAGGCGGCTCCTCATCGGAGCGTACAACAAGGTATTCGGCATTCCCTCAAAGCCGACTAATCCGATGGATCACTCAGCATCGGACGGGAAGTGGGACATAGGGATATATAAGCAGAGCGTACTAAAGGAAGCATTCACATGTCAGGGCCGCATACGGTATATAAGGCCCATAGAATAGGCTAGGACTTTAGTCTATTCTCCTCGTTCCTCGTATCATCCTATACGGACTGTCCTTAGGCAGTCTTCCTACTGCCTATCCTTGTCCTTACTGTACCCCAATACAGTCGGACTCCTTTCACATCTTCAGTCAGTCTGCGCGACTTAGGGAAGAACCGCTACTCTGAGGTTACCGAACGAGCAGTTCATAACAGTTCCTCATCAACGAACATAGCGCGCTCGGGGAGGAATCTCGTTGGTGTGGGAGTAGTAGGAAGTGGAGGAGCTTGTCATGAGACGATGAGGATCTCTTCTTTGTCCTGGCCCCTCTCCTTATACTGCCGTATCCACCTGAAACCCCGCTGCCCTAGGGCGGTTGGGATATTTTCGGTGATAATCCTGCAGTGCTTCATCAGCCGTTCTCTTCAACAGGGTCCAGGGTTCCCACGAATTGTCCGCTTCCGGATATCCAACCACTTCACAGATATTTGATGCCACGACCTTGGCGTTTGGAGTCCAAACGGTTTCAACTTTGAAGTGTTCTTCGTCATTCAGGATCTCCGGAGGCAGTTTGGGGAAATTCTTCCCATGAGCCTCTGTCTCGTGATATTCTGTGAGCATGGATGCGTGGAACACCGGATGGATTTTCCACTGTTGAGGGATTCCTAAACGATAAGCCAGGGTTCCAACCCTTTTTAGCACCTTGAAAGGTCCGTATCGCCGAGGGGCAAGTTTTGCCTTAGGATGAGTCGTGTGGATGTGGGTCCCTTCTAACCATACCTGGGTCCCCTCTTCCCATCGTGGGAGATTCCTGTGGGTGTCCCTGTCTTTAGCAAGTTGCGCAGCCATGCGCAGACTGGCTTCAGCCTTGCCTTGCGATTCTCGGATCAGCTTTATTTGTTCCACTACTGCAGGTACCTTGGTGCCTAGTGCTCCATCCGCCGAGTAGGGCGGATTATATCCATATAGGGCCTCGAAGGGTGACCTCCCGGTAGCAGAGTGTTGTCGACTGTTATGAGCGAATTTGGCGAAGGGGAGCAGGTCCACCCAATTGTCTTGGTGGTGGTTGCAAAATGCTCGCAGGAATTGCTCTATTTCTTGGTTGACCCGTCGTTTCTCCATCTGTTTGAGGGTGATACACCATACTTAGGGCAGGTGTAATACCCAGCCCCTTCCACAATTCTTGAGTGAATGTGGCTGCAATTGGGGACCTCGGTCAGACACTACTTGACAGGTAGGCCAAATCGTTTGAACATGTTGCTTTGGAAAAGCGTCGTGGTCTCTTCCGCTGTGATGGTTTCTTACAAGGGGTGATAACGATTCCCTTCGTCAGCCCTTGGTCCACTACCACGTTGATGGAATTGAAACCTCCGCTCTCGGGCAGATCGGTTACGAAATTGGTGGAGATGATTTTCCATGGTGCGTCGGTGGTCTCGAGCGGTTGGACTGGTGGATGAGTTCGGTGTGGGAGGTTCTTGGTGGACTGACAAGTCGCACAACCATCCACATACTGGTGAACGAACTTTGTCATGCCCTGCCACCAGTAATGTCGTCGTACTAGCTCAAGGGTTTTTGCTCGTCCCGGATGTCCCACTGCTATGGAGTCGTGATGGGTCTTAACTATTGCCCGTCGTATGGCATCATCTTTTGGGACACATACGCGGTCGTATTGTCGAGTGATGCCGTCTTTGTGTGTCCATTCCTTCAGTTTTGCCGTTGTCGTTCTTGGTCCTTTCTCCAGAATCTCCTGTATTGCCGCATCCACTAGCATGTCTCGTTCTGAACGGGAGTGTCGGATGAGGGTGAGGAGACTTGAGGACTGTAATTCCGTGGTTCGAACGTGCACGTCCACCAGTGTTTCTTCGGATTCAGCAAAAAGTTTGGACGGTAACAAAGTCTGCGCCTTGTTGTCAGATTCCACCCCTCACTAAGGTCTGGCCGCCTGGACAGAGCATCAGCATGGTTGGTGGTACCAGCCTTGTGGAGGAGCATAAAGTCAAATTGCGACAAAAACAAGCTCCAGCGGGCTTGGCATCGAGTAAGATCGTGCACAGATTGGAAGTAAACCAAGTTCTTATGATCAGTCCAAATATCGAACGGATGGCGGCGCCTTCCAGGTAATGTTTCCAGTGGTCCAGCGCTTGATGATGGCGAGGAGTTCACGGTCATGGACGTCGTAATTCTGTTCTGGGGGCGCGAAGGATCCGGATAGATACGCCACGGGATGCCAAGCTTTGTCGGCACCCTCCTGCAACAGGACTGCGCCATAGGCGGTGAGGGACGCATCGGTGACGAGCCGGAAAGGGCGCAGGGGGTCTGGATAAGTAGTACGGGTTTCTTCGTAAAAGCCGATTTTAACATGTCGAATGCCCGTTGACAGGCGTCCGTCCATATCCACTTGGCTCCCTTCTTGGTAAAGTCATGCAAAGGTCGAGTAATGAAGGAAAATTTCTCGATGAACCGTCGATAAAAGTTTCCAAGACCCAAGAAGGAACGAATGTCGCGACCGTTCGAGGAACGGGCCACTCCTCGATTGCGGCTACCTTCAAGTCTTCCATGGCGACAGAATCTGCCAAAATCGTGTACCCCAAATAGTTGAGTTTGTCCTTGTGGAACTTGCACTTTTCAGGTTTGAGGTAGAGGTCGTTGTCACACAGGATCATGACCTGTTTTATTACCAGACGTGTTCGGCCACCGTGGCCGTGAAGATAAGGATGTCGTCCATGTATACCATGATCTTTCTAGCGAGGATGAGGTCCTTGAAAATCATGTTCATCATTGCTTGGAAAGTGGCCGGCGAATTGGTAAGCCCGAAGAACATGACTGTGGGCTCAAAGAGTTACAAGGGGTTACAAACGCTGCCTTGGACTCGTCGCCTTTCTTGATCCGGATATTATTGTAGCCCCAACGGACGTCCAGCTTGGAGAACACCTTGGCCCCTTTATGACGTCTAAGAGCTCCTGTATTAGTGGTAGGGGCAGACGTTCCTAACCGTGTGCTCGTTCAAGTGCCGATAGTCCTGCACAGGGCAGAGCTTCCATCCTTTTTACTGATGAAAAAGAAGGAGGCCGCACTGTGGCTGTGGATCGACGGATAGTCCCCCTAGCCAGATGTTCCTTGACGATTTTCCTAATTTGTCGTGTTTTTCA
>PDUQ01000226.1:0-10939 GCA_002994785.1 Heterobasidion parviporum
CCCCCCTCCCCCCGCCCTGTCCCCTCCCTCCCTGCCTCCTTCTCCCCGCCTCTTCCGTCCTCGTCCTCCTGTCTCGTTTCGGCGCCCCTTTCTTCCTCTCTTCCTCTGCTTTCCTCTCTGTCTCTTTCCGTCTCGCCTTCCCTCTTTTGGGTTTCTCTTTTCGCTTCTTTCTCTCGCCCTTCTGCCTCTGCTCTCTCCGCCGGTTTCCCCTCCTTTTTCTTCGGCGGCTTCTCTTCTTGTCTCTTCTTCTTCGGCTGTGGCTTCCTCTCTCGTTTTCCCGGCTTCCCTCCCTTCGCCTCCCTCTCTCGTCTCGTCTCCGTCTCCGCTCGTCCTCCTCTCGTTCCCGGTTTCCGTTTCGGTTTCCTCTTCCTCCTCCTCGCCTTCTTCTTTCCCTCTCTGCTGCTCCTTTCCCTCCTTGCTCTCCCGCTGTCTCTGCTGCTCGTCCCCCCCTCGTCCCCTCTGCTTCCCTGTCCTGCCGCCCCTCCGTCTCTTCCTCCTCTTCTTCGCCCTCCTCCGTTCTTTCCCTCTCTTCGCCCCCCTCTCTCTTTCTCTTCCCCTCTCCTCTCTTCCGTCCTCTCCCTTTCTTCGCCCTCGCCTCCCCCCTCTCCTCTCTTTCCTTCCCCCTTTCTTCTTCCTCCGTTCTTTCTTCTCTTTCCTTCTCGGCCCCCTCGTCGGTTTCGGTCCCTCTCCCCTCCCCGCTTCTTCGCTTCTCGTCCGCTCTCTCCTCTTGGTTTTCTTTTCTTCGCTTTCGCTCTCCTCCCGCCCCCTCTCTCGCCTCTTTTCTTTTTTCTCTCCTTCCCTCTTCCTTCCCCCTTTCCCTCCTTTTTTCCTTTTCCTCGCCTTCGGTCTCTTCCTCCCTTCTCTCGGTCCCCTTTCCCCCTTCCCTCTCCTTTCCCCCTGCTCTTCCTTCCGTTCCCGTCTCTGCCTCTCCCTTCTCTCCCGTCCTTGCCCCTCTTCCCGGCTCCGCCCCTGCTCTTCGTTTCCTCTCTGCCCTTCCCGGTCCCTTTGTCGTTCCTCCTTTCTTCCTCTTCGTTTCGTTCTTTGTTTCTTTTCTCTGGCTGGTGTCCCCCCTTTCCTCGGCTTTTTTTCTCCCCCTTTGTCTTCTCTTCTTCCCTTCCCCGTGGTTCTTCTTTTCTCCGTCTTGTCGCTCTCCTTGTCCGTGTTCTCCGTGCTTCTTCTTCTTTCCCCCTCCTTCCCGTCTTCTCTCTTGCCCCTGCCGCCCTCCGTTTCCCTCCCCCTCCTCCTCCGCCCCTCTCCCCCTCCTGCCTCTCTTCTCCGTCCATTCCCTCGTTTTTTCCTTTCTCTTTTCCCTTTCTCTCTTTTCTTTTTTCTTCTTCCCCCTTCTTTCCTTTTCCCTCGTCCCCCTTCCTCTCTTTCTCTTTCTCTCTTTTTCCTGCCTCCTTTCTTCCTGTTCTTTCTTTTTCTTCCTCTTTTCGCTGTTCTGTTCTTCGGTTTCCCTTTTTTCTTCGCCGTCCCTCGCCCTGCTGCCTCTCCCGTCTCTGCTTCTGCCTGTGGCTTTCGTCTCCTTCCCGGCCCCCCTCGCCCCTTTTCCCCTCCCTTTTTCTGTTGTCGCTCTGCTCTTCTTCGTTTTTGCTTTCGCCCTTCTTCTTCTTTTCCCTCTTGCTGTTCCTTTCTCTCCCGTGTCTCCTTTTGGGTTTTCTCTTGCTCTTCTCTTCTTTCTTGTTTTCCCTCTTGGTTTTCTTTTCGCCCTTGGTTCTGGCGCTCTTTCTCTTTCCCTCCTCCTCTTTCCTTTTGTTCCGTCCCGCCGGCGGCGGCGTGTGTTTTCCCGCCGCCGCCCTCCCCTTTTTTCTCTTTCCCTCCTTTTTCTTTCTTTTCCCCCCTCCCGTCTTCTCCTTTTCTTTTGTTTTTCCCTTTCTTCCGTTCTTTCTGTTTTCCGTTTTGTTTTGTCCCCGCCGGCGGCGGCGTGTTTTTTTTCCCCGTGTTTTTCCGTTTTCCGTTTTCCCCGGCGTTTCTTCTTCGCTCCTTCTCCCTTCCCCCCTTTTTTGGTTTGTTTTTTGGTTTGTTTTTTTCTTTCTTTCCTGCCCTGCCGTCCCCCCTTTCCCTCCCTTCTCCCCCCTCTCCTCTCTTTCCCTGCTGTTCCCCTGCTTCGTTCTCCTCCCTTCTTCGTCGTCCTTGTTTTCTTTTTCCTCCTCCCTTCCCGCCGTGCTCTCCTCTTCCCCCTTGCTTTGCGCCCCTTCCCCTCCTCTTCCCCTCTCCCTTTGTTGTTTTGTCCCCCTTTTCGTCCTTTGTGTCGTTCCCGCCTTCCCCCTTGTTGTTCCGTTTGTTCTGTTTTCCGTTTTGTGTTTGTTTTTCCGTTCCGCTCCGCTTCTCTCCTCCCCTTCCCCCGTTCCCCTTCCCCTCTTTTCCCGCCGGCGGCGGCTCCCTTTCTTCTTCCCCCCCTTTTCCCGCCTTCTTTCTCCTTTTCCCCTTCTCTCTTTTTTTCTTCTCTTTTGTTTCTTTTCCCCGTCCTTCTCTTTTTCCTTCTCTCTTTCCCTTCTCCCGTTTCCTCCTTTCCCTTTTCCTCCTCCCTTGTTCTCCTTTCTTTTTCTCCGCGTTCCGTTTCCCGCTGGTTCTGTCGTCGCCCTGCCCCGTCTCTCCCCTTCCGGGTTCCCTTCCCTCTTCCTCTCTTGCTCCTCCCCCCCCTCTCCCCTCCCCTCTCTTTTTTGTGTTTTGTTTTTCTCTTTTGTTTCTTTGCTCTTTTGTTTCGTTTTTTTTCTTCTTCTCCCGTTCGCGTTCTTCTTTCTTTTTCTTTCTTTTGCTTCTCTTTTTCTCCTTCTCTCCTTTCCCTTTCCTTTCTTTTTCCCGTCCTCCCCTTTCCCCTCCCTTCTCCCCTCTCTTCCTCGGCCTCTCTTTCCTTCTTTTCCCTGCCCCCTTCTTCCCTTCCCCCGGTTTCCCTTTTCCCCCCCCTGTGCCTCCCTCTCCCTCGTGCCGTCCCCGCCTCCCCCTCTCCCCTCTTCCGGTCTTCTTCCCTCCCCTCTCTTTTGTCTTTTCCTTTTCCCGCCGGCGGCGGCTCCCTTTTCTTTGTTTTCTTTTTCCTCCCTCTCTCCTTTGTTTGTCCTTTCCTTTTTTCTTTTTCCCCGCCGCTCCCTTTTTCTCTCCTTCCCTTTTTCTCTCCTCCTTCTCCCCCCCCCTTCTCCTTCTCCCGTCCCCCCTCTCCTCCCCTTTGTCTCTTTCCTTCTCTTCTCCTCTCTTTCTCCTCTCCCTTCCTTCTCCGTCCTTTCTTCCTCCCCCTCTTTGGCCGCCGGCGGCGGCTCCCTCCCTCTTTTCTTTTTCCTCCCCCTCTCCCCCTCCCCCCTCCCCCTTCCTCCTTCTTCTCTTCGTTTCCTGGTCGCCCCGCCTTCTTCTCCCCTGGTCCTTTTGGTTCGCGTCCCCCGCGCCTCCCCTTCCCTCCCTCCTTTTCTTCTTCCTTCTCTTGCTTTCCCCCTTTCCCTTTCCTCCCCCTCTCGCTTCCCCTTCCTCTTTCCTTTCGCCTCTTCTTGTTCTTCCGCCCTCTTTCGTTCCTTCTTCCCCTCGGCCTCTTTTCCTTTTTCCGCTCTTCTCTCCCCTCCTCTTGTTCCCGTGTCTTTTCTTTCCCTTTTCTTTTTCCCTCCTTCTTTTCTTCCTCCTTCCTCCTTCTTCTTCTCCCTCCTGGTCGCCTTCTTCTTTCTCTCCCCCTTTCTTTCTCTTTCCTTTCCCTCTTTCTTTCCTTTTCCTCCTCCCTCTCGTCTCTCCCCTTTCCCTTTTCTCTCCCTCTTGGCTTCCTGTTCTTCCTTCCCTCCTCCTCCTCCTTCCTTCTTCTCCTCGTCTCCTCCCTCCTCTTTCCTTCTTTTTCTTCTGCCTCCCCCTCCCTCGCTTTTCTTTTTGTTCTCTTCTCTTCTTTCCCTCTTGTCCCCCCCGGTTTTCTCTTTTCTTTTCCCTCCGCCTTCTCCTTCCTTTTTCCCCCGCCGCTGTGGTTCTCTTTTGTCTTTTCCTTTTGTCGCGGTGCGCCGCGCCCCCCCTCTTTTCCCCTCTCCTTTCCCTTTCCTCTTTCCTCCCCGCTTTCTGGCCGCCGGCGGCGGCCCCCTCTTCTCTCCCTCTCTCTCCTTCTGTGCTTTCCCCCCTTTGCTCTCGCCGCTGGGCGGCTCCCCTCCCCTCCCCTCCTGCTCCCCTCTTTCCTCTTCCGTCTTTTCCCTCTCTTCCTCCCTTTCCTCGCTGTTTTCTTCGTCGTCTTCCCTGTGTTCCTCTCCGTTGCTTTCCTGCCTCTTCTTGCCCGTCCCCCTTCGCTGCTCCTCCCGCCGCGTCGGTCCTCCTGTCCCGGTTCTTCTGGGCTTCTTCCCCCTTTTGCTGCTGCCCTTCCCTTCCTTCTTCCCGCCCCCGTTCTCCCTTCTCCCTCTCCTCCCGTGTTCTTTTCTTTCGCCCCGTCTTTCCTTTCCTCTTTCGTTTCTTCGGTTGCGGTCTCCTCCCTTTTGGTCCCGGCTTCCCTTTCTCTGCTTTTTCTTTCGGCCTCTTCTCTCCTTTCGCTTTCTCTTCCTTCGGCGTTTCTGGTCCTCCCGTGCTGCCGCTTCTCTCCTTTCTTCGCGCCCTTCCTCCCTCTCCCCTCGCCCCTTCTCCCCTTCTTCCTCCTTTTTCCCCTTGCCTGTTCTCCCTGTTTCTTTTTTTTCTTCCCTTTTTTTTCTTTGTTCCTCCCTTCCTTCTGTCCCGTTTTTCCGCCCGGCCTCTGCCGCCCGCCTGGCCCCGGCTTCGTCCCGCGTCCTTCTTTCCTCGTTCTTTTTCGTCCTCCCCCTCTCTTCTTTCTTCTTGGGCGCTTCCTTTTCCTTCCCCCCGTTCCCCTTTCCTCCTTTCTCCTCCCTCGTTGCCCTCTCCCTTTCGCCGCGCCTCTCCGTGGCTTCTCTTTCTCTTCCCGCTCCCCCCTCGTCCCCTTCCCCTTCTTCCCCTGCCTTCCCCCCTGTCCCCTCCCTCTCTCCGGTCCGCTTCCCCCGCGCTGCCCCTCCCCTTCCCCTTCCCTCCTCGCCTCCGGGTTTTCCCCGTCTCCCGCCTCCCCCTCCGTCCGCCCCGGCGGTCCCCTTCCCCCCCCCTCCTCTCCCGTTTGCCCCTCTCGGTTTCTTCCCCCTCTTTCTCCTTCTTCCTGCGCTTTTCTTGTCGTTTCCCTGGCCCTCTTTTTTCTCCTCCCCTTCCCCTCCCTCCCTTCCCCTCTCTTTCTCCTTTTTCCTTCGGCTCCGCCTCTCCGCCCTTTCTCCCTCCTCTCCTCCTTTTCCCTTCTCGTTTTTCCCCCTTCCCCCTTCCCCCTTCCCGTCCTCCCGCTTGCCTCCTCCTCCTTCTCCCTTTCCTTCTCCCTCCCCTCCCCCCTCCTCCCTTTGTTCCCGCCGGCGGCGGCTTGTTTCTTTCTCCTTTTCTCCGCCGGCGGCGGCCCGTTTCCCTTTCCTTTTTTTTTCTTCCCCTTCCGCCTCCCTTTTTTCTCCCGCTCTCCTCTTCTTTCTCTTCTGCCTTTTTCTTCTTTTCTTTCCTTGTCCTCCTTCTTCCCTCTGCCGCCGGCCGCGGCGCTCCCTCTTTTCGTTTCGTCCTTTCCTCCTCCCCTCCCCCCCCCCCCCCCTTTCCCTTGTGCTTGCGCCGCGTGCCGCGCCCGCGCTCCCTTTTTCTCTTCTCTTTCCTCCTCTGTTTCTCTTTCCGTTCTCCTCTTTCCCTCTCCTGGCCTTCGGGTCCCGTCCCCTCCTTCCCTTGCTTCCGGTTTTCTTCTCCGGCTCCCTTTCCCCTTTGTCTCTTGCCTCCCTTCCCGCGGTTTGCCTTGCTTTTCCCCCTTCTCCTTCCTTCCCTCCCTCTCCCTCTTGCTGCGCTCCCTCCGCCGGCCTTGTTGTTTTCCCCCGCCTGCTTTTTCCTCTCCCCGCTTTCCTCCCCTTTCCTCCCCTTGCCGCCGGCGGCGGCGCCCCTTTGCTTCTCTTGTTCTTGGCGCTTTCTTGTGTTTCTTTTTGGTTTCTTCCCGCCCGGCCGCTCTCTTTGTTCCTTCTCCTTTTCCCCCGCCTCTCCTTGCTTCTCTTCCCTTCCCCTTTCCCTTCGTCCTCCCCTCTTTTCCGGTCCCGTCCTTTCTCGGTTTCCCTTTCTTCTCGCCGCCGGCGGCGGCTCCCTCTTGTGTGTTCCCGTCTTTTTCGTGCCCCGCTTTGTTTCCCGTCCTCGGTTTCCGTCGTCGGCTGGTTCCGCCTCTTCTCTGTTTTCCCTTTCCTCCTTTCCTTGGTCTTCTTTGCCGGTTGCTCTGCTCCTTCTCCCTCTGCTTTTTTCGGCTCCTTCCGCCGTCCCGCCGCCCTGCTCCGTTCTGCCTTCCTCTTCCGTTCTTCCCTCTTCCTCCTCCTCTTCTTCCCCGGTTCCTTTCCTTTTCCTCCCTCCTCGCCCGTCCCCCGCCCTTTGCTTTCTCGTCCCTTCTTTCCCGTGTTTCTCTTCTCTTTCCTCTCCCTCTTCGCTGCCCCTTCTCGCCCCCCTTTTGCTTTCCCCGCGGCTGCTCCCCTCTCTTTCTCCTTCCCCCGCTTCGGCCTCTTCTTCTTTCCCCTTCCCCCTCTTTTCCCTCCCTTCCCGCTCCTCTCTGCTGGCCCCCCTTCGCGCTTTTCTTCCTCCTTCTTTCCTTTGTTTTTTTCCTCCTCGTCCCCTCTCCGCGCTTTGGCTCTCCGCCGGCCCTTCTCCTTCCCCCTGCCCTCCCCCTCCTCCGCGCCCCTCCGCGCTCCTTGCCCCCTTCCCTCTGCTCTCTCCCTTTTTTGTTGCCCCCCCTGCTCTCCCCCTTCTTTCTTTCCCTGCTTTTTCTTTCTTCTTTCTCTCTTGTTCTTGTTCCGTCTCCTCGTTTCCCCTCTTTTTCTTCTCTCCTCTCCCCTTTGTCTTTCTCCGCTTCCTTTTCTCTTTTTTCTTCTTTTTTCCCGGTCCTTCCTCTCTTTGGTGGCGTCTCTGTTTTTCTTCTTTCCCTTTCTCCTTCTCCCCCCGCGCTTCCCCTCCCGCTCTTTCTGCTCCCCCCCTTTCTCCGGCGCCCTTCTCCTTTCCCCTTCCCGCTCCCTGTTTCTCCTCTTTCTTCCCTCCTTTTCTTTTTGTTTTGTTTTGTTTTGTTCCTTTTGGCGCGGCGCCCCGCGCCCCGCTCTCCCCTCCTTCCCTTTCCCTCCCCCGCTGTTTCCTCGGCTCCTCCGGCGGCGCCCTTCTGCCCTTTCCCGGGTTCCCGCTTTTCGCGTTTCCCTTTTCCTCTCTTCCTCTCCCGCCGGCCCCTTCTCCTGTCCCGTCCTCTCCCTTCTCCGGCGGCGGCGGTCCCCGCCTTCTTTCCCCTCTTTCCTTTTTGTCCGCCGCCGGCGGCCCGCCTCTCTCCCGTTCCCCCTCCTTTTCTGTTCGGTCCCCCTTTGCTCTCCCCCTCCCCTTCCGCTCGCTCCCTCCCTCCCTGTCTGGTTCCCTCTCTTTCCCCCTTTCCCTCCCTCCGTTCCTCCGTTGCCTCCCCCTCTTCCCCTCCCCCGCTCCCGTTGCCCCCGTCCCCCCCCCCCCCCTGTCTTTCTCTCTTCGCCCCCCCCCCCCCCCCCCCCTTTTCGGGTCCTCTGCTCTCGCCCTCCCTCTTCTTCCCTTTCTTCTCCTTTTCTTGCCGCCGCCCCCTTTCCCTTGTCTCTCTCCTTTCCCTCCCCTCCCCTCTCTCTCCTCCCCTTTCTGCTGTTTTTTCTTCCCCTCCCCTCCTCTCTCCCCCCTCTCCCCTCTCCGCCGCCGGCGGCCCTCTTTCCGCCTTGGTTCCCCCCCTTCCCTCGTTTTCCTCTCCCTCCCTGTTTTTTTCCCCGCCTGCTCCCTCTTTGCTCTGTCCGGCCCTGTCCTCCTTTTTTCTGTCCCTTCCCTTTTCTTTTCCTTTCTTTTTGGCCTCTGCCTTCGTCGCCGGTTTTTTTCCCGCCCCTTCTCGTGTCCCTTTTGTCTTCTTCTTTTTCGCTGCCTCTCGCTCCCTCGTCTTCTTCCGTGCCCTTCCGCCCTCTTCTTCTTCGGCGGCTCTCCTCTGCCTGCCCTCTTTGTCCCTGCCTCCTTCCTTCCTTTCCCTCTCTCCTCCTTGGTTTCCCCCCTGTCTTTTCTGTTTTCTGTTTGTCTGCTTCCGCGCTCCTTTCCCCCGTTTCCGCTCTGCTCCCTTCCTCGCCTTGTGTTGCTTCCCCTTTTCCCTCTCGCCGTGGCTTTTCTTCTTCTTGTCCCCGTGTTTTCCTTGCTTTTGCTCTCGCTCCTTCTTCCTTTTCCCTTCTTTCTCGGTGTCGGCTCCCTCTCCTCTCCCCTTTCCTCTTCTCTCTTTTTTTCCTTTCCTCCTCTCCCCCCCCCCCGCTTTTTGGTTTTCTTTTCTCTTTCGTTCTCCGCCCTCCCCCCCTCCGCCGCCGGCTGTCTCCTTTCCTTCCCCGGTCCCGGTTTCCCGCCCTCTCCTCTCCCTTCCCGGCTTTCCTTGTTCCGGCTCGCCCTTCCCTTTCCTTCTCCCCTTTCGGCTCCCTTGTGCCTCTGTTCGGCCTTCTTGCTCTTTCTTCTCTCTTTCTTTTCTCTTCTTTCTTCCCCTGTCGTTCCTCTCTCTCTTCCCTTTCCCTCTCCCCCTCCCTTTCTCCTTCTTTTTCTTTCTCCTTTCGTCCCCCCCTCTGTGCTCTCCCCTTCTCTTTTCCCTCTTTTCGCCGCCGGTCGGCCGTCCCTTCCTTCCCCCCTCCCTTCGCCCCTCGTTTCCCGTGCTTTCTCTCCTTTTTTTCGTTTTCCCTCTCCTCCCTTTTTCCGGTCTCCTGCTTCCTCTCTCCTCTCTCCCCCTTTCTTCCCTCCCGCCCCTCCCTCCCCCTTCTTTTCCTTTTCTTTTCCTTTCCCCTCGGTGGTGGTCCCCTCCGCTCTTCGCTCTTCCCTTCCCCTGTCTCTCTCCCCTTTGGTTCCCTCTTTCCCTCGTTTTCTTGCCCTGCCCTCCTCCCCTTCTTCCCGGCCGGGCCTTTTTCTCTTGTCTTTTCTTCCTTTTTTCTCTTCTCCCCCTCTTTCTTTTTCTCCCCCTCTTCCTTTCCGTTTTGGTTCGGTCCCTGTGTTTTGTTTTCCGCGGTTTCCCCCGTTTTTCGGCCTCTTTTTCTTCCCGTCCTCTCTTTTTCCTTGCTTTCTGTCTTTCCCTTCCCTTCTTTTCCCTTTTCCCTTCCCCCTCTTTTTCTTTTCGCCGGTTTCCCTTCCCTTCCCCTGCCGCCGGCGGCGGCGCGGGGCGCCCTTTCTTTCTCTCTCCGGTTTTTTCCCCCTCTCCTGTGCTCTCCCGTCCCCTCTTTTCCCCCTCCTTCCTGTTTCCTCTTTCCTTCTCTCTCCCCCCCTTCTTCCCCCTCCTCCCCCCTCCGGCCCCCCCCCCCTCCCTGCCCCCCCCCGCCCCCGCCCCGCCCCGCCCCCGCCCCCCTCTTTTTGTTCTCCTGCTCTGCGCTTTCCCTTTCGCTCTCCCCTCCGCCCCCCTCTCCTTTTTGTTTTTCCCTCCCTCTCTCTCCCTTTCTCCTTTCCTGGCCTTCCTCTCTTCCGCTCCTCCCTCCCTTTCCTCCCGTTCCTTCTCCTCTCCTCTCCGCTGTGTCGTTTCTCCTCTCCTGGCTCCCCGCGCTTCTTTGTCGTTTCCTCCTCTCCTTCGTCCCTGCCCCCTCTCCTTCGCTCTTTCGGTCGCCTTCTTCTTTTTCCCCGCGCCCGTTCTTTCTTTTTCTTTTCCTCCGCCCTCTCTCTCCCCTTCCCTTTCGCCCTTCGCCCTTCTCCTTTCTCCCTTCCCCCCGCCTCTCCTTTCCTGGTCGCCTGGTTTCTTGCTGCGCCCTTTCTCGCCGTTCCCTCTTCTTGGGCTTCCTCCCTCCTCCCCGCTCCCCCTCTCCCCCCCTTTCTTTCCCCCCTTGGCCCCGTGCTTCCCTCTCCCCTCTCTTCCCTGTCCCCCTCTCGTCCCTTCTTTGCTCCTTTTGCCCCTTCCTTTTCTGCCTCCTTTCTTCTCGCCGGTTCCCGCTCCCCCCCCGCCCCTCCCCTCTCCCTTTTTCCTCTCCGCTCTTTCCTCTCTTTGTTTCTCTTTTCTTTTCTTTTCTCTTTTCTCTTTTCTCTTTCCCCTCTCTCTTCCCTTCTGCCGCCGGCGGCTTTCGCCCCTCTTCCTCTTCCTTCTTGCCCTCTTTCTCTCTCGCGCGGGTCCCCCCTCCCCGTCCCCTCCCTCCCTCCTTCCCTCCCTTTCCCCTTTCTTCCCTTTTCCCCTCTCCCTTCCTTCTCCGTCCCCGCTTTCCCCTTCCTCCCCGTCCTCCTCCTTTTCCCTCTTCCCCCTCCCTTTCCCTTCCCTTTTCTCTTCCTCGCCCTCCCTCTTTCCCCTTCCCACTTCCCCCCCCCCCCCTGCGCTTCTTCCCCCCGCCTCTGTTCCTTCGCTTCTTCCTCTTCTCTTGTCGCCTCCCCCCCCTGCTCCTCTTTCCTCTTTCTGGCCTTTCGGTTCTTTCTTCGGTCCTTGTTTCGTCTTCCCCCTTTCCCTGGCGTCTTTTTCGCTCTGCCTCCCCCCCCCTGTCGCTTTTGCTTTTCCTCGTGTCGCCCCTCTTTTCTCTCTCTCCTGTGTTCCTTCCTTTCCTCTCTGCTTGCCCCCCCCCCCTTGCCTCCTTCCCCCTCCCCGTCCCCCTTTCAGTCTCTCTTTTCTTCCTCCCTCCCCTGGGTCTTCGCCGCCTTCCCCCTTGTTACTGTTTCCCCTCTCCGCGCCTCCTCCGCCCGTCCGTCTCTCTCTTTTTTTCGTCTGTCCCGTCGCTCCGCCTCTGGTCGTTTCTTCCTTTCCCTTCCGCTCTCCTCGGTCCCGCTCGCGTCCCCTGCTCCCGGCCGTTCTTCCGTTCCCTTGCTCCCCCTCGTCTCTTTCCTTTTTCTGTTCCTTCCCTTTCCCTCCTGGTTTGTCTTTCTCTCTCTTCCGTGTCCTTCTCCTTTTTTCCCTTTCGCTCTTTCCTTCCCTTTGTTCCTCCGCGTTCCTTCGCCTGCTTTCTCCCTTTTCCTGCTGCTCCCGGTCGTGTTTCCCTCGTCCCCCTCCCTTTCCCTTTTT
>PDUQ01000227.1:0-10771 GCA_002994785.1 Heterobasidion parviporum
GCAGCATTTCATGCTCCAATGCTCCTTCTTTTTGTTACAGAAACAGATCGATACAAACCGATGCGGATCGATCTCCCTGGTCCTCTCCTGCATGCGGTCCGGAACGGCAGGAGTATGGGCGAGAACTTCCTCAACAAACCATCGGGGCAGATCCTCCCACGACCCTGGGAACGTGGAAAGACTTCAAGGAGAAGTTCGAAATCCACTTCAAGGAGTCTGGGAAGTGGATAAGGCCCGCAGCGCCCTCATGACCTTCTCACAAGGTCGCATGACGGTGGACGAATACTCAATCAGTTCACACTCATTGCCGCCGACAAGGAACAAGTTCCTTATTACCAAGAGGCTTAGACCAAGTCCTACAAAATCTATGACCGAGAAACTCCGCCAAAGACACGATCCAGGATTGGGTCAACATGGCCTGTGAAATAGATGGCCGCATGAGAGCCCGCAGTGCTCAAAAGACCCTCCTCGCCAGCTCCACAACTTCAAAAGCGATTTCTAGACCGCTTCCACCTTCGCTCCACTCCCCGCTACAATTCCACCAACGCCCCTCGAAGAATGAATAACCAGGTCGTCGATATGGACATCGACGCCTCGAGGAAAAGGCGTACAACCAGAACAAGCGAACGCATGAGGGCAAGCCCTTTATCACGTGTTACGCCTGCGGGAAACCCGGGCATTACGCACAGGACTGCCGCTCACATCATCCCAATCTAGAGGCCTTCGGCCGACTAGAGGATATCCGCGTCGCCAGGTGGGAAGAGGAGGTCGGAGAGCTCGCGAAGTGGACATGGAAGAGGATGACAGGAACCCCAACTGGGAAGGACAGCCGACTTCATCGAGAGTTGGAGGAGGGCAGTTCTGGTCAGCACCACCGTGGGGTACCACAACCTCGTCGTTCGGTGGAACCCGCGAACTACCACGACCCGAGAACCCCCTCCGCACCATGGAGGACGCTACGTACCGCCTGACCGACGACGACTCGACCGACCCGTCGGTGATGCTGCTACCGTCCGAAGGCTCTTCAAAGAGCTAGACACGGGCGAAGCCAAGCAGGTGCTGGTGGACGTAGCAGAGGGTTTTCTTAGCCTCTCCTCTGCCAGCAAGAGAGAGAGAGACGGTCAAGGGGGGTCAAACCTGTATCAACATACGAGCAATGAACCATCACATCATTACTCCTATTCGTTTGAACGTAAGGTTGACAACTCAAGGCCGAAGAGCTGGAGCTAGAGCAACGATCGACTCAGCCTGCGAAGGGATCCTGGTCAACGAATCCTGGGTATGGAAACACAACCTCCCCAGCTATCCGTTGGACCGACCCATTCGAGTACGAAACGTCGACGACTCCATTAACAAAAACGGCCTCATAACTAGAGGCGTAGATGGAAATCTAACCATCACAGACCAACAAGGTCGAACGCACACGGAACGCGTTCAAATGTTCATCACCAATCTGGGGAGAGACGACATGCTCCTGGGGACAGATTGGCTACGATACCACGATCCTTCCATTCGGTGGAGGAAACGTGAAGTACGGTTCGATGGGTGCCGATCCCTATGCAAACAACCGTATGGAATCACCAAGCAAAAGAAGAACCATTGGCCGAAGGACGGCTAAACAATGGCAGAAAACACATCGAGAAAAACCTCGCTTGGTACACGATCTCTCGGACCCCAGAGGATGGCCGAGAGAAAGATGGCGCACGCTGACAAACAGCGAATTCAAGACGGCACTAGTAAACCTTTGGGACAGACCGCCCAAGGACGACAGAAAGATGCTCGACATACTCGCCGACGTAGAGCGAGTCGGCAAGATAACAAGCTCAAGTTTGACCTCCCTGTTCCGGTGAACAAGGAGGAACCAGTCATTAGGAAGTCGCCCCCGAACCGACAGGTCTCGCCAGTTTTGATGAAGACCTCGAAGAGGAAATTGACATCACGCACCTGAAGGATCGAGTACCGTTGCCTTATCACGAGTACCTCGACATCTTCAGTGAGCGACGGTCACAAAGACTCCCAGGACATACGATATGGGACCACGCCATCGATCTAAAACCGACCTTTGTTCCACAAGCACCCCGGATATTCCCGCTCAGCCCTGAAAAACATGACGAACTAGGGAAGTTCGTCAAAGAACATTTGGCTAGGGGAACTATCCGCCGGTCCACAGCTAACAGCGCGGCCTCCTTCTTCTTCATCAGCAAGAAGGATGGAAAACTCCGCCCTGTACAGGACTACCGCCACTTAACGAACACACGGTTAGGAATGTTTGCCCCCTACCTTTGATACAGGAACTCTTGGACGTCATTAAAGGAGCCAAGGTGTTCTCCAAATTGGACGTCCGCTGGGGTATAACAATATACGGATCAAGGAAGGCGACGAGTCCAAGGCGGCATTCGTGACCCCTCTTGGACTCTTCGAACCTACAGTAATGTTCTTCGGTCTCACCAACTCGCCGGCCACATTCCAAGCCATGATGAACATGATCTTTAAGGATCTCATCCTCGCTAGGAAAATTACGGTATACATGGACGACATCCTCATCTTCACGGCCACGGTGGCCGAACACGTCTTGGTGATAAAACAGGTCATGAAGATCCTGCGCGACAACGATCTCTACCTCAAACCCGAAAAGTGTGAGTTCCACAAGGATAAACTCAACTATCTGGGGTACACGATCTCGGCAGACTCTGTCGCCATGGAGGACTCAAAGGTAGCCGCCATTGAGGAATGGCCCGTCCCTCGCACGGTCCGGGACATTCGCTTGTTCCTGGGGTTAGGAAACTTTTATCGAAGGTTCATCGAGAAGTTCTCCTTCGTCACTCGACCTCTACATGACCTCACCAAAAAGGATGCCAAATGGATCTGGACGGACGCCTGCCAAAAGGCGTTTGATACGTTAAAATCAGCTTTCACCAAGAAACCTGTCCTGCTCTACCCGGACCCCACGCATCCTTTCCGGCTCATCACCGACGCGTCCCTCACCGCTTATGGTGCGGTTTTGTTACAAGAAGGGACCGATAAAGCGTGGCACCCAGTGGCTTATCTCTCAGGATCCTTCGCTCCTCCGGAACGAAACTACGATGTTCATGATCGCGAATTACTCACCATCATCAAAGCCCTGGACCACTGGAAGCATTACTTGGAAGGAGCCCGTCATCCGTTCGAAATCTGGACCGACCATAAAATTTGGTCTACTTCCAGTCTGCGCGCGATCTCACTCGACGCCAAGCCCGTTGGAGCTTGTTCCTGTCACAATTCGACTTTACACTCCTTCACAAGGCTGGCTCCACCAACCATGCTGATGCTCTGTCCAGGCGGCCAGACCTTAATGAGGGGGTGGAAAATGACAACAAGGCGCAGACTCTCCTACCGTCCAAACTTTTCGCCGACTCAGAGGAAACACTAGTGGATGTATGCGTTCGATCCACGGAATTACAGTCTTCAAACCTCCTCACGCTCATTCGACACTCTCGATCGGAGCAGGACACGGTAGTAAAAACGGCAGTACAAGCAATTTTAGGAAAACATACCCGCACCTTGGCAACAGCCTTAAACAATTGGACACATGAAGAAGGAACTATCCGACGAAACGGACGTATCTGTGTACCAAAGGATGACACCATACGAAGGACAATCGTCAAAACCCACCATGATTCCATAGCAGTCGGACACCCAGGACGGTCGAAGACATTGGAACTGGTGCGACGAAACTATTGGTGGCAGGGAATAACAAAGTTCGTCCACGACTACGTGGATGGTTGTGCAACTTGCCAATCCACAAAGAACTTGCCACATCATACTCACCCGCCGATCCAACCGCTTGAAACCACGGACACACCCTGGAAGTTCATCTCCACCGACTTCGTAACCGACCTTCCAGAAAGCGGAGGTTTCGACTCGATCAATGTGGTGGTAGACCAAGGACTATCAAAAGGAATCGTCATCACTCCGTGCAAGAAAACAATCACGGCCGAAGAAACCACGAGACTTTTCCAAGACATGTCTTTAAACGCTTCGGTCTCCCCGCTAAAGTGGTGTCCGATCGAGGCCCACAGTTCGCAGCCACATTCACTAGGGAACTTTGGAAAGGACTGGGCATTATTCCAGCGTTGAGTACTGCATACCATCCTCAAACGGATGGAGAGACCGAACGGGTAAACCAAGAGATCGAACAATTCCTACGAGTCTTCTGCAACCACCATCAGGACAACTGGGTGGAACTACTTTCTTTTGCAGAATTCGCTCATAACAGCCGACAACATTCAGCTACAGGAAAATCGCCGTTCGAAATCCTCTATGGATACAACCCACCCTACTCGGCAGACACGGTTCTGGATACCAGGGTGCCCACGGTGGTCGAACGGTTAAAAACGATCCAAGAAGTGCAGGGAGAAGCGGAATCTAGCCTGCACATGGCTGCGCAACACGCGAGAGACAGGGATTCCCACCGGAAACTTCCCCAATGGGAAAAGGGAACCCAAGTGTGGCTAGAAGGCACCCACATCCATACGACACATCCAAAAGCGAAGCTCGCCCCACGACGCTACGGCCCCTTCAAGGTGAAAGACCGAATTGGGACCCTCGCTTACCGTTTGGACATCCCGGAACAGTGGAGGATCCACCCCGTGTTCCATGCGTCACTGCTCACCGAATATCACAAGACAACGGCCCATGGGAAGAATTTCCCCAAACCGCCGCCAGAGATCTTGAACGAAGAGGAACACTTCGAAGTTGAAGCCGTTCTGGACTCTAAACGCCACGGTCGTGGATCAAATACCTCGTGAAGTGGGTCGGATATCCAGAAGCAGACAACTCATGGGAACCCTGGACCCTACTCAGAGGAACGGCTGATGAAGCATTACAGGAATATCACCGAAGATGTTACGATTGAGATCTCGGGGCTCATCGGAGCACGTCTAACCCGACACCCACCGTACCAACACTAGGCGGCTCCTCATCGGAGCGTACAACAAGGTATTCGGCATTCCCTCAAAGCCGACTAATCTGATGGATCACCAAGCATCGGACAGGAAGTGGGACACAGGGATATATAAAGCAGAAGCAGTACTAAAGGAAGCATTCACATGTTAGGGCCGCATACGGTATATAAGGCCCATAGAATAGGCTAAAGGACTTTAGTCTATTCTCCTTCATTCATCCGTATCATCCTATACGGACCTTGTTCTTAGGCAGTCTTCCTATTGCCTACCCCTTGTCCTTACTGTATCCCAATACAGTCGGACCCCTTCCACAATCTTCAATCCCTGCGCGACTTAGGGAAGAACCGCTACTCTGAGGTTATCGAACGAGCAGTTCGTAACATTAGAATAGACTCGACCACGCCCCTACCTTGCGCACAAGAAACTTGCTTGCAGCCACACCCTTTCTCACGACCTCGTTCGGTGGCTTAGACACCCACTGAAAGAGCGTTACCTATTATACGCTGGAGCAAAATCTAGGCCTAGGATATCCACCAGGCACTAGACGAATCAACAATCAACTCCGTCAAAACAACCGTCCCATCCACAAACAAGGCGCCTCGTGGTATTACTCAGATACAAACCAGAGGGCCCCACCAAACTTCGACAACTGCTCGTTTAGGGACGGACAGTACTTTTTCACCAGATCAGACGGAACAGAAGCAGAGTGGGCGTGGAACGAAGTCCACGCCGATTGGGAACCCCCACCACAATACAGAGAACCCGAGCCCGTAGTACCGGACACTTCGGAAGAAGAAGAGGAAGAATCCTCCCACTCAGATTACTCGGACGCACAGACGCCCGTACATACAAACCCCCAAAACATCATGTCAACATCAGGAGCAGGAACCGCCCCAGCAGGCGGAGGAACCCTTCCCCTCACCACGGTACAACCAGGTCGAGGAAAACTGAAACTTCCCGAAAACTTCTCAGGCATCAAGACCGAGTCACAGCATTTCATGCTCCAATGTCTCCTTCTTTTTGTTACAGAAACAGATCGGTACAAGACCGATGCAGACAGGATCTCTCTGGTCCTTTCCTGCATGCGGTCCGGAACGGCAGGCGTATGGGCCGAGAACTTCCTTAATAGGACTATCGGGGCAAATCCTCCCACGACCCTGGGAACGTGGAAGGACTTCAAGGAAAAGTTCGAGATCCATTTCAGGGAATCTGGGAAAGTAGATAAGGCCCGTAGCGCCCTCATGACTTTCTCCCAAGGTCGCATGACAGTGGACGAATACTCCAATCAGTTCACACTCATTGCCGCCGACGCCGACATCGCCGATAAGGAACAAGTTCCTTACTATCAAAGAGGCCTGGACCCAAGAGTCCTCGACAAAATCTATGACTGAGAAACTCCACCCAAGAACACAATCCAGGATTGGGTCAATATGGCCTGTGAAATAGATGGCCGCATGAGAGCCCGCAGCGCTCAAAAGACCCTCCTCGCCAGCTCCACCAACTTCAAGAGCGACTTTCTAGACCGCTTTCACCTTCGCTCTACTCCCCGATACAATTCCACCAACGCCCCTCGAAGAATGAATAACCAAGTCGTCGATATGGACATCGACGCCTCGAGAAAAAGGGCGTATGGTTTGAACAAACGAACCCATGATGGCAAGACGCCTCCCTCTCCGTGTTATAACTGCGGAAAAGAAGGACATTGGACAGCTGACTGTCGTGCCCCACGCAGAGGCCTTCGCCCGGTTAGAGGAAATTCGCGTCGTCAGATGGGAAGAGGAGGTCGGAGAGCTCGCGAGGTGGACATGGAAGAAGACGACCAGGAACCCCAACTGGAAAGAAACAGCCGACTTCATCGAGAGTTGGAGGAGGGCAGTTCTGGTCAGCACCACCGTGGGGATACCACAATCTCGTCGTTCGATGGAACCCGCGGACGCTCCCGCGACCCGAGAGCCCCCTCCGCACCATGGAGGACGCTACATACCGCCTGACCGACGACGACTCGACCGATCCGTCGGTGATGCTGCTACCGTCCGAAGGCTCTTCAAAGAGCTAGACACGGACGAAGCCAAGCAGGTGTTGGTGACGTAGCAGAGGGTTTTCTTTAGCCTCTCCTCTGCCAGCAAGAGAGAGAGAGACGGTCGAAGGGGGAGTTAACCCATGTATCAACATACGAGCAATGAACCATCACATCATTACTCCTATCCGATTGAACGTAAAGTTAACAACTCAAGGCCGAAGAGCTGGAGCTAGAGCAACGATCGACTCAGCCTGCGAAGGGATCCTGGTCAACGAGTCCTGGGTATGGAAACATAACCTCCCCAGCTACCCGTTGGACCGACCCATTCGAGTACGAAATGTCGACGACTCCATCAACAAAAACGGCCTCATAACTAGAGGCGTGGATGGTAACCTAACCATCACCGATCAACAAGGACGAACGCACACAGAGCGCGTTCAGATGTTTATCACCAATCTGGGAGAGACGACATGCTCCTGGGACAGATTGGTTACGATACCACGATCCTTCCATTCGATGGAGGAAACGAGAAGTACGGTTCGATGGGTGCCGATCCCTATGCGAACAACCGTATGGAATTACCAAAGCAAGAGAAGAACCATTGGCCGAAGGACGGCTAAACAATGGTAGAAAACACACCGAGAAAAACCTCGCTTGGTACACGACCTCTCAGACCCCAGAGGATGGCCGAGAGAAAGATGGCGCACGCTGACAAACAGCGAATTCAAGACGGCATTAGTGAACCTCTGGGACAGACGCGCCCAAGGACGACAGAAGATGCTCGACATACTTGCCGACGTAGACAGGCGTCGACAAAATAACAAACTCAAGTTTGACCTCCCTGTTCCGGTGAACAAGGAGGAACCAGTCATTAGGAAGGTCGCCCCCGAACCGACAGGTCTCGCCAGTTTTGATGAAGACCTCGAAGAGGAAATTGACATCACGCACCTGAAGATCGAGTACCGTTGCCTATCACGAGTACCTCGACATCTTCAGCGAGCGACGGTCACAAAGACTCCCAGGACATACAATATGGGACCACGCCATCGATCTAAAACCGACCTTTGTTCCACAAGCACCCCGGATATTCCCGCTCAGCCCGAAAAACATGACGAACTAGGAAAGTTCGTCAAGGAACATTTGCCAGGGGAACTATCCGCCGGTCCACAGCTAACAGCGCGGCCTCCTTTTTCTTCATTAGCAAGAAGGATGGCAAACTCCGCCCGGTACAGGACTACCGCACTTGAACGAACACACGGTTAGGAATGTTTGCCCCCTTCCTTTGATACAGGAACTCTTGGACGTCATTAAAGGAGCCAAGGTGTTCTCCAAACTGGACGTCCGTGGGGATATAACAATATACGGATCAAAAAGGTGACGAGTCCAAGGCGGCATTCGTAACCCCATTGGACTCTTCGAACCCACAGTGATGTTCTTCGGTCTCACCAATTCGCCGGCCACATTCCAAGCCATGATGAACATGATCTTCAAGGATCTCATCCTCGCTAGGAAAATTACGGTGTACATGGACGACATCCTCATCTTTACGGCCACGGTGGCCGAGCACGTCTTGGTGATAAAACAGGTCATGAAAATCCTTCGCGACAACGATCTCTACCTCAAACCCGAAAAGTGCGAGTTCCACAAGGACAAGCTCAACTATTTGGGGTACACATCTCGGCAGACTCGGTCGCCATGGAGGATCAAAGGTAGCCGCATCGAGGAATGGCCTTCCTCGAACGTCCGCGACATTCGCTCCTTTTTAGGACTTGGAAACTTCTATCGACATTCATCGAGAAGTTCTCCTTCATCACTCGACCTTTGCATGACCTCACCAAGAAGGATGCTAAATGGATCTGGACGGACGCCTGCCAAAAGGCATTTGATACGCTAAAATTGGCTTTCACCAAGAAACCCGTCCTACTCTACCCAGATCCCATGCACCCTTTCCGGCTAGTCACTGACGCTTCCCTCACCGCTTATGGCGCGGTTTTTACAAGAAGGGACCGATGAAGCATGGCACCCAGTGGCTTATCTCTCAGGATCTTTCGCTCCGCCGGAGCGAAACTACGACGTTCATGATCGCGAATTACTCGCCATCATCAAAGGCCTTGGACCACTGGAAACATTACTTGGAAGGAGCTCGTCACCGTTCGAAATCTGGACCGACCATAAAATTTGGTCTACTTTCCAGTCTGCGCGCGATCTTACTCGCCGCCAAGCCCGTTGGAGCTTGTTCTTGTCACAATTCGACTTTACGCTCCTTCACAAGGCTGGCTCCACCAACCATGCTGATGCTCTGTCCAGGCGGCCAGACCTTAATGAGGGGGTGGAAAATGACAACAAGGCGCAGACTCTCCTACCGTCCAAACTTTTCGCCGACTCAGAGGAAACACTAGTGGATGTGCGCGTTCGATCCACGGAATTACAGTCTTCAAACCTCCTCACGCTCATTCGACACTCTCGTCGAACAGGACACGGTAGTAAAAGCAGCATACAGCAATTTAGGAAAAACCCGCACCTTGGCAGCCTTAAACAACTGGACACACGAAGAAGGAACTATCCGACGAAACGGACGTATCTGTGTACCAAAGGATGACACCATACGAAGAGCATCGTCAAACCCACCATGATTCCATAGCAGTCGGACACCCAGGACGGTCGAAGACATTGGAACTGGTGCGACGAAACTATTGGTGGCAGGGAATAACAAAGTTCGTCCACGACTACGTGGATGGTTGTGCAACTTGCCAATCTACAAAGAACTTGCCACATCGCACTCACCCGCCGATTCAACCGCTTGAAACCACGGACACCCTGGAAGTTCATCTCCACCGACTTCGTAACCGACCTCCCAGAAAGCGGAGGTTTCGACTCGATCAATGTGGTGGTAGACCAAGGACTATCAAAAGGAATCGTCATCACCCGTGCAAGAAAACAATCACGGCAGAAGAAACACGAGACTTTCCAAGACAACGTCTTTAAACGTTTCGGTCTCCCCGCTAAAGTGGTGTCCGATCGAGGCCCACAATTCGCACCCATTCACTAGGGAACTATGGAAAGGACTGGGTATTTTCCAGCGCTGACACTGCATACCATCCTCAAACGGATGGAGAAACCGAACGGGTAAACCAAGAGATCGAACAATTCCTACGAGTCTTCTGCAACCACCATCAGGACAACTGGGTGGAACTACTTTCTTTTGCAGAATTCGCTCATAAGCAGACAACATTCAGCTACAGGAAAATCGCCGTTCGAAATCCTCTATGGATACAATCCACCCTACTCGGCAGACACGGTTCTGGATACCAGGGTGCCGCGGTGGTCGAACGGATAAAGTCGATCCAAGAAGTACAGGAAGAAGCGGAATCTAGCCTGCGCATGGCTGCGCAACACGCGAAAGACAGGGATTCCACCGAAAACTTCCCCAATGGGAAAAGGGAACCCAAGTATGGTTAGAAGGCACCCACATCCACACACATCCAAAAGCGAAACTCGCCCCACGACGCTACGGCCCCTTCAAGGTGAAAGACCGAATTGGGACCGCTCTTACCGTTTGGACATCCCAACAATGGAGGATCCACCCCGTGTTCCACGCATCATGCTCACCGAATATCACGAGACAACGGCCCATGGGAAGAATTCCCCAAACCACCGCCGAGATCTTGAACGAGGAGGAACACTTCGAAGTTGAAGCCGTTCTGGACTCTAAACGCCACGGTCGTGGCATCAAGTACCTCGTGAAGTGGGTCGGATATCCGGAAGCGGATAACTCATGGGAACCCTGGGCCCTATTGAAGGGAACGGC
>PDUQ01000228.1:0-10700 GCA_002994785.1 Heterobasidion parviporum
GAGTCCTTTCTTCTGAACAGCCTCCCTCCGCGTGTTTTCGACGATGCAAGTGGACCATGGACCTCTTCCGAGGCCTCGAGACGACGCGCGTCGTCAAGAGTATCTTACTGTGCTACCGTTTTCTCTTTCTTTTCTAGCTGCAGCTGTAACCCTTCCTTCACAGATTTTCAGACTTCTCGCATTCTCTATCAACTCCTCTGCGTTCACGCTCTGCCACATCCCATACTTCGAGCACGCGCGCGACCGCTGCGCTGTCGCGTCCAGCATCCTGCACCGTCCTCAATCAACCTTCTCTCGACATGTTGACATGTTCTCTCAGAACATGCCAGGAAAATTTTGTGAGTTAGTTATTTCTTCTTCCCAACCCCTTCCTCCGCACGCTCTCGATGATGCCGGCAGATAATAGGCCTCCGCCAAGGCCGAAAGCATGCATCGCTGAGAGCGTGTGATTATACTAACTTTTCCTCTTATCTTTCTACTGTTAGCTGCCTTCCATTCTCGTCGTCTGCATCCACCCTCCGCTCTCTGCACTCCTCTCATTCCTCCGCGCGCCATCGCTCCCGCCGCACATACAGTCTGCGCCCGTGCACGGAGGAACCCCAGCATCATGCAACTTGCGCTTGAGTGTGCCGACAAAGGGCAAGGATAAGCTATCAGTAGAGAGATGAGCTGGGAAAGGGAAGGCTGAGCGTTAAAGGTATGTCCCTCTGATTCTTTTCTTTTCGCCAGCCCTTCCTCCGACCCGACTTCCCTCGACCCCTTCAAGCGTTGAAGCTTCCACCATCGACACCACACACACTCGCCTGCTCGACCCCCTCGACCTCTTCCACCCTCGACCCCTAATACCTGCTGCACCCACACCTACCCTCAGCGCCTGCTACCCAGGCCCATGGTTGCCTCTCAATCTGCTCAAGGTTTCCGCCACCGAGTGCCCTCAACCACCACCTACTGCACCACGATACGACCACGGCGCGCCGACTTCTCGACCGCTGCGTCAGCGAAGCTCGATCTTGAAGACTCCACGGCGGACGACCCACGACATTCAGAGCTCTACGGTAGACGAGTCGCGCATGGGGCAGAAACGGCCACGTGCTGTCTGCGGCAGCCAGGCTCCCCATAGCCCAAATTCGCCGAAGGTGAATTTGGGCTTTGTGGGGAGCCTGGCTGCCGCAGACAGCACGCGGCCGCCGGCTTCGCCGGCAACCGTCCCCACCTTTGTCTCCCCTCTTTCTCCTGTCCTTGACACTGGCCTCCGACACCACATACGGAGTACTGACGATCAGCTACTCGACCAGATCCAGCTTCCAATTGCACTTGTCTCCTCGACTCACAGTGACAGTACACGAGCTCGCGCTACAAGAGTCGGACCGGGACACGCTCGTCAACTCGTCGTGTCAGGAGTTCTTCAACCACATGCGCAAGGTCGGTGTCCTGCTGCTTGTTCGTGTGTGACGATTCCCAGCGCTGAGCCAGGACGTCGCGCAGGAGAACGTGAAGGAGGCGATCCACGACATCATGACCCGGCAGGAGGCACTCGTGCGGCAGCTTCCCCAGTCCAGGTTCACAAAGAGGCGCTTTGAGCAGGTCATCCTGCACTGGGAGATGGACACCGCGCCCGAGCTCCAAAAAGAGGTTAAGCCGCCCGCACCTCAGCAAGGCTTCTCTTGTGCTCACCATCCGCGCTCACACTCACACTGACGCACAAACGCGCGCATAGCCTCGCTCCATAGCCTCGCTCAGCCGTTCGAGCTCGGCCGTTAGGAGACCGAAGGGGAGTCGTTCTTCAACGCGGGCGAGGATGACGACGAGGATGGCTTGCCGCCGCTCCGCAGCATGCCGCTGCTCACGCGTCACCTGTTCGCAGGCCAGAACCGTAAGCGCCAGCGCGTGCCCAGCGTGTCGATGCCCCCGCTCTGCATGCCAAGCATCCACCTCCCACGCGCGCCGCTCATCGGCAGCATCATCGACTACCACGAGGACGACGACGAGCGCGAGCTTGCGCTCGACCTCACCCTCGACCTTGACCGCCGCCTCACACCCCTCAGCCCTCACAGTGGCGACGCGGAGGCGGGCGCGGACGCCGTGCACGCCGTCGCGACCTTGCTGACCCCCGACGTGCCTCCGACGCTGCGCCTCTCATCAACTGATGGCGTGCGCCAAGCGCGGGCGCACGCCCGACGCTGACGATGCCGGCGGTGGCGGCGGCAGCGAGCAGCCGGACACGGACGGGCGGTAGCAGTGGCGGTGGCGGGGTTCATACCGCCCTCACCCTTGCGCGCACGCGCGTCCCCTCAATGCCACGCAAGATATCCCCTTGTTCTCCATCCCTTGTCCAGCGTCACTGGTGAGACCCCACCGTCTCAACAGTCACCGTTCCTACACCGTCGCCGAACCTCCAACTCCCCGCTTCCGCTGCACTTGCGCTCCGCGCCCGCGCACAGTCCACGCAGTATCTCGTCCGACTTGAGCAAGCACCATCGGCGGAAAGAGTCGGTGACCTCTTGGGGCCGATCGCGTTCGCACTTGGCCAAGTCAAACGAAGACGACGGTGGGCGCGGGAGCCGCCAGAGGGCGCGACGCTGCTCGATGATAGGCGCCAGTTGGTATCCACATGCGTGCGTGCCTTGGCCGCAGGACGAATTGGACTCGGACGTGCGCCATGCAAGCGACGATGCGCGGATCCTATCTTTGAAGCACTATCCATCACCCCAGAGTCGTCGATCTGGAAGGCATCGACGGGGTCCACGACGACGATGACGACGGAAGATGACGCCGCGCATGCCTCGTCTGCCGCCGCTGCCGCCGCCGATCTGAAGGGTGCACACCTGGTGCCGGTGAGCTTTGTTCTCTGCGTTTTCGTGCGTTCGCTCACGGCACTGTGTCGAGAGCGGTGGGCGTGCTCATACACAGGGTCGCTGCCTTGGTGGTGCGTGTCAAAGACTCAAAGGAGAATAGATGCGGGGCATTTCTCACGATCCTTTTCTATGTTTCAGTCCCTGCGCTCGTCTGGCTTAGCGGAGATTTTATCCTTCCTTTTTCCAATCTCATTTTCCTCGTTGCTGTGCCGCCTGCTTTGTCGCTGTGTGCGTCTCATTTACTTCTCGCTCGTATTCCTTTGTATCTGTTTGTTAGTGAATAGTTTCGTCTGCACATTATGCCTCCTGCCACCCTCCTGGCGTCTATTGCCTCTTCTCGTCGCGTGCCGTTTCTTCTCCCTCGTCGATCCCACGCATGGTCATCCCTACGATCCCACGCAAAATTGTTACTTCGTTGTGCCCTCGTCCATCATTCCTCGTCCTGTGTCGCCGCTGAGACCCCGCCGTCCCTACATAGTTGTCGTCCGTACACGCGCTCACTCCCGCCACACATACACTCCGCGACCGCGCACAGAGCATCGTGAGCGTTACGCAAATCGTGCTTGAGCGTGTTGACGAGGAGGGTGAGGAGCGGCTAGCGGCGGAAAGACAAGCCAAGAGGAGGGAGGCCAAGCACTACAAAGGTATGTATCTACAATTCTATCCTTTCCACCAGCCCCTCTTTCGACCTCGACCCCTTCGACCCCTTCGAGCGTTGACACTCCCGTCCTCGACGCCACAGACGCTCTCTCGCTCGACTCCCCTAACCCTCTTCAGCCCTCAACCCTCGACCCTAACCGTACCCGTACCCATACTTGCCTGCGGCGCCCGCTACCAAGTCCTACCCCCGCCTCCCCTCAACCCCATCGACTCTCGACCCTCGACGTTCCCGCAACGCAGTGCCCTCAAAATCCTCAAACGTCGAGGGTTGAGGGTCTAGCTTCCTGCCGCCCAGTGCCCTCGACGGTGTCCGCAGCGTGGGAGTCCCGCTCCGCCTCCACGTGTGCGCTGGCCCGAGCCGCGCAAAGCATCGCGGCCGTTTGAACGTCGATGCAGAGGAAGAGCTTCAGCCGGCGGGAGAGAAAGAGGATGGGTGAATGGAGGCGGCGGAGAGACTTAGGTGGGCACGGACGAGGAGGGTGTATGTACGTCTTTTCTTGCACCATCCCTCTCCATCTTGTCAAGTTCCTCCCGCGTGCGGCATATTTGGGCAGTGATGCACAACAGGCTTGGCCGGCGACACCTTCCCTCTATCTCACCTCCCGTCTTAATTTCTCCCGCGTACACCCTCCAGACTATGATCCACCTCTCTCACTGACGAGCAACTGTTTGCCAAGGAAACGAGCTCAGGTCCAGGTGGCTCGCCCAGTACGCCCTCTGTCCACCCGCTTCGCAATACGTGCATCTGCTACTTCTGCTTTGCGACCGAGGTCATCTGCGCTCACTCGGTGTTTCCTCCTTTGCCCGTCCGCACACAAGCTGGTCCAGGCAGCAGCGCGCGCCGGGGAACAAGGTCACGAACTCTAAAGAGGGAATTAAAAAAAACGTTGCCTTTCACTTTGTGGGCACTTTCGCTGACTCTACCCGCGGGCACGCTGAGCGCAGACCACCGCACCGCGCTCCGGGTCGAGTCCTTCTGGTCGCTCGGGATGCCCGTCCGCCCTGCTGTCCGCCACCGACTACCTGCTCTTCCACTCCAGCGTCCGTGATCATGCCCCTGCGCTGTCCCCCACCCTCTTCCAGTCGCACGACCAACTGCGCACGCCTGCTATGCCTGGTGACAAGCTGGATGCTCGAGCGTGACGCAGACGTCACGCTTTGGATGAGCGGCTGCGTGCGCATGTGGATCCCGTGCAACTGCACTAGCAGACTCGCCTGATGTTCCACCAAATTTGCTGAGCACCCAGACCCTGGGTCAGTTTTCTTTGCGTTGCCAAGCAGGCATGAGCATTAGTGCGGAGATCAACGATGCATACACGCGTCAGAATTCCAGGCTGTTCAACTCCAAGCAGTCCAGCCTTCAACGCCTTCCGTGTCCGAGGAGCGTATCAATGCTCTCGCCTCCCAGCTTGAATCTCTGCTCGAGCTCTCGCGCAAGCGTCACGCCCGACAGGTTGCCGCGCAGAGCACCATTTCCACACTGAAGTCGAAGGTTTCCTTGCTCGGGTCACTCGCCCAGGCGTCCCAGACCGCGTCACCGCCGAGATCCTGTGCATGCTCGACGCCACTCTCGCCCTTTCGACCCGCTCGAGCGTCAATCCCACCCTCGATCCCGCCTGCGCACGCTTGGTCCCCTTCAGTACAGGCGTCCATTTGCCAGCGACCCAAAGTTGCATGCGTACGTCCCCTTACCCCATCAAGCCCTAGAGCCCACGCCCATCTCCTCATGACAGCGTCCACCGCCTACCCAGTACCTTCGAACCCCTAGGCCGGTGATGTTGACGTTCACGCTCTCGCCTTCGAGCCCGTGCGCGCCCGTGCGTCTTCTCGACGCCATGCACACCCGCCACTCATTTCCCTTCCGCTTGTTGCCTCCAGCTCAATCTCGCGCGTCACCTGGACCCTCTCGACCGTCAATGTTGGCGTTGTCGATCCTACGCACGGTCATCCCCTCAATACCATGCAACATGAACACTTCGTCGTCCCCACGTCTACCCTTCTTCTTGTATCACCACTGCAACCCCGCCGCCCCTACATAGTCGATATTCCTCCACTGTCGCCGTCCCTTCACGCGCCCCCGCTCCCGCCCCACTTGCGCTCCGCGCCAGCGCACAAAGCGTTTCAAACATCATGCTACACGTGCTTCAGTGCGTCGACGAGGAGGGTGAGTAGTAGCTGGCGACAAAGAGATGAGCTAGGAAGAGGGAGGCCGAGCGTTACCAAGGTGCGTACCTACTACTCTCATCCTTTCCGCCTACCCCTTGTTCGACCTGCGTCCCTGCGGCGCCCTCGATCTCTTCGACGCCAAGCCCATTCGCTCACTTGACCCCTCAATAGTCAATTCTGCCCTTATGCCTATGCATGCACGCGCGACCCCTCGACGCCATGCACCCGCCTTTGCATGCAATCCCTATTCGCCCGCGCGCTTCCCCTCGTCCCGTCAAGCCCAAGTTCGACTCATCTAGCCCACGCCCGCCCGCCACCAAGTGCCCTCGACCCCCTCGACCCCTTGAGCTCAGGCACCCGCCTTTGCCTGCGACCCACATTCGCTTACGCGTGACTCCTCCAGCTCACGCACGCACGCCCGACTTATCGTCAACCCCTCCGTCCCCTCCTCCCTCATCCTGCATCATCGCCGGCACCGCACGACCCCGCGTCCTCATATCTTCACCTCTCCTTGTCCTCTTGACGACGTGATCCCTCGACCCCCGCACTCGATCTAACCTAACTGGCTAGTAGCCGAAGAAGTGGAAGAGAAAGGGCGGTGTCGGCGTCGGCAGAGAGATGGCCTGGGAGCAAGGATGGGCATGGACGGCGAGGACGTCACAATGTATGCACGCTCGCTAAGAAGGACGAGCGTCATGAAGGTACGTCGTCGTCTCTCCTCGCGCCAGTCTTCCCCCGCACACCTGTCCCTCCCCTCGACCCACGCATGGTCGTCCTTTCGACTCCATATACGCCTACCACCCAGGACCCCCACGCTCGACCCCTCGACCCCTTCCACTGTCGACCTCGTCGACCCTCCTGTCCTTGCACATTCATTCCTTCCCCTCCCCGCATATATTTCACATTTTCAGTCATTCTGCCCGCCCTCTCTCATTCTGCGTTATTATAGAGACCCCACGCACACTCGACCTCTCGACCCTCTCAAATATCAATGTTTCCATCATCGACTTCACTCACGGCCGTCTCCTCGGCTCCATACATGCCCGCCATCCAGGGGCATCACAACTCCACGGGCGCGCATCCCCTCGACCCTCGACCCAACCACCCGTTCCTCCCTCGTCCCGCGCATGCTCGAACGCTCGATGCTCGATGCTCCCGCGGCATGACCGACTGCGCGCGCCCGCGGCGCCCGGTCACGAGATTCACACTGAAGCGCGACGCGGACGACACGCTCTGGCAGTGCAACTGTGTGCGCGTGGGCACGGTTGTGGGCACGACTGACACCGTGCCCGCCGAGGGCGAGCGACATCGCGGAACCCTGAGCGGGGTTGTTGTTCGAGTTGTGCCGCGAGTTCAATCCGCTGTGCGAGCCCTATTCCAACGCGGACGCCGAGCTCGTGTGCCGCGAGCGCGCATCCCACATGAGCGGCACAACGTTCCCGGCGCGGGCCCTGAGGCATCCGGGCGTGCCTCTCGGACTCGGCGCGTGCGATAGCAAGCCAACACTCCTCCTGCGATCCCTCTAGCTGGGCGACACCAAGCCCGCCCTCGCCTGGCCCTCATCCTAAGGGTCATGCTCAAGCGCCTGCAGATTATTCCGACCATGTCTCATCTAAATGCGATCCTGATCGCCACGCAGCACCAACCGTCGACGCGCCCGCTGATTTAGGAGTTCCTCTTGGCCGTCTGCGCAGCGTGGCCGTCGCGATTCACCGAGATTCTCAGCGCACCTTGTTCTGCCTCCCTCGACCTGCACCGTCGCCGTCCCTCCACGCGCCCTCGCTTCCGCATACAGAGGATCGCAAATCAAGCCATACGCGCTTCAGCGCGTCGACGAGGAGGCCAAGGAGCAGCTGGCGGCGGAGAAATGAGCTAGGCAAAGGAAGGCTGAGCGTTACCAAGGTTCGTACCTCTCGCTCTCGCCCTTTCCGCCCGCCCTTTGCCCAACCTGTGCAACACCTCCACATCCCTCTCGCCTCCCTCGCCTCCCTCAACCTGACCCTCGCCTCCCTCAACCTGACCCTGCCCGCCCTCCGCTCGTCCACTCGGCACGCACGACCCCTCGACCGAAAACGATCCCACCCTGAATACCACGCACTTGGCCTCTTCTCTCCTCCTCCTCCTCCTCTCCTCCTCCTCCTCCTCCTCCTCCTCTCCTCCTCCTCCTCCTCCTCCTCCTCCTCCTCCATGTCTACCCCACGCCCACGCCTACGCCCGTCTCTTTCCTTGGTGCCATCCACGCGCGGCGGCAGCGTCCTGCTCCGACAACGACCCGTGCCCACACTGCCCAACGACACGCGAAGCGTGGCAACCATTCTAGTGTCGACAAGGAGGACGAGACCCAGCTGGCGGCGGAGGACGATGAATGAGTGGGCACGGACGACGAGGCCATCTACGAGGATGTAGGTACGTCGTCGCATCTCACTCCAGACCTTCCGTCCGCTCCCCCTCTCATTCACTCCTGCTCTCGCCCGCTCTCCTGCTCAACTGGCTCACCGGCTCATCCCTCTTGGCCCGCTCGCTCGCTCGCCCGACCCTCTCAACCCGCTTGCTCGCTCTCCTGCTCTCCCTGCTCGACACCACACCCGCTTGCCCACGTCGTCCATATCCCCCTGCACATCGACCGCGTTGCCCGGACCCTCACTCGACACACCCGCACTCCCTGCTCGACGCCATGGCCAATCGTGTGCTCGCGTGTTCGCCCCGCTCGACTGTCGATCCCGCACCTGCCCTCGTCCCCTCAGGTCCACAGGCCCGCTTTCGCCTGCCACTCATACCCGCCCACGCTCGTCTCCTCGACGCCACTCAGGGCCGCAATCCCCTCGACCTTCATACCCTCAAACACCCAATTTTCGGCCCCTTTCTCGAGGACGAGGAACTGCTGCAGCGGAAAGACGAGCTGGGAGAGGGTGGACACGGGCAACGAGGACATTCACGATGGATGCGGACTCGTTGAGCAAACTGGTACGTCGTTGTCTCTCGCGCCAGTCCCTCCCTCTCCCGGACATGTGAACCCCCCGCCCTCGTGTTGTCTATCTGCCACGCCCGCTCACCCGTTCTCCGCTATGCCTGTTTGCCTGTTCGAAGCGCTCTGACGCTACGCCCTCGTTCTCCCCGACGACCATACCCACGACCCCCTCGACCCTCGACCTTCCCTTCCTCGCGCCACACACGTCCGCTACCTAGCTCCAACATTCGACCTCCATCAACCCCCTCAACGGCACGCACGCACGCATGCACGCTCCCTCGCTCCCTCGACGGTCCGCACCACCGCCACCCTGTGTCCTCGACCCCCTCGAGCATCAAACTTCCCCTCGAGCCTGTGGGTCCTCTCGACGACAAGCGAGCACCGCGGAGATTCCGACGTCCCTCCGTCGTCGTTGTCGCTCCACGCGCCCAAGATTCCGCCGCGCTTACACTCCGCGCTCGGGCACGGAGGATCGCGAACGTCACGCCACTCACGCATGAGCGCGTCGACGAGGAGGGCAAGGAGCAGCTGGTGGCGGGGAGATGAGCTAGGAAGAGGAAGGCCAGGTGTAACCAAGGTCCGTACCTCCTCTCCGCCCGCCCTTGATCGACCGCGTCCCCGCGACCCCCTCGACCCCCTCGATGCCAGGCCCACTTGCTAACTTAGCCCCCTCGAGAGTCCAACCCGTCCTCCCCTCGACGCCACAAACCCGCCCATAAGTCCACGCACCGGCTTTCACCTGCGACCTACATGTGCCCGCGCGCGTCTCCCTGCTATCTTAAGCCCACGCTCGGATCGAAGCCTGGATCGGCGCCGCGTCGTCACCTGTGCCCGCCTCCGCTGCCGGCCTCCCGTCTGCCTACGCGCACACCCTTGTCATGTTCCTCGCGCAGTGGAACACCGTCGGCCGCCGCGCGGGGACCTGCCCCTGTACATGACCGCTTTGCTGCATCTACACTGACTGTCGCAGCACCCACCCGCACTGGCTGTGGCAGAGGCTCCATGGGCGCTTTGAGAACGATACCTTAACGTTCGTTGAGACGGCCATGCTCGACGCCGCCATGGACATGACGCGCGCCTCTTCGGCTCCCTCTCCCTGACCGTTACCCTCGTTACTGCTTGCATTGCCAAGATGGGCACACTGCGCCACGCCAACGGGGGCCCGGTGTGCAGAGTGTACAGCGCGCCCCTGTTGTTGGCGCCGTCTCCGTGCGCGCGCCTCCTCCGTGTCCGCTTCCTCAAGCTTGCCCGCTATATCGTTGCCGCCACTGGGTACGCGCTTTGTGCATGCTCACGGCGGATGGAGGCTTTCCTTAACACTGCTGCAAGGGTTGGGCATGGCCGTTGTTCACGTCGAGATCGCGAGGCTGCAGGTGCTCAACGAAGTGCCATATTAGATGTATCATACATGTCCATACTACAGACCTGCTGCAACTGTGTCAGGTCGATTAGCGACATGAGCGGTCCTCCCGACATGCAAAATCTGGAGGAAAACTTCGAAGTACGTCTCCCATCGTATTTCTTGCCGTGCTTTAATGACCCATTCTTTCCAGATTCCTTTCAATCTTCAGTGTGCGGACTGTGAATACAGGTATGAACACGTTATGTTCTGGGATACTAAGAGAGCTTGGTTTCGTGCAAGAGGATACACATTGTATCAACTTAATTACCACCTATTATCAAGCCCGCCAATTCCTTTCTATCTTACGCCAACTTATCAGTCTACCGAGGATACGGCGTTCCCATTCGCTCACTTCGGTGGCAATGAAAATTCTAACAGTGATTAGGTTATGAGGCCTTTTTCGTGAACCTAGGTATGCTTTTTAGCGGGCAGAACCTTAGGTTAGGTTAGGTTAGGTTAGGTTAGGTTAGGTTAGGTTAGGTTAGGTTAGGTTAGGTTAGGTTAGGTTAGGTTAGGTTAGGTTAGGTTAGGTTAGGTTAGGTTAGGTTAGGTTAGGTTAGGTTAGGTTAGGTTAGGTTAGGTTAGGTTAGGTTAGGTTAGGTTAGGTTAGGTTAGGTTAGGTTAGGTTAGGTTAGGTTAGGTTAGGTTA
>PDUQ01000229.1:0-10660 GCA_002994785.1 Heterobasidion parviporum
ACGCGTCATATGATTTGTAATCATATGCCATGTGTTATGAGTCGGCTCTTAACAGTCATAGACCTTATTCTAAGGTTAGGTCGTACCTCCCACCCTTAGAAAGCAATTTGCAAAAGAAGTCCATGCGGCACCTGCACCTCCTGGCCGAGTCCGCTTAAAAGCATCCCAGCCTCCCGATCAGGCTACAGGGGTTCCTACGGCAAGCGATCGCGTGGCGCTAAGTGTCTTAGAAATGCAAGCAGAAGTAGGTTTTGAGTACGTTACAGCTGGTGTCAAAACTGTAGACACTTTTCCGGGTTTTTCTGCTCAGGAACTTTGTTTACCTTTGGAGCGGGACAAACAAGTGAAAACAACCCGATGGGCCTGTGCGCAATAGAAATGTAGATGGTCGTCGTCACTGGCGGTCATGTTTGAAATATCTGCTCCAATGCACGGAATCCAGTCATCAAAAAGGGCAACTGATGGCACCGACGATACAGTACCAGGTGTTCAGCACCCACATTGTGCTCAAGTGCTAATAGGCCCATGTAGTCATTTGCACCTGTTTGTCCCGCTCCAAAGGTAAACAAGGTTCCTGAGCAGAAGAACCTCAAAACCGTGTCTACAGTTTCGACACCAGCTGTAAGTCAACCACGACGAACAGTCACAGTTGCAGAGTCGGAGCAGAGTCAGCAGGCTGCCCAGGCCGGGGCCTCCCGAGCCGAGTTCGCCGCGATCGGCGGAGTCTCAAGGATATCTGTTGGAGTAACTTACCAGCCGGCGAGCAAGCCGAAGACGTTGAAACTGCCAGGCGTCCGTAAGTAAATCTCGCTGGCGACCGAAGGAGACATCGGCAATCTTGGAGGAGGTTGAGAAAGCGGATACGGGTTTGTACAGGCCACGACAAGTCCGCGAGCGACACCGCACATCAAGCCTAAGTATGGCAGTGCACTCATTTCGATCCTGGCATTTGTGACATCAAGCTTCAAGCTTCAAGGTCTCAAGCCTCAACCCCCCCCTCTAGATTACTCTACTCTTACAGAAAGGTCGCCATTTCGTTTGCACATGTTTGGTTGCGTGCCTGAGTTTCTGTGTCGTGTCTGCAGTGAGTCTGCTCGCTTTGTTAGTCCTCACTTTGTTATCCCTGTTCCTATGCATGTGATGCAAGCATACCGGTTGTCTCTCTAAGCCTTCATCTGGTGATGCGAGCAGGGTGAGTATTCTGCAGACTCTCTCTACTGGAGGCAAGAGTCTCCGGTGGCTACCGCCAATGTGTGCGCAACCCCACCATCGAGGCTCAATATTGAGCGTGCGCCCCCTTTCACGACGCATATTCACATTGTCCTGGTCGTATCCTTTTTCAATTTAGGTCTGTGCCTATGCATGCAGCCGTGCCTTGAGTTCCTATGTATGCTGCACACCCGGCTACAGCGCAGGGCTATGCATTTTTGTATGCAAACTCTGGTGTTCCTATGTATGCTGCATGCAAGAGTACGGCACGGAGTTATGCTATTTGGTAAGCAAGCTCAAGGCTGCTCTTAGTGTTTGAATTCATCAACTGTACACAGCACTACTATGTCGCTCCTGCATAAAATTAGAGCATCATCCTGCCGTTTTCCCTCTGTTGTCGTTCATCTCAGATGGCATCTTGAGGCTCCTTCATCCTTCCTCAGAGCCTGGACTGAGCCTGGCCCCGAAAAGACTACCTTAAATGTAATGTTGTAAGTTGCACCTGTACACGCCGAGGTCATGTGACAAGAGGAGGAGAGCGTATGCCGAGGCGGCACGTTCAGATCGAACCGAGTACCTTAAGTTTTCTCTCCCTCTGTTTTCCTGTTACCTCAGTTCTCTCTACTCGAGACTGAGGTTCGTTGATTCGTTCACATTACTGTTTACCTTCTTGCTAATGCCCCCTGTAGAATACATTCTTTTATCTCTCGTTACAGGTCGGCATTCTACTTTACTCACCTCAGTTCTCTCTACTCGAGACTGAGAATACATTCTTTTATTCTCTCGTTACAGTCTCGGCTGAGCTTCAAACGGTCCCCACGTTCTACATGTAATGTACACAGAAGTTTTGGTGTAGTACATACCATTGTGGCCAATGAGAGCCTTCATATGTGAGATAAGGTATATCGTATAAAAAGACGAGGTAATCATGGACGAGGCAAACAAGTGGCTATGAACCGGAGCTTCGCTCCGGTTGGTCTTGTTGATCAAGAGGGAAATGTGTCTGTACAAACTAGGGCGGTGCAGACCGCCAAGAAGCCGCATCCCAAGATCTCCTCAAAATATGACGTTGAAACATCAGCGCGGCCTAACGTTCGATCACCAAGCCTGTTGTACGTCCCTCTGTTGCTGTTCCGGTCCTTCACAGTTCGGGCGAGCGCATGTACAACATCAACCTACGCTGTCTGAGTCTCGGATACGCTGTGGTACTCTCAGATCATTCGGCTGAAACAGGGGTTCCTATAAGTCAGTCTATCAGAATCGGGACGCATCAGGTTCGATCATGACCAGGATAAATAGCCTCGTCGAGGTTGGGGCCTAGCCAGAAACTCACATCCCTTCGGCGTCGCCGATACCCAACCCTCCAAGAATGGATCAACCAGATTACTGGGGCCTCACCCACAAACACCCTGCGATAGTGGAGCAGGTAAATCTCCGTAGCCCACCACTCTTCGCGTACTATGCAACCGCTCAGCCCAGCCCAAACTCTGCAGCTCATGTCCGCACACTCTCTCCCCGCCGGCGCCAAAACAGAAATATCGATCGACGGCAACGTTTTTCGCGTGGCCACGAAAACAGGCACCGACGGGCCCGTGTTCTCATCCCCGATGCCCCGGAATGACCATACCCGCGCCCTCGTCCTCGTCCTCGTCCCGGCTGGTCTCGGCCGCAGCTTCGCTGCCCCACGAGCCGCATGATCGAGTGCCAGGACGGTCGACACCAACCGTCCGCCCGAATCGAGAGAAGGCCCGCCGCACAGCCACGAACAGGCGGAGAGCACCACGGTGAGGCAGTCCCGTTTCAGCAAAAACAACCCTCGACGACCCGTGGCGGATGAAACGAGAAGCAAGCGCGATGAGCGCATGCCGAGGGCCGGACGCCGACCGCCGAGGCCGGGGAGCGAGGAAGACGTCGTCGGTCAGTCCGGTAAGACGAAGCCGAGCGTATACGCGTCCGTCCTCCTACGTGATCAAATTCTCGGCGACACACCGCAGAGAAATCGTCGCTTTGCCGGTGGGCACCGTACCTACATAAGGGCCCGGCGAGTCCCCACGTCGACGCGACGCGCGACTCCGCGTGCTTCCCGAGCGCGCGCAAGAACGGTCTCGCGATCACCTCAACAACCGCACGATATCGCCAAGGCGGCCTGAACATCGACCCGTCCGCCGACCCAAAGTCGACCGTGCGCCATCCACAGACCTCGGACGTCGTATGGCGATGGCAAGCCTGCCTGCGGGTCTGGATCCGGCGCGCCGCACAGGATATCATGCCAGCGGATCTGATGCCTGTGCCCGCGGACCTCATACCGCTCCAAGATCCCGGGGTACGTGAGCTCGTGGTACCAGCAGAGGCCCTTCAGCTCGCGCCGTCATGATCTCGGTGAAATTCACGAGTCACCCTGCAGCCCACCTTAGATCCAAGCATATGAGCCTCCAAGCACTCGAGTCTCGAGGGACCCGCAGCGCCGCAAACCCTCTCCGAGACATCCAAACACCGACACGCACCTGGAGTCCGCGCCGGCACCAGCCCGCATACGCACCGCAGCCGCAGCCGCACCCACAAGAAAAAAAAGAGGATAATAAGCGTATTATAGAACGAGCCACATACATCCCATATCCGTATCTATAACCCGTCCTCTCCCTCCTCCGCTCCGCTCTCCTCTCCTCCGCTCCGCTCTGTTCTTCCTTCAGGAAGGAAGGAGAAAGACGCGCGCGGGCGCGGGCGCGGGCTCAGTTCTTGTCCGCGAACATTTTGTTGATCGCCTCGGTCGAGTACGACTTGGGGCGCTCCAGGGCTGCGTGAAGGGGGCAAAAAGGCGCGGGCAGGGGCGCGGTCAGCGTCAGGTCGGGTCCGAAAAGCAAGCAGATAAGCAAACGAGCGAGCGAGCGGATCGGTCGCGAAGCGCGGAACAGAACGCGCGCGCGCGCTCGCCCGAAACGCGAGAGAAACGCGCGCCAGCGAGCAAAAAAAGAGCTCGCCGGGTCCCAAACAAGACGAAACAAAGAGAAAAAAAAGGGGAGAAGCAGGAGAGACGACTCACGAGCGCCGAGCGCGCGGTCCCAGATGAGCTGCGCGGCGACGCCAAACGCGCGCGAGACGCCGAAGAGCACGGTGTAGTACTGCATCTGGTGCATGCCGTAGTGCGTGAGCAGCGCGCCCGAGTGCGCGTCCACGTTCGGCCACGGGTTCTTCGCCTTGCCCGCCTCGAGCAGGATGTCCGGCACGAGCTTGTACACCTGCGCGACGAGCCCGAACAGCTTGTCCTCCGGGAGGTGCTTCAGCGCGAACTCGCGCTGCGCGACGTACCGCGGGTCCGTCTTGCGCAGCACCGCGTGCCCGTAGCCCGGCACGACCTGCCCCGCGCGCAGCGTCGCCCACACGTACTCGCGCACCGCCGCGTCGTCCGCGTCCGCGCCGAGCTGCGCCTGCATCTTCGTCAGCCACACGAGCACCTCCTGGTTCGCGAGCCCGTGCAGCGGGCCCGCGAGCCCGTTCAGCGCGGCCGCGTACGCGAGGAAGGGGTCGGAGAGCGCGGAGCCGACGAGCTTGCCCGTGTGCGCGGAGACGTTGCCGCCCTCGTGGTCGCTGTGCGTGCGTGCGTGCGTCAGTGCGTGCGTGCAGCAAGAAAGGAAGCGGGGCGCGCGCGGGCGCACCTGTGGATGGTGATGTAGAGGCGCATGAGCTCGACAAAGGCGGGGTTCTCGCCAAAGCCGAGGAGGGTGGCGAGGTTGTGGAGTAGTCCTTCTGGAGGTCGATCGCGGGAGCTTGCCCTGGCCGTAGACGTTGCGGTAGATGCGGCCCGCGATGTTGGGCAGCTTGGCGATGCTGGGCGGACGGGGTCAGAGGGCCGTTACGGAAGACGGAGAGCGGGTGCGCTCACAGGTCCATCGAGTCCTCAAAGACGGGGCCCCAGTAGTCGCGCTTGTTGATGCCCTCGGCGTAGGCCTTGGCAAAGGCCGAGTTGTGGTTGAGCTGTGGGGGAGACGGGTGAGCGAGCGTGCGGACGGGATACGGAGAGGCGGGCGCGTACGGCGGTGACGGCGAGCGAGAACTGGCTCATGGGGTGGAGGGTCGGGGGCACCTGTCGAGGATCTCCTCGACGAAGTCGGGATGGCTGCGCGGGCGGCCCAGTCGCGGGAGAGGCCGGCGACCTGCTCCTGGGTGGGATCTCGCCGGTGACGAGGAGCCAGAAGAGGCCCTCGGGGAGGGGCTCTGAGCCGCCGGGGGCCTTGGGAGCAGCTCCTGGATCTCGGGGATGGTCTTGCCGCGGAAGCGGATGCCTTCCTCTGTGGGATGGGTGGGGTGGGGTGGGGTGAGGTGAGGAGACGCGAGGGAGAGAGGAGAAAAAGGGACGGACCGGGGTCGAGGACGGAGCCTTCCCAGATGAGAGCGGGAAGGCCGCGCATGCCGCTGGAGGGGGCATGTGAGTGAGCGCACGCGGAGAGACGTGTGTGAGGACGGACCCATAGAGCTGGTCGACGAGGACGGGGCCGAAGGACTTTTTGCCGTGGGCTACGCGGGCGGCCTTGACCTGGAGGAGCGGGGTGGTCAGAGAGAGGTCGGTGGGAAAGGGCAGAGCACGCAACTGATTCCTGGGCGGCGGGATGAGCTGCGCGAGGCGGTCCTTGAGGGTGGGCTGGCTGGCAGCGGAAGAGGCAAACCGGGCCGAGCGGGCGATGGGCGACACGGACTGAATGGGCAGGCGTGGGTGTGAGTACTACAACGGTGAGGATGGACGCACCTTTTTGAGAATGGAGCGGATGGGAGCGGCCATGGCGTGGGCTGGGAGGGACTGGACTGGGCGAGAGGGGTTGGAGAGAGCGGGTGACGCGGCGACGGATTTTTAAACGGGCGCGGGCGCGGGAAGGCCCGGGTCCCTCTCTTACTCCATCAACATGGCGAAACGCAAGCGTCAGCCCGACAGCAGCAACTCCCCCTCCAAGTCGCTGCTGCCCCAGGTCCGTGCCCTCTCCGCCGCAGCCGCGCCGTGCCCCGTCTGACACCCGCCCGCAGAAAAGACACTACCGCCAGCGCGCACACGCCAACCCCTTCTCCGACCACGCCCTCCAGTACCCCGCCGCCCCCGCCGCCGTCGACTGGGCCGCCCACTACCCCGCCTTCGCCGCCACCCACAAGTCCCCGAGTTCGCCGACATCGGCTGCGGCTTCGGCGGCCTCCTCGTCGCACTCGCCCCGCTCTTCCCCGACGCCCTCATCCTCGGTCCGTCTTTCTCCCGCGCCCCGCCCTGTTTTGCACGCTCACACCCGCGCAGGCCTCGAGATCCGCGTCCAGGTCTCCCAGTACGTCGAGGACCGCATCGCCGCCCTCCGCGCCTCCGCCGCACCCGCCGCCGCCCCAACGATGCCCCCGCCGCGCCCGCCCCGCGCCCACCCCGGCCCCTACCAAAACATCTCCATCGTCCGCGCCAACGCCATGAAGTTCCTCCCCAACTACTTCCCCAAGGCCTCCCTCCGCGCCCTCTTCCTCCTCTTCCCCGACCCGCACTTCAAGGCCCGCAAACACAAGGCCCGCATCGTCTCGCGCACCCTCCTCGCCGAGTACGCCTACGCCCTCCGCCCCGGCGCGATCGCCTTCACCGTCACCGACGTCGCGGACCTCCACCGCTGGATGGCCGCACACTTTGACGAGAGCCCGCTGTTCGCGCGCGTGGGCGAGGCGCGGCTCAGGGAGGAGGGTGGGGCGAGGTGCTGGACGCCGTGATGCGCAATACGGAGGAGGGGAAGAAGGTGGAGAGGAACGGCGGCGATAAGTTCCTGGCCTGCTTCAGGCGCGTCGACGTCCAGCGCGTCGACGACGACGACGACGACGATGACGACATGGCGTAGATGTAGTACGACCTGTGTATCTCACGCGCTACGGCTTTTGTATCTACTACTCGCGTGTACATCCTGCCCCCTAGTCCTACACACCGCCAGACAATGAAAAAAAAAAACACTGCTCTCACTCCAAACAATGCTCTCACTCCAAACAATGCTCTCACTCCTCCATCCCCAGCCCCCCCCCCCCTGCCCCGCCTCCTGACCGCCCCCGCCCCCGCCCGCCCCGCGTCCATCGCCTCCGCAAGCGCCCGCGTCTTCTCCAGCACCGCGCGCGCATCTCGCCCCGCAGCACCACCGCACCCTCGCACGCCGCGCGCAGCACCTCCGCGAAGCGGTCCACATGCAGCCGCGTCTCCATGCTCACCAGCGCCAGCCGTGGCTCCTGCTCCTTCCCCGACCCGTGCGTCGCGGGGCCAGGCGCGAGCGCGACCACGACGCTCGGCACGTCCGCCTCCTCGAGCGCGCTCAGATCGAGCAGCGCCCCGCCCGCCTCTCCTCCCGCGGCGACGCCGGGGTGCGCGCCGGCCGAGATGGCGGCGGGAGCCCGCGCATGGGCACGCCGGCGGCGGCGAGCGCGAGCGCGGCGGCGTTGGCGCACGCGGGGAGGACGCCGCCGTCCTGCTGGAGGACGTGCACGTGCACGTCGATCTGCGCGCGCGGGAAGAGCGCCGTGTGGATCGTGGCGTCCAGCACGCTCTTGAGCGTCGCGGCGAGCTCGAGCGCGCGTCTGCGGGGCGAGGCTCAGCTTAATAAGATAATAGAAAAAGAGGAGGGAGAGGGACGGCGCGGGGAGGGGACGGGGGGACGGGGACGCAACTTGTCGCCGCGCCCGCGGCGGCGGCGCTCGCCGGCGCTGAACGGCGCAAACGCGACGTCGACGACGACGAGCGCGCGGTCGTGCAGCGTCTGCGCGCGCACGCGGGCCTCGCGCGGCCCAAAGACGGCCGCGCGGACGTGGGTGAGGCCGTGCGACACGGATGCGGCGCCGTCCGCGCCGGCGTGGGCGGCGAGGTCGAACGCGGTCGCGCGCAGCTCGGCGGGGCGCCGCCCGTCGGAGCGGAAGCCGCCGTCGTTGAGGATCTCGATGCGCGAGCTCTGCGTGGGGTCAGACGCGCGGCGAGAGCATGGGCGGGGGACGTACCATTGTTTTTAGGGTGTTGTGGTGGGCGGAGGTGGAGGGAGGAAGAGCGGGGGCACGTGCGCTGGCGGGGCGGCGGCGTCAACGACTGGCTTGGTTATTATTAGGTCCCCGTCTTATCTATCGACTATTTATTGCCCTCCTCTCCGACCTCTTCGCCCCCGTCTACACTGCACTGCCGCGATGGACGCGGACGTGCTCCCGCGCTCGCTGCTCGACACAGATCTCTACAAGGTCCGTCCATTCGTTCATACCGCCCGCAGAGTCGCTGACACCCCCGCGCGCAGCTCACGATGCAGCAGGCCGTGCTGCACACCCCCCACCGCGCACGCCACATACCGCTTCACGCACCGCGACCCCGCCGCCCTCTTCACGCGCGCCTGCGCCGCCCGCCTCGCGCGCTCCGTCTCCCGTGCGTCCCCCCCCCCCCCCCTTCTCCCTCTCCGTCCCTCGCGTGTCCTAATCCGCCTCTCGCGCGCAATTCCCCGCGCCCGCCGCTACGCTGCGCAGGCTTCTCCGAGCTCGCGCTGGCCCCCGCCGAGCGCGCGTGGCTCGCGCACGCGTGCCCGTACCTCACCCCCGCCTACCTCGCCTACCTCGCCGCCTACCGCTTCGACCCCGCCCAGGTCTCCGTCGCCTTCGTCCCCGCCCGCGCCCGCGCCCCCGTCTCACCACCACCACCACCCCCCCTCCCTCCCCTTCCCTCGCTTCCCCCGCCGCCGACACGAACGGTGCCGGCGACCCCGACGAGCGCGGCGCATCGAGATCGCCGTCGCGGGGCCCTGGGTCGACGCCATATGCTGGGAGGTCCCGCTCATGGCGACCCTCAGCGAGATATACTACCGCACGGCGGACACGGACTGGTCCCTCGACGGCCAGGACGGTGCGTCCCCACCTTCCCTCCCTTCCTTCCTCCCTCCTTTCCCCCTTCATCTCTCGTTCCTTTTTTGGTTTTTTGATGTCTTCGCTTCGCCGCGGCGCGCGGGGACCGCACAGAGCTGGCGTACGACAAGGCGCGGCGCCTCCTTGCGGCGGGATGCGTCGTCAGCGAGTTCGGCACGCGCAGGCGCCGCGCGTTTGACGTGCAGGACACCGTCGTCGCAGCGTTCGTGCGCGCCCAGCGCGACCTCGCCGCCGCCGCCGACACCGCCGACACCACCGGGAAACTCGCGGGACATCGAACGTACGTGTGCGTGCGTGCGTCCGTGCGTCCGTGCGATTGCGCGCTCCGCACGCCCCGCCCTTTCGCGGACTCGGCCGTGGACGCTAAATTCTGACATCTGCGGCGCGCGGCAGGTGTATCTCGCGATGAAGCACGGTATAGCCCGATCGGGACCATCGCGCAGTGCGTCCCTCCGTCGCATTCCTCCCGTCTCCCGTCCTCCCGCCCCACCCGTCCCCCTCCCGCTCCTTTCTCGTGGAGTATATATACTCACCCGTTCTCACCCTCCCAGCGAGTGGGTCATGGGCGTACGTCGCGCCGCACCAGACTAGACTCGAGTCTGCACCCCGCTGACCTCTGCCCTTCCCACTGCCCTCTCCCCGCCGCCCTCTGCCCTCCCCGCCGACCTGCGTCGACCGAATCACCGACCGGACGCACCCCGCGCTTCACACCCCGCGGCAGGTCGCCGCCTCCGCGGATACGCGCACGCCAACGCGACCGCGATGGACCTCTGGGAGCGCGTGTACCCTGACGCGCTGCTCGTCGCGCTCACCGACACGTTCTCCTCCGACGTCTTCTTCGAGGTGCGCCACCCGCTCCCATTCCTCCCCACGATCCTCCCCACGATCCTCCCCACGATCCTCTCCACGATCCCCCCCCCCGCATCCCCCCCCACCCCGCCCGCTCACCGCCGCCCGCCCGCAGGACCTCGCGCGCGACCCCGCCCGCGCCCAGCGCTGGCGCGGCCTGCGCCAGGACTCGGGCGACCCGCACGCGTTCGCCGCGCGCGCGCGCGCGGCGTACGCGCGGGCGGGCGCCGACCACCGCGGGAAGACGATCGTGTACTCGGACGCGCTCGACGTCGACAAGGCGCTCGCGCTGCGCGCGGCGTGCGCGGCGGAGGGGTTTGCGCGTGCGTGCTTCCGCCCTCGTCCTCGTCCTCGTCCTCGTCGTCGGTGACGCTGGCGCTGACATTTGTTGACGCGACGCGGACGGGGTTTAGCGTCGTTCGGGATCGGGACGTTCCTGACGAACGACTTTTGCACCGCGTCGGGCGGCGCGCGGCGGGGTGCGCAGCCGCGCGCTGAATATTGTTATCAAGCTCGCGTCCGTGGACGGCGCGCCGTGCGTCAAGCTCAGCGACGACCCCTCCAAGGCGAGTCCCGCCCCCTCTCTCCCTTGTCCCTTCTGCTGTGTCACGTTGTTTCGTTTTTTCTGTTGTTCCGCTCGCCCGCTCGCTTCGCTTCGCTGACCGCGTCGACGTACGGGCGTGCAGATACCGGGGACCGGGAGACGGTCGCGCGGGTCAAG
>PDUQ01000023.1:0-462166 GCA_002994785.1 Heterobasidion parviporum
CTGTCCACATCAATAAGCGAATGTCTGTCCACATCATTAGTAACAGGAACCAGGAACAGGTCAGGAACCAAGTCTGTTCACATCAAGATCAGGAACCATAAGTAAGAGTTCATGCGTCAGCATGTCAATGGTGATGAGTCAGCAATCCAGTCAGAGTCAGAGTCATGAGCGAACCACTTGACCAGCCCTCCTGTCCACGTGCGAAGCACGTGTTAGGACGCGGTCCTAACACTACCCCCCTCTTTACACCAGTCTTCTCCGCTTGACGCGAGAGTTGACGACGGCGGGAGGTTCGCGAGGGTGCTTCTCGTCGAAGGTGGGGATGATGCGGTTAGGGTAGCCGGTCCAGTTGGCGGTGTCGATCATGTGTTCCATCGACTGTTTGTGTACCCGTATTCTTCAGCCGCTCGATCCATCTGCAGACGAGGCGACGCATCTGCTCCCGGTGCCTGTCATAGTCGCGTAAAAGCCGCGCGCCGTAATGTCCGTTCTCTGTCTAACGCTCGTGATTGGACATCCCACGACGAGATGCCCGGCGCGACCGCATTCCCAGCAGAGGCGAGTGGCGGGGTCGGAGGGAGTAGTAGGCGGGACAGATGGCGGGTTAGGCCAGACAGCTTCGGAGTCAGCAGCGTCCGCGGGCCATTCGGACTCTGTCGCAAAAGGTAGCGCCGGAGACTGGGGGAGGCTTCGTCGACAATGATAGGGTGGGCGGCGTCACCTTCGAGTACGGGAGGGGATGGGGAGACAGCAGGGGGTGAGGAGGGTGGTACCGGTAGCGGGCGAAGCCTGGCGATCCCTGACGACTTGTTCCGGGTCGTAGGGGGCTCGTGGGCCGTAGAAACCGACCGATCTCGTCGTCGTTTGGGACGTAGGAGGTTCTTCCTGGTGATTCGTGCCGATTGACCCGGGGTTCGTAGTCCCGTCGTCAGGAGTTCCGGCCCGATGGAAACCTTCCAGGTTCAAGACGGGCTTGGTCATGATCCAGGGCCTGACGTGGTCTTCCGGGGTATACCCGATCGCCCAGTATGACGCGACGGTGTGAACTCCGCGGCTGTTGAGAGGGAAGAGTCGGGTGGGGATGAGTCCCTTAGGAATGTACTCTTCTATTTCTAGACGAGCGCCGTTGAACCCAGAGCAGTGAAACCAGCGAATGGTGTCGTCCCTGTACTTGATCTTGTCGAGGGTGTCGAGCCAGGCCTGTACCGAGTGCTGCTGTAACAGGACTGAGCTGCTAGCGTAGAGTCCTCCCAACCTGTAGTTGATCATGTCGTTCCTCAGTTGCGGGAGGTTAATGAGACCGCCAGTTTGTAGGACGAGATGGCTACGTTTTGAGGAACACGGTCTGCTGTAGGTTGAGAGGTCCTGCGAACACCTGATAGACCTGCGCAAGATCATCTGCTGTAAATAAAAGAAAAAGGTCCTGGTATCCCTGAGCCCGGGTTGGTTGAGGATAATGGGGGCCTCATCTCCAGCTACCGTGATGTGGTAGATGCTGTTGCTGGTGCGGAGGTCGCGGTATTGGGTGAGGTCGTGGAGGGGAGGGTGTGGCAACGAATGCGAAGACGAGGGGTGGTGCCGTGGACGGCGAAGATCTCCTGGGGATGATAGGTGGCGTCCATCATGTGCTCCGGGAGCGGGTGATGGCGATGTCCCTGACGGGGTTCTCGATGGGCATGGCCTCGTCCGGGATGGTCTCGGGTTCACCGCGTTCGGAGTCGGTGTCGTCGTCGATCAGGGTAGGGTGGGGTGGCAGGGACGGGGGAGATGGTGCGAAGGATGAAGGGTTGGGGGAGGGGGTGTTCGAGGTGTACATGGAGGAGGAGGGGGAAGTCATTCTGAGGTTGCTGAGGATATAGCGGGGGGAGTGTGAGGAAGTGTTGGACTGCTGCTAAGGACATTCAAATGTAGCTGGGAGCTGGGGAATGTCTTGTCGAACAGCAGGGTCTTTTATACTGAAGAGAGGCCAATGGTGGCGGCCGCGTGAAGGGAACCGAGGACGAGAGCGATAGCAATGGAAACGGCGGTGAGAGCAAGAGTCGCGATGATCGTGTAAATGGCCACTTGAGTTAGAGTGGGGTCGAAGGGGGTCATAGCCGTTTGCCTGGCCATGCCAAACCTCGGTTGGTCTGCTTTTGTAGCTCCTGGTATGCTTGTGACCGCCAATTAGAGCTGTCCGATCGTTTCTGTTGAGGCTTTGATCGAGAGAGATCTATATTGGGCTTCTTGGCTTGGCTTCTCGATCGTTGATTGACGCAGGTGGCACTTTTGATCGAGGAACCAGGGGTCGCTTCTTGAGCTGCATCATCCTCTTGTCGATTGCTTCCATGATAGAGGGATAGCCAATCCTGTGGCGAGAAGCTTCTTTCCGATCGGATGCTTCTCGAGCTTCTTTTTGATCTGATCTTCTTCGACTGCCCTGTTGTGCTCCAATTCGATACCAGGGCGAGAATGGAGCTTCCATTCCCTTGACTGCTCGAGGATGCCGCCGGTAGAAGTCGTTAATGGCTTCCTTGGCATTAGTGACGTTTGACGCGGCTTCCCAAGAGTTGTCCGATTCAGGGTAGCCCTTCCATTTGATCAGGTACTGGAGGGTCTTCCATCGTCCGAAGCGTCTAGCTCCGACGACTGCTTCGACTTCGAATTCTTCTTGCCCCTGGATCAGATCCGGGGCCGGTTTAGGGTAGTTAGGTCCGTAGACTTCGTTCTCCTTGTAGGGCGTGAGTCGACTAGCGTGGAAGACGTCGTGAATACGCTGCCAGCTATTGGGCAGCTTCAGCTTGAAATTGACTGTTCCTATCGTGTCAATGATTTCGAAGGGTCCAAAGCGTTTGGGCCTGAGTTTCTCTGATGGGTGATCGGTGTGTATGTTCTTCCCATCTAACCATACTTGATCTCCTTTCTTGAAAGGCGGCAGTTCCGTTCCATAACGGTCGTGCTGTATCCTCATGGCTTCGGCTGCAATTTCGAGGCTGGCTTGCGCTTCCTTCCTAGCGCGGTGCAGAGCTTCGAGGCGAGCGTCGGCGGTGGGGACATTCGTGTTTCCTATGATGGCTGGGTAAGCCCGTGGTTGATAACCGTGGAGAAGCTCAAATGGTGACTTCTGCGTGGCTGAGTGTTGATGCGCGTTGTGGGCATATTCCGCATAAGGAATTAATCCTGCCCAATCGTCCTGTGAAGAGCTGCAAAAGGCTCTTAGGTACTGTTCTAGTTCTTGATTCATTCGTTCGGTGGCGCCGTCTGTTGTGGGCGATAAGCTGTGCTCAAGGCGATCTGATTCCTAGTTCTTTAAGCAGAGCTTGCGCTACTTTGGATGCGAATTGGGTTCCTCTGTCCGATATGATTTTATCGGGGAGTCCATATCGTCTCCAGGTGTTTTCTAGTAGAATTTTGGCCGTTCCATCCGAGTCAATGGATTTCTTGCATGGGGTTATTACTGCAGTTTTAGTGAATCGGTCGGTGACCACGTGAGCGAGTCGTATCCGTTTGATTCGGTAGATCTGTAATGAAGTCCATGGTTATTGTTCCAAATGGTCGGTCCGGAATCTCCGTGGGTTGTAATGGTACCATGGTGGGGTGCGTGTCGTTCTTGGTTGATTGACATGTCGCGCATCCTTCTACGTATTGATGTACCGTGTTCGAGATTCCTGGCCAGTGAATTCTTGTCCTACTGAGGCTAGAGTTCCTCTTTGTCCTGGATGTCCTGCTGCTAGGTTGTCATGGTTGAGCCTAATGATTTCTTGACGAAGTTGTTCGTTTCGAGGAACATATATTTTTCCTCTGTGAAGGACCAGTCCTTCTTCTTCGTTCCATTCCTGTAGCCTTTCTTCATGCTCCGAGGTCCTAGAGCTTTGACCTTGGTTAGCGTTTCTAGCAGCCATTCGTCTTTCTTGTTTTCTTCAATGATTCTTGTCGAAGGTCGTCATCGATTATTGTGACTCCTCCGCGACCTGTGGCTCTGATATGAAGAATTTGATGGGGTCCCACACGTCTTGTGTCTTGATCTGTTGACCTCCACTAGAGTTTCGCTTGAATCATTTATTCCTACGAGTGTTTCGCTTGAGCTGTCGAATTCTTTATTGAAAAGTTTCGGTTCCAAGAGTGTTTCGCCTGAATTGTCAAATTCCACCCCCTTTTTATGGTCTGGACGCCGTGACAGACCGTCGGATTTATTAGTGACTCCCGCCTTGTGCGTTAATTTGTAGTCGAAACGCGAGAGGTAGAGTGACCATCTTGCTTGCCGACGGTTCAGCTTTTGACTAGATCTGAACCATTCGAGGTTCTTGTGGTCCGTCCAGACGTCTACCGGGTGGTCGGCGCCTTCCAAATAGTGTCGCCAGGCTTCAAACGCTCGAACCACCGCTAGCAACTCTTTATCATAGATTGGGTAGTTGCGTTCGGTTGGTGAGAGCGACTTGGAAACATAGGCACATGGGTGCCATTTTCCGTCCTTGGCGACTTGTGATAATACTGCTCCTGTGGCAAATCCGAGCATCGCATTCGATGCGGAAGGGTTCCTTGTATCGGCATGACCAGTACCGGTGATTCTGTGAATATTCGTTTCAGCGTTTGAAACGCTTCTTCGCATGCTGGTGTCCAATCCCAGGTGCGTTCCTTTTGTGTTAACTCGAATAGCGGTCGTGCTATTTTTGAGTAGTCCTTGATAAATCTGCGATAGAAATTGCAGAAACCTAAAAATGATTGTACTTCTTTGACCTTTCCAGGTGTGGGCCATTCCATGATGCCGGCGACCTTGATGGGGTCCATTTCCAGTGTCCGTGTGATATAACGTATCCGAGATAGTCGATTTTCTTTTTATGGAAGTGGCATTTCGACGGTTGCAGTATAGATCATTATCTTGTAGGATCTGCAATACTTCCGTACCGTTGCGATGTGTTCGTCCATGGTTTGGAGAATACGAGGATGTCGTCCATATAGATAGCTACTTCCGGCGTAGATGAGATCTTTGAACAAGTGTTCATCATGTTTGGAATGTTGCCGGCGAGTTGGTTAATCCAAAGAACATGACCAGGGGTTCGTACATTCCTAGTTGGTGACGAACGCGGCTAGTTTTTCGCTTCCTTCTGCCATGAGTACGTTGTTATATCCTGTATCGACGTCCATTAGTGAAAAGTATATGGCCTCGGCTAATAGGTCTAGTAATTCTTGAATCATCGGCAGAGGGTACTTGTTTTTGACGGTTATTTCGTTGAGTTTCCGATAGTCCATTACTGGTCGTAACTTTCCGTTCTTCTTTTTGATGAAGAAAAATGGAGATGCCATGTGCGACTTGGATTCCCGAATGAATCCTTTCTTGAGGTTTTCGTCTATGAACTTCTTGAGTTCCATTTGTTCCGCTGGGCTGAGACTATACAACTTGGGTCGGAGCGAGTGTTCCATTCCTTCTTTGATCTCGATCTTGTGATCCCAGGGTCTAGAGGGTGGTAGCTGTCCCTTCTTTCGACCTTCGAAAACCTTCCGATAATCCCAGTATTCCTTCGGTACTATTTCTTCGAAGGATAGTTCGGTTTTCCTTTGCAGCTTCTTCTGCAAGTCGTTGCGAGTTGGTGTGCTTTGTTGCTTTCCAGTTTTGGACGAACTGGTGAACTTCCCTGAGCCGGTGTGTTGGCATAGAGGGTTCCGTGGTTTCGGCGCGATGGATATCCATGCCTTCTTCGGAGTCGTTGTATAATTCAGTGCCTGTAAAGTTCCTGTTCAGGCATCTGACCAAGTAGACTCCGTCTTCTTCGATTTCCGTAGAGGGAGCGCCGGAAGACCGTCGCCATCCTCTTGAGCGTCTTCTTCAGCCCATGTCGGAGCCTTGTAATTTCTGGCTCGGGCTTTCAGACGTTCTGCATTCAACCTTTGAGTTGTGAACTCCGGACGTTCAGGTATTGTCCGCGGATGTGGTACTGTAGTGTTTCCCACTTTCCGGCCTTTCTTGCCTTTTCCTGGCTTTTGCGCGGGGATTGAGTAGTCGTTTGTCCTCGACTCTGTTCCAGACGCCGTATACTCGGGTTCGTTTTCCCGTTCTCTTGTGCCTTCTTGGCTGTTACCGGCCCTCCTTGTATTAGGCAGGAGGGTGGGCATCGTGTGAAGTGTAGTCCGTAGGCATGCCAGTCGACTTCTGGGTTGTGTTCAACAACCAGTCGGTTCCTAGGATGACATCTTCCTTCCCTATTTCTGCGATATAGAATCTTGCTGATTCCGTATGCGACCCCCCTTCTTCGCCTAGAACTTTTAGTTTAAGTTCGGCGTACTTGGTGATTGGTCCTCCTTTGAATTCGGTGTTTGTACCGTGTTGACCGGAATAGGGTTGGGGGTCTTCTGTGTCTTGATTTGATGCATCTCGACAAATCTGGGTGCATAAATATTCCTGTGGCCCCGCTGTCGACGAGGGCTTGGGTTGCAGCTTTTCTGTTCTTGCCTATGAGCATTGTCTCGATTCGGAGTGATGGTGCACCATGTGTTTTCATTTCCGAAAGATACAATATATCTGGATGTCCATGCTCTTGGTCAGCGACTTTACTGGCCAGAGGAGCGTACCTATTTCCTGCAAGAATCCTTCTCTCCGCATCCGCTGCCGATGGGAGAGCCTTTAAAAATTCTTCGAGTCACTAAAGGCTCGAACTTCCTCAACTTCTTCAACGCTGAGGCCCATCATCATTTGTTGGATGTGAGCGACGCGGGTCTTCCTTCTTCTTGTTCTTCGTCGTCATCTTCTTCTCCATGTAGCGCACCATTCGGCGCTTGGGCTGGAATCTCCGCGGAAGTTCTGTTTGGGGCGTGAGGGACAATTGCGCGCCATGTGCCCGGTCTTCTTGCAATAGAAGCATTTGCCTTCTTTGGCCACTTGCTTCTTTCCTCCGGGCTGAGCTTCTTGAATCGAGTGCGAATTGCATCGGCCTCCATTTCTGCAGCGTCTACGTCCATGGGGACGTATTGGCTTTCCCTTTCCTGACGAGCGGGTGCTTGTTCGTCATAAAATGTCCTAGGGGTGTAGAATTGGTTCTTTCCTCGTCGGAGGTCGCGTGCTCGATTCCTTTCGATGCTCAGTGTTTCATGGCGTTTGGCCTTCTTGACTAGATCGTCCCAGGTAGCGCTGCTTGCCGGGTCGATGTAGATTCGTTCCGCTAATTCCCAATTGAGGCCCCTCATGAAATGTGCCTTCTTGGTTTCCAGGTCGACTCCTGCGAGTTCCGCGACCTGTTCGAAGAGCTGAAGGTATGCGTTGAGGGATTCTTTTCCTCGGTTGAGTCTGGACAATTTGTCTCTGGCGTCCAGCTCCTTGTTAAATTCTTCAAAGTCCGTGGCGATCTGCTTTCGGACTGATGTCTTGCCGACGACGGCTTTCCACGCATAGCTAGCCAGTCGTCCTTTTCGTTTCTTGCTTTGGTAAATTCCTGGACCATATTCCTGCTGACCCTCCCTTCATGTAGGATAACGCATAGGCGATTTTGGCGAATTCGTCCGCGAAATCTTTTTCCTGGCAAGGATCATCAGGTCGATTTCGTGGAGGAACTGCTCGGTTCGTTTCCTGTTTCCATCGAAGGGGGTGGGTTTGGCCATAGCCGGTCCCTTGGACTCAGTACCTCCAGGATTTGTCGACATTGTATCGGCAGGGGGCTCTGGATCTCTAGGTGGTTCTGGATTTCCACTCGGTGTTTGAGTATGCTCGGCTGGGGATTTGGTCCGATGCTGGGGTTTGAAATCTTGACTGGGGAGCGGTCCTATGTAAGGGGGATGAATAGGGGGTGCTTCTTCTAGAGACTCTAGATCCACTGGCGGTTTCTGTGGGTAGAGTAGATATGTGTGGTCTTGGTGGGCGACGAGACCGATCTGTCGGTGATGCAGGCCTTCGTAGGTTTTCCTTGCGACGTAGTCCGCAAGTTTCTCGAGGTGGAGGGAGGATGCTGCGTAGACTGTTTCCCGTTAAGTGCGAGGATGTCTCCAAGGTACGTCCTTCTTCTTTATAGATGCCGACGAGTTTGTCCCCGAAGTAGAAGTGTCTGTTCTCTTCGTCGTAGTATAGTTGATCGATGTCAAGGTCTTCGGGTAAGTCTGCGAAGCTGCAACGGGATCTGTGAGATATCCTGCGGGTATCCTTTATTGAGGGTGTCCGTGATGTTTTATTCTTGAAGAAGAAGGGTACTGCCTGTCTTCTTCCTGCTTGTAAGTCTCGTTGTAAGTCTGGGTCCCTTTTGATGATTTCGTTAATAGCAATATCGATCCTGTCGATGAGTTCGATGATTTCCGAGAAGGTGTATCCGGTGATGAGCGTTCTGAGATAATAAGTTTTTCTGGCGAACTCTCCTTCTCTTGTGATGAAGACAAGTCCTTCGAGTTCCGTGTGGACTGGTGGAGAGTCAACTGTGTCCAGCGTGTCTGCCTAGGTGGTAGTGAAGGTCCAATGGAGGAGGATGGAGTAGTTGGCTCTATTATCCTGGTTCTTGATGAGCTCTGCTCGGATTCCGTCGGAGTCGATATTCTTTGCGATTGTTCTTCTGAGATCGGCGATAAAAGGGATGGGGAAGTTGTCTGGTCTTCCGTCGTGGATTTCGACCGAATGCTTTGTCCTGATGACTTCGGGTTCTCCGTTGTCTGTGAGGGAGAATATCGTCTTGGGTTCGCTAATGAAGCAAATCCCGGAAAATCTGTATCCAGTTTGTTTGAAGTCTATGTAGATTTCCTTTTCTGTTGTAACCTGAACGTGGCTACTCCCGAGTATACTTTGGTCGGGTTCCTGTGCCGTGCTACTTCGGCGGTTCCTAAGGTTCTTCCTGGATAGGGTCCTGCTTGGTTGGCCCTTCCTGCGAGTGCTAAAATGTTATTCAACGAGTTGAATAAGGTGAGTCTTTGTTGGCGTCTAGTTGATCCAGTTTGAATAGGGTAGGGATGTAAGAGCTCGTTCAAGTGTTAGGTCGGAGACCTATCACGTGCTATAAGCACGAAGGGATCCCTAGGCTAAACTTCGACTGAGTCGTACAACCGCAAATCCCAAGGGATAAAGACGATTGATCGTCTTTGGATCCTCTGTAGGAATTCGGGATCACTGTCTGCCTTCTCTTGAAAGATGAGAAGCAGATGATCTTCGAGGTCTTCTTTGTGATGCGGAGGAATCGGAGAATCCTCGCCTGTCCAACAGATGACGCTGGGAGGAGACCAGCTGAGGACTCGATATGCGGCGAGTCCTGTGTAGTAGTGGGTGAATAGAGAGAGCGATCCGAAGGAGACGAGGCAGAGAACTCCGTGGCTTCGTCAGACCGTGTAAAGTCAAAGCTCAGATCTGACAGAGATCGCAGAAGCGTGGGTTAGGAAGGTAACCAGACGCTTGGCGCAGTGCAGAGATCGAGTGTATTACAGGTGAACGAGCTGAGGCTTCTAAGAAGCTCATCTCGTCTATATATACAAAGAAGTATCTAGGGCCGGATCTCGATCAGGTCCGTGCGCTTCTCAGGTACCGAAGTCAACGATCGAGATCTGTAAGCTAAGGCACCTCCGATCTAAGTATAGTACATAATTGCAAATGTCTGTCCACATCAGTAAGCGAATGTCTGTCCACATCATTAGTAATCAGGAACCAGGAACCAGGTCAGGAACCAGAGTCTGTTCGCATCAAGAGTCAGGAACCATAAGTAAGAGTTCATGCGTTAGCATGTCAATGGTGATGAGTCAGCCGTTTCAGTCAGAGTCAGAGTCATGAGCGAACCACTTGACCAGCCCTCCTGTCCACGTGCGAAGCACGTGTTAGGACGCGGTCCTAACAAGATGCTTCTGGTTCCATTGCATTACCCGGATCCTCTCCTCTTTCTGTCGGATTTGTCGGAGGGTGGTTGTCATTAGGTCCCTCAACCCTTGGTGAGGGCTCTGATACGAGGCTTCCTGCACTGGTATCAGGCCTGGGGAGGATCTTCGTCTGGTCTGTCTCGTCCACTCTTCTGGTATCCGGGTTTGGAACGGCCAGGACGATGTCCGGTGAGGAGTTTTGCGACGGCGATGATGCTGATTCGGTTGTTCCTCCTCCGAGGAACATGGCATGGTCTGAGGGGGAGTCTCGCTGATGTGGGGAGTAGTAGGAGGTGGAGGAGTCTGTCATGAGGCGAAAGTGAAGATCTTTCTTCTTTTCCTCTGACCTCCTTTTATACAGCTTTATCCACCTGAAATCCTGCGGCTTTTGGACGGTTGGGATATCTTCGGTGATATTCTTGTAGTGCTTCATCAGCCATCCCCCTTAGCAGGGTCCAGGGTTCCCATGAATTATCCGCTTCGGGATATCCGACCCACTTCATGAGGTATTTGATGCCACGACCGTGGCGTTTAGAGTCCAGAACGGCTTCAACTTCGAAGTGCTCTTCATTGTTCAGGATCTCTGGAGGTGGTTTGGGGAAATTCTTCCCATGGGCCTCTGTCTCATGATATTCTGTGAGTATTGATGCGTGGAATACGGGATGGATCCTCCATTGTTCGGGGATCTCCAAGCGGTAGGCCAGGGTTCCGACCTTGCTTTTCACCTTGAATGGACCGTAATGCCGAGGGGCCAGTTTTGCTTTTGGATGGGTTGTATGGATGTGGGTTCCTTCCAGCCATACTTGGGTCCCTTCCCCCCACTGCGGGAGTTTTCGGTGAGAGTCCCTGTCTTTTGCGTGCTGCGCAGCCATGCGCAGGCTAGACTCGGCTTCTCCCTGGACTTCTCGGATTGACTTTATTCGTTCGGCCACCGCGGGTACTTTGGTGTCCAGCGCCACATCTGCTGAGTAAGGTGGATTGTATCCGTAGAGGATTTCAAATGGTGATTTCCCGGTGGCCGAGTGCTGTCGGCTGTTATGAGCAAATTCTGCAAAAGAAAGTAATTCCACCCAGTTGTCTTGGTGGTGGTTGCAGAAGACTCGTAGGAATTGTTCGATTTCCTGATTTACCCGCTCGGTTTCTCCATCCGTTTGGGGGTGATATGCTGTACTCAGTGCGGGGACAATACCTAGTCCCTTCCACAGTTCTCTAGTGAATGTGGCCGCGAATTGTGGACCTCGGTCGGACACCACTTTGACTGGGAGACCAAAACATTTAAAAACATTATTCTGGAATAACTTGGTAGTCTCTTCGGCCGTGATTGTTTTCCTGCACGGGGTGATGACGATCCCTTTTGATAGTCCTTGGTCTACTACCATGTTAATCGAGTCGAATCCCCCACTCTCAGGGAGATCGGTTACGAAGTCGGTGGAGATGAACTTCCAGGGTGTGTCCGTGGTTTCGAGCGATTGAATCGGTGGGTGAGTGCAATGTGGTAAGTTCATTGTAGACTGGCAAGTCGCGCAGCCATCCACATAGTCGTGGACGAACTTTGTCATACCTTGCCACCAATAATGTCGTCGCACCAATTCCAGTGTTTTCGATCGTCCCGGATGTCCGACCGCTAAGGAATTGTGATGGGCTTTGACTATTGCTCTTCGTATAGTGTCGTCCTTCGGCACACATACGTGCCCATTTCGTCGGGTGATTCCGCCTTCGTGTGTCCAGTCGTTCAGACTTGCCGTCAATGCTTGGGGTCCTTTTTCCAAGATTTCCTGTAACACTGCATCTACTAACTTGTCTCGTTCTGAGCGGGAGTGTCGGATGAGTGAAAGGAGGCTCGAGGATTGTAATTCCGTGGTTCGAACGTGTACGTTTACCAGTGTTTCTTCGGAGTCGGCGAAAAGTTTGGACGGTAACAGTGTTTGCGCCTTGTTGTCAGATTCCACCCCCTCACTAAGGTCTGGCCGCCTGGACAGAGCATCCGCATGGTTGGTGGTACTAGCCTTGTGGAGAAGGGTAAAGTCAAATTGCGACAAAAATAAGCTCCAGCGGGCTTGGCGTCGAGTAAGATCACGCGCAGATTGGAAATAGACCAAGTTTTTATGGTCAGTCCAAATTTCGAATGGGTGACGGGCGCCTTCCAAGTAGTGCTTCCAGTGGTCCAGCGCTTTGATGATAGCGAGGAGCTCTCGGTCATGGACGTCGTAATTTCGTTCCGGAGGGGCGAAGGACCCGGATAGATAGGCCACTGGGTGCCACGCCTCATCGGTCCCTTCTTGTAATAGAACCACGCCGTAGGCGGTGAGGGACGCGTCGGTGACAAGCCGGAAGGGGCGCATAGGGTCGGGGTATAAGAGGACGGGTTTCTTTGTGAAAGCCATCTTTAACGTGTCGAACGCCTTTTGACAGGCGTCCATCCAGATCCATTTGGCATCCTTTTTTGTGAGGTCGTGTAGAGGTCGAGTGATGAAGGAGAACTTCGCGATGAATCGTCGATAGAAGTTTCCAAGTCCTAAAAAGGAGCGAATATTGCGGACCGTTTGGGGAATAGGCCATTCCTCGATCGCGGCTACCTTTGAGTCCTCCATGGCGACAGAGTCTGCCGAGATCGTGCACCCCAAATAATTGAGTTTATTCTTGTGGAACTCATATTTTTCGGGTTTGAGGTAGAGATCGTTGTCGCGCAGTATCTGCATGACCTGTTGTATTACCAAGACATGTTCGGCTACCGTGGCCGTGAAGATGAGGATGTCGTCCATGTACACCATGATCTTCCTAGCGAGGATGAGATCTTTAAAGATCATGTTCATCATGGCTTGGAAGGTGGCCGGTGAATTAGTGAGCCCGAAGAACATCACTGTGGGTTCAAAGAGTCCCAGGGGGGTTACAAACGCCGCCTTGGACTCGTCGCCCTCTTTGATCCGGATGTTATTGTACCCCCAGCGGACGTCCAGTTTGGAGAAAACCTTGGCTCCTTTGATGACGTCCAAGAGCTCTTGTATGAGCGGTAAGGGACAAACGTTCCTAACCGTGTGTTCGTTCAAGTGCCGGTAGTCTTGCACGGGGCGGAGTTTCCCATCCTTTTTACTAATGAAAAAGAAAGAAGCTGCACTGTTTGCCGTAGATCGACGGATTGTTCCCCTGGCCAGATGTTCTTTGATGAACTTCCCTAGTTCGTTGTGTTTTTCTGGACTGAGTGGGAATATTCGCGGCGCTTGAGGAACAAAAGTTGGTTTTAGGTCGATAGCGTGGTCCCATACCGTGTGTTCGGGGAGCCTTTGTGACCGTCACTTGCTGAAGATGTCGAGATACTCATGATATGGCGATGGTACTCGATCTTTCAAGTGCGTGATGTCGATTTCTTCCTCTAGGTCCTCGTCGAAGCTGGCGAGGCCCGTCGGTTCTGGGGCGACTTTCCGGATGACTGGTTCCTCCCTGTTCACCTGAACGGGGAGGTCGAACTTTTGTTTTTCTTCTGCTCGGCATTGGGCTATGTCGGCGAATACACCGAGCATCCATTCCCGTCCTTGGGCTCGTTTGTCCCATAGGTTTACCAAGGCCATTTTGAATTCGCTTTTGGTCAGCGTTTTCCATCTTTCTCTTGGCCACCCCCTGGGGTCCGAGAGATCATGTACCAGGCGAGGCTTTTCTCTGTGCGTTTTCCTGCCATTGTTCAGCCGTCCTTCAGCCAATGGTTCTTCTCTGGCCCTGGTAATTCCATACGGTTGGTCGCATAGGGATCGGCACCCATCGAACCGTACTTCACGTTTCCTCCATCGAATGGAAGGATCGTGGTATCGTAACCAATCTGTCCCCAGGAGCATGTCGTCTCTCCCCAGATTGGTGATAAACATCTGAACGTGTTCCGTGTGCGTTCGTCCTTGTTGGTCTGTGATGGTCAGATTACCATCCACGCCTCTTGTTATGAGGCTGTTTTTGTTGATAGAGTCGTCGACGTTTCGTACTCAAATGGGTCGGTCCAATGGATAGCTGGGGAGGTGTGTTTCCATACCCAGGATTCGTTGACCAAGATCCCTTCGCAGGCTGAGTCGATCGTTGCTCTAGCTCCAGCTCTTCGGCCTTGAGTTGTCAATTTTACGTTCAAACGGATAGGAGTAATGATGTGATGGTTCATTGCTCGTACGTTGATACATGGATTGACCCCTCCTTCGACCGTCTCTCTCTCTCTTGCTGGCAGAGGAGAGGCTAGAGAAAACCCTCTGCTACGTCCACCAGTACCTGCTTGGCTTCGTCCGCTCTTGATTCTTTAAAGAGCCTTCGGACGGTAGCAGCATCACCGACGGGTCTGTCGAATCGTTGTCGGTTAGGCGGTACGTAGCGTCCTCCATGGTGTGGAGGGGGCTCTCGGGCTGCGGTAGGTCCGCGGGTTCCATCGAACGACGAGGTTGTGGTACCCCACGGTGGTGCTGACCAGAACTGCCCTCCTCCAATTCTCGATGAAGTCGGCTGTCTCCTCCCAGTTGGGGTTCCTGATCATCCTCTTCCATGTCCACTTCGCGAGCTCTCCGACCTCCTCTTCCCATTGGGCGACGTGAATTTCCTCTAGTCGGCTGAAAGCTTCTGCGTGGGGTAGGGCAGTCAGCCGTCCAGTGTCCCTCCTTTCCACAATTGTAACAGGGGGAAGGGGGCTTCTTGCCATCGTGAACACGCTTGTTTCGGCCAAAGTCTCTTTTTCTAGAGGCATCGATATCCATGTCAACTGCTTGGTTATTCATTCTACGAGGGGCATTGGAGGAGTTATAACGTGAGGTGGAGCGGAGGTGGAAGCGATCGAGGAAATCGCTTTTGAAGTTGTGGAGCTGGCAAGGAGGGTCTTTTGAGCGCTATGGGCTCTCATGCGGCCATCTATTTCGCAGGCCATGTTGACCCAATCTTGGATCGTGTCTTTTGGCGGAGTTTCTCGGTCGTAGATTTTGTCTAGGACCTTCGGGTCCAATCCTCTTTGGTAGTAAGGAACTTGTTCCTTATCGGCAATGTTGGTGTCGGCGGCAATGAGGGTGAACTGGTTGGAGTACTCATCTACCGTCATGCGACCTTGTGAGAAGGTCATAAGGGCACTGCGGGCCTTGTCCACCTTCCCAGATTCCTTGAAATGGATTTCGAACTTCTCCTTGAAGTCCTTTCCATGTTCCCAGGGTCGTGGGAGGATCTGCCCCAATCGTCTTATTGAGGAAGTTCTCGCCCACACGCCTGCCGTTCCGGACCGCATGCAAGAGAGGACCAGGGAGATCCGATCCTCATCGGTCTTGTATCGATCCGATTCCGTGACAAAGAGGAGGAGGCATTGGAGCATGAAATGCTGCGACTCGGTTTTGTTGCCTGAAAAGTTGTCGGGGAGCTTAAGCTTCCCTCTGCCTGGTTGTGTTGTGGTGAGGGGGGCGGTTCCTCCGCCCACCGGAGCGGTCCCTGCTCCTGATGTCGACATGATGTTTCGGGGATTGACTGTGTGTACGGGCGTCTGTGCGTCCGAGTAATCTGAGTGGGAGGATTCTTCTTCTTCTTCTTCCGAGGTGTCCGGTACTATGGGCTCGGGTTCTCTGTATTGTGGTGGGGGTACCCAATCGGCTTGGACTTCGTTCCAAGCCCACTCTGCTTCTGTTCCGTCTGATCTGGTGAAAAAGTACTGTCCGTCCCAATACGAGCAGTTATCGAAGTTTGGTGGGGCCCTTTGGTTTGTATCCAAGTAAAACCACGAGGCGCCTTGTTTGTGGATAGGACGGTTGTTTTGACGGAGTTGATTACCGATTCATCTAGTGCCTGGCGGGTATCCTAGGCCTAGGTCTTGCTCCAGCGTGTAATAAGTAACACTCTCTCAGTGGGGGTCTGTGCCACTGATAGAGGTTGTGAGAGAGAGTGTGGCAGCGAGCAAGTGTGTGCGCAAGGTAGGGGCGTGGTCGAGTCTATTCTAATGTTACGAACTGCTTGTTCGGTAACCTCAGAGTAGCGGTTCTTCCCTAAGTCGCGCGGCGGGCGTGGAGTGTAAAGGTGGTCCAACTGTATTGGGTTACAGTGAGGATGAGGGATCCCTCTGTATTGGAAGATACAGGGGAAGAGGGGTACACAGTAGGAAGACTGTGTGGAAACGAGGAGAATAGACTGAAGTCCCTCAGCCTATTCTATGGGCCTTATATACTGTATGGGGTTATAGTAAGGGATCTGCCTTCCCGGCCATCTTACTCATAACCTCCCCAGGCCCCATGCATGTGAATGCTCCCTTTAGTAAGGTGTACCTCTGTATATCCATCTGTCCCACCTCCCGTCCGATGCTGAGTGATCCATCGGATTAGTCGGCTTTGAGGGAACGCCGAATACCTTGTTGTACGCTCTGTCTGTAGAGCCGCCTAGTGTTGGTACGGTGGATGTCGGGTTAGACGTGCTCCGGTGAGCCCCGAGATCCCAATCGTAACAGTCCGAGCGTAGGTAGCAGGAACAGGTGTTGGAGAACCAATGGAAATAAAGAAGAAGTAACGTACGACCAGGGTGGCCAAGCAATGATGTAAGATTGTGTTCAACCGACCATGCAGAAGTCGGGAAGATAAGCTAAGGACCGACCGACTCACGGAGCACATTGGCCGAAACGGACTACTGGCTCTGATCTCATAAACACCTATCATAACACTCCTGTGTGGTCATGGTAAGTACATGAAGTGTGGGCGAACTGACCCAAGTGCTGCCGAACGTCCTTCGGTGGCTTGCAGTCAGTTGGGTTGGGACCGACCGTGTTCGGTGCAAGTTGGTATCTTCGATACTCGTCTAGAGCTGTTTGGCATCTCCCCAAAGCTTCCCGAATACCTCCCTCGGACCCTAGCGCGGGTGCATGCTCATCAATGTGATTTGCACGTGGATAGGAGGGCTGGTCAAGTGGTTCGCTCATGACACTGACACTGACTCAAATCACTGACTCATCATCATTGACATGTGACACATGAACTCTTACTTATGGTTCCTAGTTCTTGATGTGGATAGACTTTCGTTCCTGACCCTGTTCCTGGTTTCTTGATCAATTATGATGCGGACAGACATTTGATATGGATGTGGACAGACATTAGTGATCTAGTACTATACTTAGATCAATGATGCATCTTCGCTTACAGATCTCGATTGTTGACTTCGGTACCTTAGAAGCGCACAGACCAGATCGAGATCTGGCCCTAGATACTTCTTTGTATAAATAGGCGAGATGAACTTCTAAGAAGTTCAGCTCATTCACCTGTAATACACTTGATCTCTGCACTGCACCCGGCATCTGGCTACCTTCCTAGCTCACGCTTCGCGAACTCTGTCAGATCTGAGACTTCCTTTACACGGTCTGACGATGCAACGGATCCTTCAGCCCTCCGCACAGTCTCGTCTCCCTTCGGATCACTCTCTCTATTCACACACTACTACACAGGCTTCACCATTTATCGAGTACTCAGTTGGTCACCACCCAGTGTCATCTGTTGGACCGGCAAAGACTCTCCTATTCCTCCACACCATAAAGAAGACCTCAAGGATCACCTCCTATTGCTCTTCCAAGAAAAAGCAGACAACGACCCAGAATTCTTACAGAGAATTCAAAGACATTCTATCGTCTTTATACCTTGGAGTCTACGGTTGTACGACTCAGCCGAAGTATAGCCTAGGGATCCCCTTCGTGCTTTAATGCACGTGATAGGTCTCCAACCTAACAGCCCTGCACCGTGCTGCCTCCCTGTTCAGCAAGAATAGCCATCCCAGAGGTAAATCTCTTTCTGTCAATGACATTGGTAGTTGTCTGGTGCTGGGCTATATACTCATTAGGATCAGGGGCAAGTGGTAAACCTGTTGTGCTGAGATAGGCTGGATGACCCACTCTGGCGATGAGATTGTCATATTGTGTGGAGTAGTCGACAGGGCCATTGTTCGAAGGGAGGGTAGCAGGGGTGGCAGCATCGTCATTGTCAAGGTGAGACAATCCACAGGCAATCACAGCAGAGATGGCTGCTTAGTTAACAGTGTTGGCAGCAGCTTGCAGGGACACAGATGTGTAAGCATAAGCCACCTTGAGGAGCAAGTCTGATTTGGGAGGCATAAGAGGAATGAGGAGGGCTCTTCTGTATCCATGTGAGTTTTTATAGGAACGTGATTCATGGTTGACATGGGAAGGACAGGGGCCAGGTAGAGATAGAGCCTGGTTAGTCTTTATGCTCAAAGGGGTGGCAATGGGACCACAGAACAATTAGTACAAAAATGACCTGTGAAGAGCCCGTTCAGAATGATTCACAAGAGAGCATAAGCTTGGAGCACGTAGCTCAGTGATCTGCCCTCATATGTGTGGATCTGAGTATGGGGAGCAAGCAGAGAAAGAAGAGGGGAGATTGTGAGCATGTGCACGTTAAGGCATTTTCTTGCACAAATGTGATCACATAGAATTATTGAAGCCATAATAGGCAATTAACCTGCAGAGGAATAAATCCACCGTGTTGCAGCAAACACAAATCTGCGACACCTTTAAAATTGTGAGCAGGGCCTAGATGGGAATTAGAACCAAATTACATGATTGCTCCCAGGATTCACCTGAGGAAGGTGAGAAGAATAAGGGAGAATGGACAGCATCAACGGAGGAGTGGTCAGAAAGAATTAATGAGAGGTTGAATCTCCCAAGGCCAAGGCACTTTAAACCACCCATGACAGTCGCCAGCATTGTGAAGAGGGCACAAGGATAAGCAGCGTGCAGTGTCGTTATTCAGTTTCCTCATATTAGTAGTAGCTTGGTGTCTGTGAATCCAATCTAATAGAGCTGCCACACAGAGGGTGCCAATTTGGGAGGCTTGAGATAAGATTTCTAAGGAGCTATAGGATTGGAATTAAAAGTTAGCCCATCGATCAATGCTGAACTGGGGTGAGCACTTACACGTGTCAACTGACTGTGGTCAATCGTGGTGGAGGGCTCAGGTGAGAGGTCCACTGCATGGTGGCATTTGGATTGTTGTCAAGGTCCACCAACTCGGCATAACAACTGTAGGTGTGCACCAGGCTCGGAGCCCGCAATTGGATGCCTGAGGGGGCACTGGAAGAATGGAAGACATGCACTAGATTCTGCTTTGCTACCGCTGGGTTATGTAGGTGTCTTTAAATAGGGGCGCATGGGGTGGGTGGAGCAAGGGAGGGTGGAGGGGACATGATGGGGCAAGGGGCAGTGCCCATGCTCTAGAGCTAGGATGCCCATGATGGCTGTGAAATCTGCGAAGGAGCAATGGATGTGACGGGAGGGTCTGAGAGGGCCATTCATGGGTCGTGACAGTGGGTATGGAGTGGAATGGTCCATGGGTGGCAACAATGCCACCGCTTTGGCCAGGTACATTGGGCTATCTTGGTACGAGACGAATGAGGAGGTGACCTGTGCGCTATCCTTGATCGACATGGATGGGATGCCAAAGAAGCAAAGTTGTTGTCTACTAACCAGTTGGAGATATGATGAGTGGGATCGTCATACTCTGACAGTACAGGAGGCATGTCAGCAAAGCTAGAGAACACACTGGGGCTAAAGCTGGGATTGAACTCGAGCTGAGTGCAGGTGGGGGAGGGGGAGGCAGAGAAGCTGGTGTTATGAACTGCTCATTTAATAACCCAAGAGCAACAGGTTCTTCCCTAGGTTTCACACTGGACAGAGTGATAGTGGGGAGCTCTGCTGTATATTGGAATAATATACAGGAGGGGAGTATGGAGTGTAGGTATATAGAGATACCTAAGAACGAAGAGAATAGACTGAAGATCCTCAGCTTATTCTATGGGCCTTATATACTGTATAGGGTATAGAATAAGTATGTATGGTTCTGCGGAAGACCATTCCCAGAACCCTTAGATCGCTGCCTCTCTCAGTCAGAGTCTGCCCTTGAACTTCTCCATTTGCACCTTTCCATCCAGGTTGTGAAGAGGTGCTTACCCATGTAGCCCTAAGCTCATGGCATGTGAATGCCACTGCCTTTGTGCCCTTGACCCCTCTGTAATTACCCATCCGATGCTGAGTGATCCATCAGAGAGTCGGCTTCCAAGGACATGCTAAATACCTTAATGTACACTCTATCGTGGAGCCGCCTAGTATCTGTGAGACTTGGTATTGGGTGGACTCGGTAGACAGCCCGAGTGACTCCTGATCGGTCAAGTCATAACAGCTAAGAGCAGTAGTAGGGGACAGAAAGCTGAATAGGGCCTCGCAATGGCAACGGAGATATGTCCTCTCTGGCAGCTTTGTGGATACTACAGTGGGAGTGGTGATGAGCATGTGCCCATGCTAGGGTCCAAGGGAGGTATTCAGGAAGCTTTGAGGAGATACCAAATAGCTCTAGACGAGTACTGAAGACACCGACTCGCACCAAACACAGTTGGTCCCTACCCAAATGATGGCAAGCCACTGAAGGGCATTTGGCAGCACTTGGGTCAGTTTGCCCACACTCCACATACTTACCATGACCACACAGGACTGTTACAATAGATATTGACAAGATCGGAAGTCAATAACCCGTTCGGCCAATGTGGTCCGTAAGTTGGCCAGCTCTTATCGCTTATTGTCCCGACTTCCACATGTTCAGTTGAACGCAATCTTGCACCATTACTTGTCCATCCAAGTCATACATTTACTTCTTTTTTATTTTATTGGTTCTCCAACGCCTGTTTCTGCTACCTATGCTCGGACAACAGATACCGAACAGTCGGGATTTTGTCATCGCTGATAGACTTTTACCTTATCACCTTCAGAACTCATATGGACATCTCACCTACCTTCTTATCTTTGCTGTCCGCTAGGTCTTAGCGCCCGTTCAGCATTTACTCTCATTTCTTGTTCAATATTTTACTTAGGGGCTCCATTTATTATAAAAACCTACATACAACTCTAGAATAAACCAGCTTTCGCACCCCACAGTTCAAAGCTCATTTACACTCGTCTTAATCATTGAAATTGTCTTCGCCAACTTTTGTAAACTTGTCCTCCTTGTCATTCAGCCTCGTTCATGTTCGTACTCGTCTCCTCACTCGTATCCCTTGTCTGCCTTTGTATATTGTCAGAGTCTCATGTGGCTCTTGAAGCACGTAGTTGCCAATCGCAACACTACCTTCTTGTTACCAACCAAATCCCTGACCCGACCAACTGACTGAATGTTCAGTCAGTGTTCGGCGCAGTCCCAAAACTCTTCAGGTGCTTTAATCTCACCCTCCTCATTACTCTTCAGTGCGCCCTTGCTTTCTCAAGTCCTAACTAACAATTCCTTGTGTATCAGATACTAGCTCCAGCACCCCTACATTAGAGGTTGTTTTGGTGTTGTGCTCAACACTTAGAACCACCTCTAATGTATCAGCAGCCACAGAAGGGGATGGGGCAGGGTGTGTGTACATGTGCATGTGTGTTAGAGAGAGCAACACAGGCAGCACAGACGGCGTTGACAGCAACTGTTGCAGCTCAAAGTGACTTGACGGTGTTGCTAGCAGCAGCAACATGGGCAGCACATAGAGGAGCATTAACAGCAGCTGTTGCAGCTCAAAGTGACTTGACGGTGTCGCTGCCGCTAGCAGCAGCAACACGGGCAGCACAGAGACGTCAACAGCTTGTTGTTGCACCTCAAAGTGACTTGAACAGTGTCTACTATGAGCAGGGACACGGGCAGCACAAAGAGGAATGATGGCAGTGCTTGCCACACCTCAAAGTGACTTGACGGTGTTGCAGCTGCTAGTAGCAGCGACATGGGCAGCATAGAGAGGAGTGACAACAACAACAAGAGCAAGAATCAACCGGCAGTGGCAAACTCTCACTCAATGGTGATGAGTGCACCACCTCTCTAAGCGCCAAGGCCCCCGTTTTTGAGTTCTATGAGCACTAGCATGCTGACCTCATGGAGTACCTCAGTCACCACCAGATGCTACCACAGCCTAGCGCGAGTCCCTCCAATGTCCATCATGAGTGCAATATCACGGTTGCGGGCCGACGCGGTCTTTTTCGAGCACCTCGGTCATTACCTCACAGCATCTTGTCCCTCTCCTATGCAGTTGCATGACGACCCCAAACCTATCGCATAACAACCTCGAGCCTATCGCACAACTGTGGCACCACCAAGCTCTCAACATATGCCTCAACAAGGTTGACCATGAGGGCATTGCCGTGGGCAGCTCCACAGCATGGCATGGCAGTGAGCTTTATTGAGCATGCCTATTGGACAGTACAGGTCTCGTGATCCCCTTCTCCTTGCACTTCCTATAATCACCTCCTCTCACTGATACACCTCCTTACTGAATATTGCTTTGTCTCTCCACCATGGCGCAACAGAACCTCATGGTCTTCAAGTATCTCTGCACATGGTTTTCTTTTATCTTTCTATGTTATGGTCTTGGTGCAATATCGACCCATTCTACCTTACGAGCTCGTGGTTACTCTACCTTTCTCAATTTACTATAAAAACCTACTTACGATGCTACAATACACCAGTTTTGAACACCCCTCTATTTAGAGCTCAACTTCGCAAGAAGATCTCACTTGTATTGCGTCCACATCAACATCGCTCTCATCTCATTTGATTTAACTCCCGTTGTCTCTATTGTCAAGGCCTTTGTCGCTGCCCTTGAAGTCCTTTGATTGCTCACTAGCAATATCGCTATCGTCACATGTGAGAATAATCTCACATCACCTCACTTGATATCAAGCACCGCCACGGTAGTTCCCACACATGCCTCATACGACCCCATATCACCTCAACTAATATCTTGACATCGTAGTACATATCTCGCGCCCCACCTCATAACTCACAAAGGTCCTTTGATATTCTAGTAAAGTCAGCTCTCCGCCTACTCCATGTTTAGTGGTGTGTTTTGTTGTGTGTTTTGTTGTGTGTTTTCACATGCAGAGCCATCACAAGCGCATCAACAGAGTCACGTGCAATGTAGCATTATTGTGTGGTTAGGGTTAAAATGGCAGGCCAACAACTTGTGGGATAGTGGATACAAAAGGAAATTAACCTGACTAGTGCTGAGCATGGGTCTGCTCTAGGCACTGATACCCCACTTTTGGCAGCTTTTCATTATTATTTGACTGTTCAGCAAACCATGTTTGGACCAATCCCGATCTGTTCGGTGCCCTCAGCCATTGATCAAGTGCCGACTTTGCATTTAGACCTCCGCGCCAGTGTTCAGAGCTGTTTGCAGTTGTTCTATGGATCTATCAGCACTCCCAGCATTCGGAGCTCCTTGCAGACTGTCGCGGCCAATCACCGATCGGTTCAATACGCTTCACATTGTCAGCACATTTGGTCGGCTTCGGTGTCCCGAATCGGAGGCAGCCAAACACTTTGTTGACTCAGAACAGATCATTCTCTTCATCTATAATTGTCCTTGTCCCTCCTGTTGACCACTTCCTTCCTTATCTTTGAAGCTCCCATGTTTCTGATTGGTTTACTTACTTATCATTTGATCCTTATCTCCAGGCCCATGTGCATTCACCTTGGCAATCTCCCCACTTATTTAGACTTTAGAGCTATTGCTTCTTATCTTATATTGTTCATACCATCACTCCTTTATCTTCTTTACCTTTGACAGCTCTTGGCATGCATTTCTGATTACTCTATGCCTCTGCCGATCTCCCTATCTTGCACCTGTTCAAACTTACTATAAAAAGGCACCTATGGCCTTCACAATAGACCAGCTTTGGCTCCCCCCTTGTTCTGATTCCATTTGTGTGCTTAAGTCCTTGAGTCCTTGAGTTTTCACCTTTCGATCCTCGTTCACATTTTGCCCCTTTGTTTGTGTTGTTGCCCTCAATCACAACCCTCCGTCAGAGCCCTCATCATCTTTCTCTCTCCCTCTCATCTAGTTTATCGTCCTCTGCCAGTGTCTAGTGTGGCCTTGCATCCATTCCCTCCCCTTTGCGTCCCGATCAAATCCCGATTGAATACCAACTGGCTGTAGATTTCAATTTTAGAGTTGTTTGTCTGGTACCCATCGCATTCAAACAGCCTCCACTCCCTGCTGATTGTGTCGGTGTTACTTATCATAGCTACACTCCAACCAACTTTGAGTACACTCCCTTGTTGGTTGTTGTACAGCTAACTGTTACGATTGGGATCTCGGGGCCCACCGGGGCACGTCTAACCTGACATCCGACGTAACAACACTAGGCGGCTCCTCATCAGAGCGTACAACAAGGTATTCGGCATTCCCTCAAAGCCGACTAATCCGATGGATCACTCAGCGTCGGATGGGAAGTGGGACAGATGGATATAAAAGACGAAGGCAGTACTAAAGGAAGCATTCACATGCATGGGGCCTAGAGAGGTTATGAGTAAGACGGCACAAGGCAGATCCCTTACTATAACCTCATACAGTATATAAGGCCCATAGAATAGGCTGAGGGACTTCAGTCTATTCTCCTCGTTTCCCCCGTATCTTCCTATACGGGTCCCTCGTCCCCCTGTATCTTCCTATACAGGGATAACCCCTTGTCCTTCCTGTATCCCAATACAGTTGGACTCCTTATACTCCACAGTCTCTGTGCGACTTAGGGAAGAACCGCTACTCTGAGGTTATCGAACGAGCAGTTCGTAACATAACAGTTCCTTGCACACTAGAACCAGCTCCTGCCTACCTGTGCTTGTAGGGGTGTTTCTTGGGTGTGTTTTGCACTCAGAGGCATCACTAGCATATCACCAGGACTTGAACTATCTCCAAAGATACTATCATTGCACTGGAGTTGCAAATTGTATGAGAGGTTCAAAATCAAGCTCCTCACAGCAACTTTTGACAGCACCTCTTGAAAAAAATCAAAGTTGTTTATTTAAGCACTCTTCAAGTATCAGAGTTTTTTTGAGAATAGAAATTGGGTACAGCAGTGAGGAGGCAATGAATAATGGTTTTTAGAGCAGAGATATCTGAGAGATGCTCAAGATCTCTCAGATCCTAGAGCTCAATTACAAAACTAAAAAAATTTGAATATAAAGAGGTATCACTGAAAGCATTAAGGTCATTTTGTCTGACTTTGAGGGCTCCACTGCTCTTCACCAAACTTCTTTCGACAGGCAGTGCCCGACGTCAGGCAAAGTGACAGGGAGTCTCGGGCCATGTGATGCTTGGTCATTCTTTGAATCTCCGCATGGTAGGTCGTTCCGCAGTGCGCGCCGTCGGAGTTCGAGTTTAAACGTGACGATGTGTGACCCGATCGTCGGCAAGATTTGCAGCTCCCAAGCTTTGCTCGTTTTCGGACACCCCTTCTCAATCATATCACAATAATTCTTTGAGTTTGCTCAAAAATATTAAAAAATAACAGGACATACTTGAAGAAGCTTCCGCAGGTAACATAAAAATATGGAGCGAGAAAGAGCTCAATTCAAGTTCAATTCCCGGTTGAGCCCTTATTTTGGCTCTCCAATCAACAGTGATGCCAATTTGAATCAAATGCACACCGAGTTGGCCAGGGGACGTACTGTCGCTGAGATCTGATTTAATTTCTCGGAAATTGGCTTTGATTTTCGGTGAATCTTGTGAAAAAAGAAGGCAAACTAGTAAAGCAAGGCATACATATAGATGGTACACAACGGTACAAGACAACAAGGCAAATGGAAAGAAGGAACCGGCACGGTGAACACAGGGAGTGCTCTTGGCGACGGCGTGAACTAGTTGTGAGGTAGTAGATCTGAGTCAACGTCAGACTTCATCATAGATAATGGAGGCTGGGCCGCTGCAGGGGGAAAAATCACAAAAGGCCTCCATCACCAACGTCACTGTGAACGATATGTCGAATTCTGACCTTTTTTTCATACCCTGAGGCACCATTTCATGAGCTGGATACAATCGGGACTGCCAGAAGATGATGATACGAACATTCTCCATCCACGTGATTCTTGCTTTCATCTCTGTGAGACCGAAGGATAGAACGACGGAATAAGTTTGTTGATGATAGTACCCTCTTGAGCTTTTCAAGCGAATCTTTGGTACTCGAGAGACATCCGCGGAAATTGTGCACGAGTCAGAAAATAACTCTGATAACAACCTTGTGAGATCGCGACTGTGCAACCCTACAAAAAAACAAACCTGGGTTGATGTCTATCCAGGATGGTGCCTGATCCCCTTTGTAGCAAGTCACAGTAGCTTCGATATAATCTGTGCCGCCGGCCGTTTTTCTGAAGAATGCTTTCTCAAATTCCTGGGTCTCCGATACCTGTGCACCCTGCGACAGCGGATTATGATCATATCAATAGACGATATTTCACAGCCTCGTACCTTAGAGACGATAACACTGAATGCGTTCGGCAGACATTCGTTACCGTCCAGATTGATAAACTTTGTGGCAGAGCGCAGACGATGTTCCAGACTGCCAGCAAGAAAGCGAACGCTGCATTTGGAACCATAGGTAAATCGAACCACCCGTGTCGAGACAAAGTGGTCCAAGAAAAAGGATACAGCGCCTTCTGCAACCGCTTTGTTGCTGCATGTAAGTTTGCAGTTGAGCAAGAGCTCATCCTGAGAAGCTTGAGAGAGCGCACGTATGATTGTCTGGCCTATATAGACGTCGGCCGAGCGCTTCCAGATGATTTCGCAGCTTCAAAAACAGGTATTCGCTTGCAGCGAACCCACCGACTAAGAAAAAATCCTGATTGATTGACTTTGGCATCAGTCAAGACTCGTCGATTGGATTGATATGAATGATTTACAGATATTGTCTGAGTGTTTACTAGACGTTGTTGTGCTTCTAGTTCCTGGGTGATGCTGTGAACTGCAGGTTCAAAGAAAGAGGCAATCTCGTTTCTGAGGGGTAAGTATCCGTTCCGTCAACTCTCACAGTGCACCACGAAGATGGAAGTATACGGACGCCGTCAACCTCATCTGCCCATTCCGAATGCCGACACTGGGATCCATGTCTGGGACATTGCCAAACTTGATTGATGAGGTTCCTGTTCCCTTGAACCGCTTCTTCGTGGTCCTGTTGAACTCAGTAGTGATCGCCTCCACATAAGAGTCCTTGCCGAAGGGCGAGGAGGCCAATTTTTCTAGATGTCTACGATTTGATATGTTAGCATAGCATATGAAAGAACGAGACACACCTTTAAAATAAGCCGACGCACGACCGCCGACTAGAACAGAACCTTGATAAATACCTGGCCATGATCGCCTCAATTGCATGTTATAATAAATGTGAATAGAGAACTTACATCCAGGCTCAGCGATCTCTTTGATCACAATAGGTGTTGAGTTCGTGAAGGTATATGTGCTGAAATCCACTGTCCCACCTCCCGCATCGATGACCATGACATTATTGCCGGTCTGACCTTCAAATCAGTAGGCAAGTCCGATGTGTCGGTGGGGTTTCGACTGACCTTGACGCTGTCACTAATCGTTCCATTGGAGATGCAGAAGTGAAAGCTAGCTTCTCCCTCTGTTACAAACTTGACTCGGTCACGCCCCTCCGGCGTGTCTGGCACTAATCCAGCTTGAAGAGCAGCTTTTCGCATCGCGGCCTGCTGTGCGCCTTCCCACCCATTGGGATGGCTGAGAATGAAGTCTATATCATCGCCGAACGATTCCCACAGCAAGTCGCCATTCCCGTGAGTCTCCTTGATGTAATTACGAGCGCGCTCGTACATATAGGAATAGAAATCAGCAAAAACTTCTATCACATCGGGTTTTCCAGGTGGTAACCTGACCGAAGGAATTGCAGGGTCGGTGATCATGCTCTTCGGACTCAACAAGAGCTTGAACCTAGATAGAGAAATTTTCAGAACCGGAACAAGAATAGCATAACGAAGAGAGAGGAGTACCACTCGACCTTGAACACGTTCGTAACGTCCTCCCAGCCATCATCCTCATCGTCTTGCAGTTCGACATCTTCGGGCTCTGGGGGCCCTTCGGCACCAATGGCTAGTACCTCCCCATTCAAATCGTACCAGATAACCGTTGGGATCTTTGCATCACTAGCATCTTGGCCTGGATATCTGAACAACGCATAACTAATCATATTTAGACAAAATTTAGTGTATATATACCTGTTCACTGTTCTGATTTCCGGGACTTGGTCAGGGTCCAAGATGGCGTACGACGAACCACTGAAGGTCGTTCCGAGGTCGATGGCGAGAACTAAGCGACGTTTTCGTCCTGAATATGGAATTCTGTGTATCATCGTATCGGAGAGTATGACGTGGCGACACTAGCAGCCGGCTGCATATATACCTGCTGGTAGAGCACCAATGTCGTACAACCAGCGTGTTGCAGAAGCAAGAAGGCATCACGCTCATGATTGGAAGTGCTCTCACCGTGCTGCGGATTGTGCCCCTATGCTCAAACGCTCAATCTTCGGAGATAAATCGCAGCAGAAGCATCTTGCACGGTCCGCTCGCCCGACCAGCCTAGTCATCTCCCATCGGCCTCCAAACTTCATATTCGCCGACTGGTAACCGTTATTCCTTATCCTAAATCTACGTTTCGTCAATGCACGCCTGGAAGACTGCAGGCTGCGACGTGTAGCCGAAGCCTAGAGCTTTCGCACAATAAAGTCGGGCATGCGGCGGTGACTCCTTGATCGTTGACTGCGCAGCACCGTGTTCACATCGTGACCTGGGCGTCCAAGTTCTATTACATCGAACATCCTGTGAAGACGTCAGAGAAAGATCTTTGTTTGAACTAGCTTCCAAAACGGCACGGTATGGGAAGGACAACACCACATACCGAACTCCTCCACATCATCTAGATTCTATTATAGCATCCAGGCCGGATTTGAAGATATCGCTAACAAGCAGACGCTCAGAACTAGCCACGAGTAATAGTGTTGCCGAAATGATGATAGCGTGTGCCTACGCCGCCTGATGATTCACACAGTCACAGGCCAACAACAACAGGCGTTGGAGAAGCACTTGCAGCATGCAGCAAACGGTGAGGATTCTGTCACCTGCTTATATCCGATTACCATGAACGTTGAATACATCCTATAAATCAACATCGGTTAGGACCACTCTTCACTCTGCGACACCATGACACTGCTCACATTCGCGTTCAAGGTCATCAAAGTCCCTTGGAACTTCGTCCACTTTCTATTGTTTTCCTTCTCGACTGGACGAGCATCGGTTGAGCCCGAAGTCCCTGAAGTCCCCGATCTTCGAAAGCAGCTGCAGACGAAAGATGATGAGCTGCGGCGAGCACGACGGGATTTCACTGATCTAGAAGAGAGGTACAGGAAAGAACGGAAAGCAGTAGACGAGGCGCAGAGCAAGCTAAACCAGGTTGTTGCCACTTCTCGCGCGCACGAACAGGACCTGCAAAGGGCGAAGGAAACCATTGCACGACGTGACCAAACGATAGCACAGCTCCAATCCCAGACCGCGACCACCGAGACGATACTTGTACAGAATAACGCACTGCTGGACACGAGGACGCGAGAGCTCGAGGTGGCCCAAGTCTTCCTGACCAAGCAAGAGTCCTTCACGGAAAAGGAGATTATCGACCAGATCGAGGGGCTCAACTATGAGATATTCCAGGTCGCTATCGTGCTTTCCGATGAGTGGGAGAGTGAAGAGGAACATGAGACGGACGGGAAACGGCAGGATAGGGACACGGCGAAGACGGTACGCAACGTGGTCGAGGACGAGCAAGCACACGCAGTGTTCGAAGAGATCCACTGTTGGTCGACTCTACGCATAGCCGAGATCGCCCAACTTGCATCACAGATAGAAGACCCGCTCTCCCTGCAGATCGTGTTTCAAGCGTACCTCACACATATCGTGGCTTCATTCATGTCACAATGGCAATTCGCTGATCACGGCTTGAACCAAGCTATGGATCGTATTTTCTCTGCACTTGAGAACGAAGGTGAGTAACCTCTTGTTCCATGATGTTGAATTGACCTACTCAATCGGGCATAGAACCACCGGCAATTTCTGGACGATGGAGGGCGCTGACCCACCAGTACACCCAAAAAGTGTTTCACCAAGAACAAACACCAGACTCGCTCGCCGATTTCCTAGCGGAGAGGTTGACTTCATGCGTGCTCTGTGCAGGTCTAGATCGAGATCGCGCTCGAATCAAGCATGCAATTCTCCAGAAAGCAGGCGATGGGCTTCGAGAGGTCGCTACGTTTGTTTTCAGGTTGAATAAGGCGATCGGGGAGGGAATCACGACAAGCATGCTATGTCCAATGGTGATTCCGTGCGGAGAGATGTTTGATGCGCGTAGCATGGAAGACGGATATGGTGACCACGACGCCGCAACGAAGGTGAAGGAATCGGCACCCGTGATGTGCGCGACGAGTATAGGACTTATGAGAGACCTCAAGAGGGACGATGGGAAGCGGGATCGTGCTGTGTTGTTGAAGCCGACTATTGCATTGGAGAGTGTGCTGGCGATGTTGGTGAAGGAGTAGGTAGCGTAGGCAGATGCTCCGGTTTCTTGAGGGACGCCCTATAGACGATCTGAGGGGATAGACTAGGAATGACCTGTCGACTGAAGTTTTGAAAACAGAACGCACTGGAATTGTCAGCCTGTGGCGCTGACTTGGTCTCCCAGAGACAGCGACATTGGCCATTCCCCTTCTACCTCCGACGTAGTCTCCAGATATCTATATTTGACCGCTGATTGCCCAACTCGATTGAGATTTGGGATTTGGTCGTTCTGGTCGTTGGCCGTCGTGCAGATGACAAATCCTCGATGGTAAGACTTATAGGCTGATGCAGGAAGTAAGCCTCGGTGATGTTCTATTATTTTCTTCCCATTCAAAGGAATTTCGAGGACGAGTCTAAGACCAGTGACGATTCAACGTTCAGAACGTTCAACGCCGGCGGGGAGTCGGTGGGGTCACCGAGTGGTCACCGGTTCAGACCGGTCGGTGTTCAAAATATCTCCAGCGAGCAATTCATGTTCTCCTCACTCGAGTTCTGCTGCGACTGCTCGAAGTACCAGAGCGATGTATGGTGAATTTTACTTCTGTCTCGTTGATCAAGGACTAGATGTCGGTGTATGATATGCTAATAGCATGAGATGTTCTGTTTCTGATTTCAGCGAACCTAGTGGAAAGGAAAGTGGCATCACAAAAGGTCCTCAGTCGCGCACAAGACTGTTCAAGCAAGGCATACATGGATATGATACACGACGATAACATCAAACCGGACGAAAAGCAAACGAGTATGAATTGGAGCAGTGCTTTAATCTTCAACGTTACAGGGACAGTTGGTGGGTTGTCAATCTTCATCATAGACGATTGAGGCTGGGCCACTGGACAAAAGCGATCAGTAAGGGGTTTGTTGCCAAAACTAACATAGACGATGCGCGAAACAGAGCCTTACTATTTCTTCACACCCTGAAGACCCAATTATGAGCTAGCTACGAGCAGCTCAAAAGAAAGATGATACGCACTTTTTCCATCCACAAGATCCTCGCTTTCAATTCGGTGAGACCGAATGATAGACTGATCCTGAAAGATTGACGGTAGTAAGGACCTCTTGGACCTGTCAATCGAGCCTTGGGCAGTTGAGAGACATCCGCAGAGATTGTGCACAAGTTCGAAAACAACTCTGAAGGAATATGGTGAGATTAGAGAAAAAAAGCAACTAAACATTGCAAACCTGGCTCCTCATCCATCCAGGAAGGAGTGCTTTCACCCCTGTAGCAAGTGATGCTCTCAATGATCTCGTCAATCCCATACTGAGACGTTTGAAAATAATGACGTTCAAACTCCTTGGTCTCTGATACCTGTGTTCCCTGATATCATTGTCATACGAAGTTTCAATGTCGATGAGATGAAACCATACCTTGGGAAGGATGGTATCGAATGCCCCCGCCAGACGCTCTGTGCCATCTATGTCAGTAAATTTTTTCGCAGATCGTAGACGATGGTTGCTGCTGTGAGGATTGAATTCAGTAGAGCATCTAGTCCCATATACGAATCTTGCGACGCGTGAGGACACGAAGTGGTCCAGATGAAAGGAGACAGCTCCCTCTGCTACCGCTTTATTTCTGCAAGAATGACTTCAACTCAGCGAGGAGGTCTTGTAGATAGGCTTAGAAACGTACGTATGACTATCAGGCCTGAATATATGTGATCCACGCGCTTCCAGTTGACTGCGCAGCTTTGTGTATAGGTACTCGCTTGCAGCGAAGCCACCAACCAGGAAAAAGGTCTTACAACATAAATATGTGAGTCGTTTTGGCAAAATCGAATCAAGATGCCCACTGATATAAGACGACCCTTTGCTGCACGCTGCTGTGCCTCTATTTCGCGCAAGATGTCGCGTATCGCGGGGTCGAAGAAGGAGGCGATCTCGTCCCTAAGGCGCGACCAATCGCTTCAGATATAGCGTGGCCCTGCAAAGAGAAAAATATACGAACACTGTCAACTTCTTCTGCCCATTTCGGATCCCAAACTTGAGATCCCTGTCTGATGGCTGGCCAAATTTGACCCACGAATCGCCCGTCCCTTTGAACCGCTTCTTCGTGGTCTTATCGAACTCAGTAGTGATCGCTTGTATATGTGAATCCGACCCAAAGCGCGAGGACGCCAAGCTCTCTATTCAAAATAATATGTCATAATTAGGGGTATGTAGAAAAGAAGGACATACGCCTCAGATATGCCGACGCACGGCCGCTGACGAGAACTGAACCTTGAAAGATACCTAGAAACCGGTGGTTGGTGTCAGATGACTGCGGACTTATTGAACAGTCCACGCACATCCAGATGGAGCGATCTCGTCTATGGCGATTGGCGTTGACTTTGTGAACGTATACGTGCTGATGTCCACTGTGCCTCCTCCTGCGTCCACAATCATAACATCCTTCCCAATCTGTGAGTCGTATCAGTGGTCATATGCAACACGAAGGAGATCAAGCTGGCCTCGACACTATCACTGATCGTTCCACTAGAGATACAACAGTGAAAGCTGGCTTCACCCTCTGTGACGAATTTGACTCGTTCCCGCCCATCTGTCGTGTCCGGCACCAACCCCGCTTTGATAGCGGCTCTACGCATCGCACTCTGTTGTGCACCCTCCCAGCCGTTAGGATGACTGAGAATAAAGTCGATGTCCTCGCCGAAGGACTCCCAGAGCAGATCCCCATTTGCGTGAGTCTGTTCAATATATGTACGGGCATGCCCATACATATAGCGATAGAAATCTGCATATACTTCGAGGACATCCTGTTTACCAGGTGGTAGCTTGATCGGTGGTATGGCAGGATCGGCATGCATGCCTTTGGGGCCGAGCAAGAGCTTAAACCTAATTCGATGGGGGGTCATATAACGAGTAGTAGGGAAGATGGCTCAAGACAACATTACCATTCAACTTTGAAAACTTTCGGAACGTCCTCCCACTCATCGACAGCGTCATCTTGCCATTCAGAGTCCTCAAGGGGAGGCTCCGAAGGCTCTTCGGCACCCACGGCAAGTACTTGTCCATTTGAGTCGTACCAGACCACCGTCGGAATTTTCGCGTCACCAGCTTCCTGTCCAGGATATCTGCATCGGTCATTAAATACAATTAGTATCCAATACAAGAGAGCGTGCATGAAGGGATAACAGCATACCTATTAACGGTCTTGATTTCCGGAACCTTGCCCGGATCCAGAACGGCATAGGACATACCGCTGAAGGTGGTGCCGAGGTCCATTGAGAGAACGAGTCTACGTTTTAGTCCGTGAAACGGTTTCCTGTGAATCATCGCGAAGGAACTCTGGAGAAACGAAAAGCAAGAGCCAAACGCCGTCGCATGATATATGCATCTCTCATATGTCTTTTTAATAAATCAAGCTTGTCACAGAAGCGAAAGGGCATCGATAGCTGCGGAGTGGACCCCTATGCCATGAACATGTGTGCTCGAGTGTTCTCAAGATGATGCGTCGCAGGCTCGCCTTACAGGCGTGTCGCATTTCTGATCAGTCGACTGGCCTGATTCCCAGTTCATACAAGTTGCCAAATGTAGCAACATACGCAAGATACTCTTTTCTTAAGCCAAAGTGATACCAGGCAAGAACACTATTCATGATGCGTTCTCAAGTTTTAAAACATTGATAGATGGTTCTGCTTCAGCTCAAGGAAGCGAAACGATGAGTCTGGACGCCCTACTCACCGTCTTAGGCGCTCGTTGTATGCCAAACTCTTTACGCGTGACAGCGGAAGGTAAGTCTCTATGCTTCTATTTCACGATCGTCGACTGCGCAGGTGGTATGTCCAGCATGAGTACTGATCCATCGATTATCATCTAGACGGGGAATAGTGTTCTCTCCAAAAGAGGGTCTCGTTGTCAAAACCGCAAGGGACGAAAACATTGGGATAACGCACCGTAGGCCACATGAATGTGAATCTCATGAGCGGTGGATGGTCCGAACGAACGGGACATAGCTACTGAATATAGCATGATGGTGGCAGAAGGTGCCATGCTGCGGCCGCACTCATCGTTTGCGCAGTCGCAAGCAGGTGCTGAAGAAGCATCCACAACGTGCATGACATTGTACAAAGTTAGAAAAAAGACGCTCTAGCTGAACACGTGCCTTCCTCTGCGTCCACAGTAAACGATAGTACTTCCGCCAGGCCTAAGACGCACTCACATTGCTCCCCTCCCAACTTCGTCCGCTTCCCTATGGATTTCATTAAGCGTGTAACCGGCACGCACCGCGATGCCGAGCCTGAAGTCGGCGATCTCAAGGAATGGCTGCGACAGAGTAACAACGACTTCAAGCGCATCTTGAGGTCCAAGCTGAGATTGAAAGAGAGGTACGAAGAACAGAAGAGAGCATTGGAAGAGGCGAGGGACGAAAGTGCAATGAAGACGAAGAAGCTAGAAAGTCTCATGCAGGATTTGCAGAAGGCGACCGACACCACCCTGCGACGGGAGCAGACGATATCACAGCTCCAAACGAAGACCCAAGCCCTCGAAACGGCACTTGCGCAGAACAAGGCCCTGCTGGATACGAGGACGCGAGAGCTCGAGGTGGCACAGGTCTTCCTGACCAAGCAGGAGACGTTCACAGAAAAGGAGATTATCGAGCAAATCGAGGCACTCAACTACGAGATATTCCAGGTCGCCATCGTGCTTTCGGACGCATGGGTTGGCAAGGGCATACAAGGAACGGTAGAGAAACTGAAGGATGAGAGCGAGCAAGGTCAGACAGTGTTCAAGGAAGTCCAGTCTCGATCCACTCTGCGTATAGCCCAAATTGCCCAGCGCGCGCCGCAGATGGGAGACCTCCTCTTCCTCCAGATCGTATTTCAAGCATACCTCACGCATGTCGTGGCTTCCCTTATGTCGCGATGGGTATTTGGCGATCCCCGCTTGGAGAGAGGCATGAAAATTGTCTTCTCTGCACTTCAAGGCGCAGGTGAGTGGCCTTCTCTCTAATTCTGTAAATTGAAATTGAAACCATGAATGTAGAACCGCCTGAAATCTCTGGACGATGGAGGGCACTTACCCACCGTTATACGCAAAAAGCGTTTTACAAGGGACCGGCACCGGAAAGCTCGCTCACCGACTACCTCGTGGAGAGACTGACTTCGTGTGTGCTCTGCGCGGCCCTGGATCGTGATCACGCCCAAATCAAGCAGACGATCCTCCAGAAAGCAGGCGATGGACTTCATGAGGTCGCTACATTCGCCTTGAAATTAAACAAGATTATTGGAGAGGAGGTCACGACAAGTATGCTGTCGCCAATGGTGATTGTGGGCGGAGATGCGTTCGATGCTCGTAGCATGGAGGACGGATACGGTGACCGGGGAGCCAAGGCAAAGGCGAAGGAATCAGTACCTGTGATGTGCACAACGAGTATGGGTCTCATTCGGGATGTCAAGAGGGATGATGGGAAGCTGGATCGTGCCGTGTTGTTGAGGCCAAAAGTTGCATTGGAGAGTGTGCTGGCGATGTTGGTGGAGAAGTAGGCAGCGTAGGCAGACGCAGCTTCACCGTTCCTCGCGTTTCCTGTTTTGTATATAACGTAGGAGAGATCTGGAAACAAGACATCCGTGGCGAAAAATTATCGGACGTTTGGAAATCTCAGCCGAGCTCGGGCACAGTCAAAGCTTCGTAAGAAGGGATACGTAAGCAGTAATGGTCGTCGAGCGTCCGTTACGCCTTGGCTGTTGTCTAGTCTTTCATCTCTGCGGGCAATAAGTGTCTGTAATTTGTCTGTGCATACATGAACTTCTTCGATGCGGCGTACGACCCAGTGGTGCCCTCCACATCTCCTCCCGAACCCACTCACCAGCGTCAACAGTCTCTGAACGAAGAAGTTACAGAAGTTATAGGCCAACTCGGCAAATTCTGGGGTGGGTTCAGGAAACAGGTGCGTGTTGGACATACTCCTTCGCCCACACGCAAATGAATGGTCTCGTGAAAGAGTCAAACTGTCATTCAGGCCGCGCGGAAGGATTTGGGAGATTATGTGTCGCAAGCGCAGCAAGAGCTGAACAAGTTGACCGTGACGACGCCAGAGAACCTTGCCACAGTGTCATCGGCATCTAGAGATGTGCAATCTACCACTGAGCAGGATGTAGCAGAGAGCGCGTCTCCTTCTGACTCGACATCCACCTCTGCATCCACCTCTACACTCCCAGGCAACGAACGATCACCGCAGAGCTTCTTCTCCCGTCTCCAATCATCAATCCCTCCAGAGCTCCTCACCACAGTGCAGAATACTCAGAATACGTTAACAGAGACCCTTCGGCATGCTCCTGAGCGCGTCGACCTCTCCCAATTGCGCAATGCATTCGAGAACGAGCTCCAACGCGTGCGTACACACAGCGCTACCGCTCGCGGTGAGGACCTGTTGCGCGGTGCCGGAGACCTGTTGCGCGAGGCTGTCCGTGTTATTCCTCCGGAGAACGCTGCCAGTGGGAGCGGGAGTGGTGCGACTGGGGTGATGTGGGACGGCATGGACGTATGGACGATGCCTGGCTTCTCACAACCGGAAACGCCTCAGTCCGATGCGGCACGTTCGCGGAGCAGGGACAGTGGGTCCAGACGGAGTGGCGAAGTAAAGGCAATCGGGACACGCAAGGACGCTCTGTTGAGAGCTGTGAGGATGAACCCGGAGATCTTGAAGGTCGATCCGGCAGGGGAGAAAAGCTCAGCTGATCTATTTGATACGTGGGTCCAGACAGAGGTGGAGGGGAAGGAAGGCGGCATTCGAAGCGAGCAATGGAAGGAGAGGGTGGAGATTGAGCTGGAGAGCGACCAGTCTGCCATCAAGACCACGCTTGACACCCTTGGTTCGTCCCTGACTCACTCTAGGGACTCGAAGCTGACGGTGTGACGGTTAGTTCCATCCGAAATGACGGAAGATGTCTTCTGGACACGTTATTTCTTCCGTGTATATCAGATTGAGCAGGAGGAAGTGCGGCGGAAAGCTTTGCTGCAAGGTACGACCGTTACTGATATCATGACCGTCGCCAGGATGTATCACATATTGATATTATATCTGCCCAGGCCCCACAGATCAGGACGATGAGTTCAGTTGGGAAGATGACGACGAAGAGGCGCCGTCCCCGAATGCCCCGCTCCCTTCCACCGAACAGGCCAAAGATAGCCCCGTCTCAACTGCAGACGCTACGGCAGCTATCTCAGTTGACAGACTATCGGCACCCGTTTCGCAATCAGCTACTCCTGCTACGACTAGCCCGCGGCTCAGTAGTGAAGACAGTTATGACCTTGTCTCTTCAGGACATGCGAGCGGCGTTGGAGAGGCTAAAGTGGCTGAGAAAGATAAGGGAAGAAAGAGAAACGATGATGATGTCGACGACAGCGGTAGCGACTGGGAGTGATCGCGAGCTGTGGGACTTTGACTGGTTGAATGTTTATTGCCTTGTCTGTATTGAGGACGACTACGTATATATTAATGGAGATGTACTAATAGTTAAAACTAAGGGGTCACTTTGTCCTGCACACTGAGAGACATACAACCATGAGTCAATCATGCATGTAAAGCTCGACTCGTGATACATGATAACGAAGCTTCCGAAGAATAGACCTGTGCGGAGCTGTCTGTATTTATCCACATCAGAATTTGGTGGTCCACATTCCGCTTTTCTCTTTCCTCTCTCCATCAGCAAGAAAAACAACCCGCCAACACACAAGCTGACTTTATGAAGACTCATCTGCCCTCCCAAGGGTTATGATCCTGGCATCATTTGATAGGCCTTCAGCTGGCCCTGACACTTCCCCAGTTCGACAAGAAGCAGAGCATGTGCTTGCGGCGGTCCCAGAGCGACGATAGAGGTGTTCCTGGCGTTTGTATATCTCTCGAGGATAACCAAGCTGCATATAAGAGGATTGATGACTGGCGGGAGCGAAGCAACGGGCAACACTCTCCAGGCTCCTCAACCTGGCCCTGGCTGGACGAGACGAAAAAGCGAGTGACGTAAGCTTCAGTTTGCCTTGTCCGTCGCCCAAAAAGCCGAGCCTCACCTCCACCACCCCCCATTACTCCTTCAAATCGACCTTCAGAATCCCTCATCACCACCGCATTTGTAATTAAACTGTTCATAAAGCAATGAGTGCGAAGCGCTACACATTTGCGCGTGCGCTGGGCTCTGACATCCTCGTGAACGGTCTTCGTCTATTCTGGGTAACGCTTGTCATCTGGGGCGAATTTGGCGTGTTTTTCTACAGTCTTTCGAGTTGTAGATGGCCAGAAAAGCTATTCCATCGCGTACGTCTTTTGCATCCAAGTTTCCTCTCTCTCACGACGTATGTCCTTTTCATCCTTCTTCATCCATGCAGCCGAAATCATCTCCCCGCGCATCTCACATCCTTCTTGTGGCCGATCCCCATGTTCTTCCGGACACACACTCTCGCGCCCACACTCTCGTGCAACGGCTTCGCGACATTCACCTCCGTAAATCTTGGACCGCCGTCCGACGGCTACGTCCACACACAATCATTTTTCTAGGGGACATGCTGGCTAGTGGTGGGGCAATCAAAGATGACGACGAGTGAGCCTATTTTTACTCACTTTTGCATACTTGGTGTGGATTGTATACTTTTCGATGAGATCATCGTATCTAGGTACGAGACGTATGTACACAAGTTTAAGAACACATTCCCTGTCGACCCCGATGTTGAGGTGAGGTATCTGCCCGGAAACAGTGACGTAGGGTACGTTTCGCCTGTTTGAGTTCACAAGTCTACGTCTGTTGACGTACAGTTGCAGACTCGGGGAGATCAACTCGTTTACAAAACACGTCCGAGAACGCTACACGGACCACTTCGGTGCTCTCAATCAACGAATATCGATTGCGAACTGCACCTTGGTTTTGCTAGACGCTCCTGGTCTCGTAAATGAAGACTATCTTCGTGCAGGTAGCGGCGTATCATTTGATCACTGGACACCTCTCAAGGATGGCCCGATCGAGTTTGTCACGGCCGTTGCCACAGGTGAGCAAATATTATGACATCTATTTAATGTTTCGGGAAAGCCATATCTCAGCACTGTCATCTCAGACCATGAGCAAGACCCGATTATTCTTTTTAGCCATATTCCGCTGCACCGTGCTGAATCGCGTGCATGTGGGCCTTTGAGGGAAAGGGGTACCATCCGGCGCGGGGTAGGGCATGGGTGGCAGAGCTCTCTGGGAAAGCAAACATCTGCTTTTCTACTTCAGAGTCTCAAGCCAGTCGTCGTTTTCAGGTATGTCTGGTGTTTCGCTGTCTATAACAGTTACAAACTTCGCGTTTGGGTCACATCATTAGTGCGGACGACAGAGATTACTGCGATATCACGCACGTCATAGCCTCCAATGTGTCGTCAGCTTCGTCAAGCACTCAACGCGCAGAAATCCACGAAATTACGGTTAAATCTATCTCTCTCGCACCTCAGATCACCCGACCCGGCTTCCAACTCCTTTCACTCCTTCCAACCGATCCAGACACGTCTACTGACGCACCAACATTTGCGCATACGCCATGTTTTCTCCCATCCGCGCATCATACATATACTGGCCTCTACATTCCATTTTTCCTTCTCACAAGCATCGCTCTCCTTGTCTATCATATAAGAAAGTCTCGCCGTCGCCTATCTTCCCCATCTTCGTCTTCGTCCAGGTCGAATCCCTTGCATATCGCTCCAGCGTCATCGCCCTATTCCTCTTCTAATTACCCGACATACACAAGTATGTCCACGACGCAATATGGGCTCGCCCCATCGCCATATTCTGAGTCGTTAGCACATCTCTCTCCGAATGCTGCATTCGTACGTGATACGATAGGCTCAGGATTACGGACGCCTAGGACGCCAAAGACTCCTTGGACTCCATGGAGTCCTGTATCTGCTTTGACCACGCCAAACCTGGATTCTCAGGTTGAGGAGGTCACCGACGATGTAGAGAAGACGCCCAGAACGCCGATGTCAAAAGCAACTTCCGGTTCAAGTGCAAGTGGCACGCTAGTGAGTTCAGGATTTGAGCGAACGAAGGCCGCACCGGAGGAGCCAGACGATGAAGAAGAGGACGATGAGGCTCAGTATGTGTACGTTTCTCCCCGAGGTCAAGAGAAAGGCCTTGGTCTCGGTCCTATCGGGATTGAGAGCGCACGGGTGGAGAAAGGCGAGGATAAAAGCCGTCGATGTGGATGGGCATACGTGTTCTCGTTCCGAGGACGAAGAAGGAGACTTGTGCTCCGGTGCCCATCTTGGATTCAAGTAATCGGAAGATGTCTGCTACTTCCCAGCCTGTTGGAGTTCTTGATAAAGCGAGGTGCGGAGAGGAGGCGAGCGAGGGCTGTTCGGAAATCGAAGAACAAGGATAGGCCGTTATGGATTGTTGTTGGGAGGGACTTGATGAGAGTGGGTTGGCCAGCAGTCGCTGCCTGGACTGGTATAACGTGGGTTTTTGTGCGATAAATCATATGTAAAACTTTAGTTCACCTGGAGCTGGCCCTTCGTACGAATAGGATGACTGACGACGACTGTATAACACTGGAGAAATCTCTCAACATGAAAACTTCTGGGTTATCGGCTTGGCCTTCATTGCTGTAAATGATTGCATTACATCCAGATCATCTTCTGCCAGCATCTGCGGCGTTGAGTCATGCTCATGGGCGCAAACTCTGAAGATTTGACGAGCCATGCGGTCGGTCACTCTGCACGCGTACCACGTGTCAGCTTGCGTTGTGGGTAGCGGTAGGTAGCGGTGACCAATGACCTGACTCCCATCTGGCACCCGCATCCACCATGGTTCATACCGGTCCATGGCCTGAACTCTTCTTCGCCTATCCGAAATGTACAGTTGCGGATATCTAAAGATGCAGTCGGATATTGAAGGAGGATCGTAAATGCTGCTGCCTTTAGGAAATAACGTGCACTGTCTCCGCCGTCGACTCGTTGAGCGTTTCGTCACTCGATATCTAACAAGGCAATCACTCAGCGCTCAGCACCGAGAACCCGCTTTTTTTGACGTGTCATACGCAGCATGGGCATCGCCATGAACTCTCACTCACAACGTCAGGCTTTCATATCAAACAATCTTCAAGGTCAGTCATGACCTCAAATCTTATCGAAGCCACAAAAAGATGCATCGAGCCTTTCGATTCAATTATTGCACCGCTTGACCTGAATTTCGCATCATCGTGTGGTAGCCGCTAGTGCATCGAAGCTGCGTCCGAATTCTAGTTGTATGGACCATCGCGTAACGGTATGTGCTTCTCCAACTCCTCACCCCTCTTGCTTCTGATGCATACCCATTCTGGTGCGGATCAGCAGACCTAAGACCTCTTCGAGCGATGAACTTTCGACCTGATGACCTCGTAAGCGCCAAAGAAAGCGATTTTGCTACACCAACGTTCCGTGCAGATCTTAGCGCTTCAAGAAGTCCCATCATGCATATAAACAGTCTCACGCAGACCATCCGTAGATCCCACACCCTGCATGATGGTTATGAATGCACTCAGTCTCGTGAACGGACGCAGCGATGCCCTTGTCGCCGTTTCTCTCATTCTTCTGACGTTTTTGCTTCTTAGGTCGAGAGCGCGTCGATTACCATTACCTCCTGGACCAAAGGCATCGTGGTGGTTTGGGAAGGTGCCTTTGCCTAAAGTCGCACCTTGGCGCACTCTTGCGTCGTGGAGAGAGACATATGGTACGTAGTTTCTTCGATGTATTCAGATCGAGCTGTGGCTCATCGCGTCGCAGGGGACATTGCTTATATCTCGCAACTGGGGAATTCCGTCCTCTACATCAACTCGGCCAGGGCCGCATCCGATCTGCTCGAAAAGCGAAGCGCAAACTATTCTTCACGACCGGCATGGCCGATGGTACAAGATCTGTAAGCATCGACTGTCAGAGGGTAGTTCACCGATTGTCTATCGCTTTCCTCCTTTAGAATGGGTTGGGGATGGAGTTTCTCTAGGATGCCGTATGGACCGTATTGGCGGAAGCATCGAGCACTGTTCCAGAAACAGTTCCCCCCAAACTCTCCCCGTTATCAGCCTATTCAAGTCAAGGAAGTACACGCTCTCCTTCGAAATCTAGCTCGCAGCCCCGAGAACCTGCATTACCATATTCAAAGGTTTGCATTCGAAACATGTGACAGTGCCTGACACAATAAACCCTTATCTGACGTTGTCTTGTAGAAACGCCTCTGCTTTGATCATGAGAATTTCTTACGGTTATCAGATCAAAGAAGAAGGCGATATCTACGTGACGCTGGCCGAGACAGCCATGGCTACGTCCGTGCGAGCTGGAATATATGGAACTTATCTTGTGGACTATATTCCTCTCTGTAGGTTCTTTCCTTCAGCGATTGGATCGCATTTTGAGTCGACCACTTGATATTTCTTGTAGTGAAGTATGTTCCAGATTGGATGCCTGGGGCAAATTTCAAGAGGCAAGCCAAGGAGTGGAGGAAGCTGGTTGAAGCCATGGTTGACAAACCGTTCGAAATGACCAAAGAGCGAATGGTACGCTTTCCTGTTGGGTTTCGATAATCTGACGTAACTGTGCGAGGATAGGCATCTGGCACGGCAGAGCCATGTTTCACGACATTAGAGCTTCAGGATTCCGCCGACCAAGCTAAAGACCCAGGATATACAACTATTATTAAAGGCGTTGCAGCGGTTTCTTATGCTGGTGGGTCATCATTTCGATTTTTCCTTGATCTGTTCTGATTGAGTCATCACCTCAGCTGGGTCTGACACAGTACGTCCTGCCCTCAATCATGTATCAAAATGTTGTCCTCGCCCGATCGCAAGACAGTCAGCTCAACAGAATCCTTCTTCCTCGCTATGATGCTTCACCCAGAAGTCCAACGCAAAGCTCAGGAGCAGATTGACAAAGCTACAGGCCACGACCGACTCCCCCAATTTTCTGATAAGAAGGATTTGCCCTATATTGACTGCATCCTCTGGGAAGTTTTACGGTGGAAGCCCATCGTACCGCTGAGCATTGCGCACTACACAGTCGAGGAGGACATTTATGAGGGTTATCTCATCCCCAAGGGAACTACAGTCTTCCCGAATGTCTGGTCAGTGTTCTAATATTTCCATTGCTATTTCGTGGTTCGATCGCTAGAACGCGTCGTGGATAATACGCAGGGCTATAATGAACGATGAGGACGCCTATCCTGATCATTCTACATTCCGTCCTGAACGTTTTGAACACCGGAAGAGGAACTCCGAGCTTGGAATCAATCCCTTGCCAGATGCCGCATTTGGTTTCGGAAGACGGTGAGTTAATGCCTAGAGCCCGTGGTTGTTTTTGATTGACAGAAACTCACAGGACCTGCCCAGGAAGGTGGCTTGCTCTCGATACTCTATGGATCACAATTGCCTCCATCCTCGCCGTCTATGATATCTCCAAACCCGTCGATGAGTACGGTGCTTTTATTGAACCCGACACTGAGTATACGACTGCACTAGTGAGGTGAGTTTTATGATTTCCGTTGTGCATGCATGCAACTCAACATTCATTGCAGTCGTCCGAAGCCATTTAAGTGCTCTATCGTTCCTCGGTCATCTAGTGCGCTTGAGCTCATAAGACAGACCGAAGATGAGCATTGATAGTGGTTGCCGACAGAGGCTCTTGAAGTCGATGATCGGTGACGAGCGATGTTGAGGTTACCCTGTCAACCATGATCTTAATGGCAGTACGCGCTTTCGGAATGGTATTTTTCTCTTCTGAGAGCCTCGACAGGCTCGCGATGCTTGATAGTCGACCGAGTGTCAAATTAATGTCGCGTCCATTCTATCGATCGCACTGATATGTCATTTTAAACTCTGGTCTGAGTTTCTATGCACGGAAAGTGAAGACGAAGCTTCAAACGGGCCAGATTCCAGTCAGCGGGACAAGGTGTATTGGTCATCACTGTACAACACCGACGCCTGCCGCGCGTCGTTATGCGCTGTTTGCAGGCTCTCGCCTCGACACCAGTGACTCCCTCTTGTGCCTTTGACGCTCGTCCAATATACGATCTATCATTGCTTATGGCGGTGCAGAACCCTTTCTATCACGTCTGACCTGTGTTCGGAATTGGGCAGCATGCGATCAAGAGTCAAGACTAGGCGCGCGGTAAAACGAGTCGAACGACACACTAACATTCTAACCCTCATCAGCTTCAGCCCCTGTCGCACTTTTTATCACGCTACGCACCGTCGCACACCATTAGCTTGCCTGCAGCCTGATCCAGAAGCGCGGTTCAAAGCGATCGGTCAAAGCTCAAGGTCAAAGCTCAGCTGCTCAAGGTCAAAGCAATGCTGTGCTGTCAAACTGAGTGGCAACTTGTACATTCCTATCTGCAGTGAATCCCTTGTTCGGCGCCACACAATTGCAAGCGCTCTTCCGGTCTTATAAAAGGGAGGCAAGGTAGATCAATCACTCCTTCCACCTCTCCCCTCAGTCCATATCCGTGCCACAATGGATTCCGTCGCACAGGTTCAGGAATTTGCCTCGCAATTACAAGCCATACTGACAATCATAAGACCTCTTGCCGACCTGCCCCACAGACTAGACCAACTTACCATCGAGCTCGCTAGTCTGACTGCCAAGATTGCTGAATTGTCAGCGGCGTCATCGTCCTCGAAAGCGATCAAACCTCCTGCGCCCGTAAAGCCGTAAGGATGACTTGTGTGGCGCTAATGCTTTACTGATGCTTGCTCGATTAGATCGCGACACCGCTATGACCCTACAACGTGTGGCTCGCCACCTCACTCAGACATAGGACCGTTCGACCCTATGACAGGTTTCCCGCGTGGGCGTCCTCTCAAACGCGAAGGAGCGTTCGCCCTCAACTCTGTTGCTGCCACGATCATGCAGGCTAAACCTGTGGATCCACCCACCGTTTCTTCTCGTACCGATCCTCTTTCTGCAGGACATCTTTCCATTGCCCCCATGCGCCACTCCACCCCTGGACCTTCTTGCTCTGCCCCGGCTCCTGCCTCCCCTCTTACACCAGTCCCTTCTTCCTCCAAGCTCAAGCCATCTAAGCACTCTAGTGCTACCTCTCACGGAGCCTTTGCTTCTAGAATGACCGCCATTATCACCCTTGGCACACTGGCAGCCGGTTCAGACTCTGAGACAATTGCATCGGTCTTTGATGCTCACGATTCGGGGACTGCACTCTCGAATGCGGACGTGATGTTGATGGACAAGGGAAAAGGCAAGAGGCGTGCTCGGGACATAGACGACGGCAATGAAACGGCATTCAGCAGCTCGCGTGGGGGTCATGCTAGTACAGAAGATGACGACGCGAGTCCGACGAAGAAGCGAAAGTTACTCAAGGAGAAGGCTGTCAAGCACTCTGGGAAGAAACCGACCCGCTACAATACTAGAGCGTCATCGCGAGTCGACCGAGGTCTCTCTTGATGCTGTGCGATTTCTATGAACAGGCGGAGTGGCCTGCTGGATTAGAAGGTTTCCATTATGATTTCTCTTACTTAGTCTTTACTGGTCTCTACCAGCTGTGATACCCCAAATCTTCTTTCCTTTTAACTTTCTCTCATGCTATTCGCCTCTCTAGGCGCATTGTGGAATCGTATATCTCTTTAGCTCTTGTAATGAAGACCTTTCTTCTGAGATCGTGCACACCGCAACGGACATACAGGGTCACCTCGTCTCGGGGTCTCTCTGCTTATGTGAGATGACGTAGGCCTTGCTTATAGTGTTGGTCTTACGGACGACGTTGACCGCACATCCGTCAGGTGGTGATGGTATCGCCTGCATCCTACCAGCCAGTTGCTAGCTCGGACGACGTCTCTACCCCTCCAGGCATCGTTCCGCTCAAACGAAATCACCATAAATTTGTGTCCTTTAAGCTTCTTGGACTTCTACTCGCATTTTGCTTTGTTGCGTTTGGCTCGTATAAAGTCGGCCAGTGGTCGATTCCGAAAGAAGACTCGGCGCAGCTGACGGTAGAAAAGCCTGTGCACGACGCAGAAACCAGCGTCCCTAGCCAGGGGACTTCAGGGCAAGCGGAGCCTGCAGACGAAGAGAACAATAAAGAGATGGCAAGCGGGAAACACAGTGTCGGATAGTGCGTTCGACTTCATCTCCTCCAATAAACACCTTGAGAACATATTTCGGCGTGCTCTCTGCTGCCTAGCTTCGTTAACTGGTGAATTCAATTGACCTTCGACCTGTTCTGACTGACTTTTTACACGATTGTTCCACGTTTAGGGGGATCTATGGGCGCAAGTTCCCTCCCTCATTGATACCAGTCCAAGACCTCACGTATGTTTTTGGTGACCGTAACATGAATGCTGTAGGCTCACCCAAACATCAGACATATACTATACGCCTTCGCCGATGTGCGCGCGGAATCCGGGGAAGTCTTCCTCTCTGACCCGTGGGCGGATCAAGACATCCACTATCCCGGCGATTCTTGGAATGACGCTGGCATGAACCTATACGGGAACTTCAAAGCGATATATAACCTGAAGAAGCAGAACCGTCATCTCAAGGTCCTTTTATCTATTGGGGGCTGGACGTATTCGCCGCATTTCCATCCCGTGGTAGTGTCGCCTGCACTCCGTGCGAAATTCGTGCAGTCGTCGATCCAGTTGCTAGAAGATTATGGCCTCGATGGCTTGGATATTGATTACGAGTACCCGCAGAACGACCAGCAGGCGAGAGGGTACGTCGAGTTGTTGAGGGAAATGAGGGCGGCTTTGGACGCGCACGCGATGAGGAAGAACGCGGATTACAGGTTCTTGTTAACGGTTGGCACAGGTCTCTCTTCGTCGAACTACGACAATGCTGAGCTGTGACTGTTTCGCGGTCCTAGATTGCTGCACCCTGTGGACCTGACAACTATCAGAAACTCCATGTTCGCGAGATGGACCAATCTCTCGATTTCTGGAACATGATGACATACGATTTCTGTGAGTCCCCTTCATACTACATATGAGTTTACGCCTGACTTGAAATCATTCATATAGCCGGCTCTTGGGATAAAATCGCAAATCATCAGGCGAACGTTTACGGAGGCCCCATCAGTGCAGCGCAAGCGATCCATTGGTACATCTCCCAAGGCTTGCCCCGTCACAAGGTCATCATGGGCGTACCACTTTACGGGCGTTCTTTCTTGAACACCGATGGCCCCGGTAGTTCCTTCTCCGGTCTGGGTCCAGGCAGTTGGGAAAGCGGCGTGTACGACTACCGTGCATTGCCGCTGCCGAACTCGTATGTCTTGCGCGACAACCGGTCGCTCGCAAGCTGGACGTACGATTATGCGAAGAAGGAGATGATCAGCTTTGACGATGAGGAGGTCGGGCGATGGAAGGGCGAATGGATCAGAAATGAAGGGTTAGGCGGGAGCATGTTCTGGGAGCTCAGCGGGGACAAGGGAAGCGGGAGGGATGGGATGGAGAGTGGGCCTGGAAAGGACCCGCAGCCGGGGCGGAGCCTCGTGCAAGTCGTGAAGGATGCGATGGGTGGGCTGGATACAAGGCCGAACTGGCTGAGATACGAGGGAAGCAAGTTCGATAATATGCGGAATGGAATGTAATTATACTTCGAGCTGAATACCACACGATATAATCTCCTGCACTTGGACGATGCGCGTATGATAAGCGTCCTTCCCTTCATCTCAGTCTGTCTCGCGCGGTTAGGAGCGCGGCGATGTGGATATGATATATGATAATTGATCGCCGCCAGTCGCGCTTGTGGCTGAAGTCATTCCATTTTTGTCCACGATTGAATTGACTTTCGACGGTGCTTCACAGGTGGGCCCGATGCCGTATGGCATATATACAGACCCTCTACCTTCCGCACCCACCTCCTGCGCTACCTGCCCATCACTGTGTTGATTCCTTTAGGTGAACAAGGTAAGTCTCGAGCACAAGTCACAACAACAAGGCCGCTCTTTGACCAGATACGAATTGCCTTATGCCCTGCATTGTACTTATATCATCCTAACTCCTGTCTTCCCTTTCCATCACGAATCCCCCATTGAATTATTCTGCCCATAGCGACTGGCGCGCAGACGATTGCTCGATACGTCCTTCAATCTCGGCGATGCCTTTCCAGAGATGCAGAGTACGTCGTCCGCGCAGTGTCCACGCTCATGGTTAATCGAGCTTGTTCCATGCGTGCAGTTCTACGACGACCAGGGCAACTCCCTGGGCGGCTGCCGAAGGCTGAAGGGTGGTCATTGCGAGTTCGTTCACCCAAGCGAGCCCGCCTGGGACAGTGCCTTACCTCCCCGTCCTTTTGACCGCAATGAGCCAAGGGGTCCTGCAGGTGACAGAGGGAGGCGGAACCGCGGTGGACGCGGCTTCGGAGGTGGAGGAAGAGACTCGGGATGGGGACGATCTAGCTCGAACCGGACCTCAAATACTCAGGAACAGGAGAGGGAGAGGGAGAAGGAGAAGGAGAAGGAGAAGGGACTCTGGTCGGGGTTTTCGAGTGGCTGGGATACTGGGTCGAGCGGAGGAGGTGGAGGTTGGGGTGCGCCTCCTGCAAACACGTCAGGGACCACTGGAGGCTGGGGTACAGAAGCGAGCGCTGGAGGCTGGGGTACACAAGGGAGCACTGCTGCTGGTGGGACAGGGGGCTGGGGTGCGCCCGCATCAACTACAGACGAAACTCCAGGAGGCTGGGGCACCCTGCCAGAGAGTACGGGCTGGCCGTCCCCTCAAACCACTGCGTCAGGGGCTGGAGACGCTAGTGGTTGGGGCGCCGCTACTGGAGGGGCGTGGGGTGCTGCAGAACAGTCGACTAATTCTGGAGGTTGGGCTCAGCCTACGACGGGGAAGAGCACGGCTGATACCTGGGGCGAATTTGGCCCCACGGAGACGACGCAAGACAACCCCCCCGATAATGATGCTATGGACATAGAGTCTGCAGTTGAAAGTCAAGCCGACCTCAACAAAACCTCCAATCAGGTTGATGCTCGCGTTGACAGGCTCGCCTCCACAGAGTCAGGCCAGAATCGAGGAGACCGGAGCTCGTTAGAACCAGGCGAATTCGCGGATGATCTGTCACTCTTTGACTACTCGCGGTCAGGAACTCTAGAACCGGGCGAGGTTGGGAGAGGTCCACGACGTCTTCCCAAGAAGGTGCCGACAAGCCTCCAGGACAGGAAGAAGGCCATTCTGACTTACTTCAAGTACATGCTATTTTCCACTGTTGCTTTTCATATGTACTGACAACATCGTGTTCTCCTGTATGTCAGATATGTTGGGCGCGCTGTTCAGTGCCAGATTGAGCTCAAGAAAGCCGAAGAAGATAAAATTCGATGGAAGCGTACGCAAGCCTCACCACAGTACCAGCATGTCGGACGCGCCGGACGCAACATACTGGACGCCAAGCGAGTAGAGCTCGACGAAAAAATCCATCTCCTACAAAAGAAGCACTCGGACTATGTGAGAGCCCTCAGCGAGCTTCACCCATTAGATGACTATGTCTCAGGGTATGAACCGGACGTACGGTCTCAATCTGCGGTGGAGTACGTTACAAGAATCCAGAAATGGATTGCCGAGACACAACCTCGACTTGAGGCCATCATAGCTCAAGAAGAGGAAGAGCAGATCAAAAGGTAGCTTGTCCGCTCCAAATAGTGTCTACTCTCTCTCACTAGAATTTCAGACGAGATCGTCCCACAGGCGAACCCGAGTTTATTCCCCCTTCTCTTGCGTCCCTTTTCAGCCAATTGCGAGTCGCGGATACGAAGCTCGACGACATGGAAGAGAAATTTCATCATCAGGCCTTGCTCGCTCTTGACGCCGCAATCGAAAACAGACTGGAGGCAAGGCGCGAGGAACTCGTGGCCTCAAGTGTGGCTGCCCTGGCTGAAGTCCGTGACCAGACGTTTATGCAACCGCTGGAAAAACTTCATCAAGACAGTCAACAGCATGGCGAAGGGATAGAGAAACTGTCCGACATGGTGGCGTCACAAATACTGGGAACGAAGGTGGTCAACGAAGGGCATGCGCAGCTACTAGCCCAAAATACCCGGCTCAGGGCAGACGTGGAAGAGGTCTGTATCTCTGTCTACTTTTGGCAGCCAAGTCCTAGAGATCGTTCTATTGAGCATAAGTGTTTACAGGTGACAGCCATAGTCTCGGACAACGATGCGAAGCTTTCGACGCTCGAGTCGCAGATGGAACAAATGCAACAGCAGCTCGACCAGCTCGACGCGGGCTCGCAACCTCGATTGCAGGACATCGTGTCAGGAGTCCAGCCTCGGCTCCAAGAATATATGGACCAGACCATGTACGCGGTTCTTGAGCGCGTTGACAAGAATTACGTTCGGCAGATCGCGGCTCATCATGCGGATATCTTCGAAGACATATGGCCACATTTACAATCGATGGCTGTCTTGACGGAGCTAGCTGTCCAGTGGTTTGGCAATGAATTGAGAGAAAAGGAGCTGGCTGCATCGTCGTGAAAGATCTGTATCTCCGATTTATGATGATTTACAAGCTACAGTGTTGAATTTGTTGTATGCTAATTACATGAAGAGGAATATCATCTGCTGCACGCAAGCCTTGTGCTCACCTAGATAGAACACACTATGTAATGCCCCATCGAAGGATAGCACAACAGGTACCGTCGTACTACCATCGAACAAGCTTTTCCTTCTATTGGACAGAGACTGATTGTGGTCGTATTTTGAGAGCTGGAAGATATGGCATTAATGGGGTAGTGGTAACCTGGGTCGTTGCCATCGACCCGCCGGGGGTTCGATTCCCTCTTAATGCATTCCCTATTGCGCATAGTTTTTTTTGAATAAAATATACATATAATGTTCTGCATCTAATAAGCTCCCTTTATGCTGGTCGGCTCGACATGCGCGCGTGAACGTGTCCTGACTCCTAGTTTGCGCCCAACAAGACGTCACGTGGGAGGATGCTATGTTCGGGGATCGGGGATGGAAATGAGCCACCGGCCTCTCTGACTTGAAATGCAGACCAACGACATCCTCGAGCCTACCGTCCGTATACGCGACCTCCAGAACGACCGCGTCAATTTTGTCCTTGAAAATGCAGACCTTGCGTATGTCTCCTGGCCGCCCGTGCTCAATAAGCGTCTAACATTGTGCTAGACTGGCCAACTCGATGCGCAGAGTCATGATGGCAGATATCCCTACCGTCGGTCAGTGTCCTTCAATTCTCTTTGGTGTGGAGGAAGAGTCGTGTCGTGACGCCTCAGCTTTGTCCAGCCATCGACATGGTTGAAATCCATGCCAACACAACAGTTTTGCCCGACGAGTTCATCGCACATCGGCTGGGCATGATCCCACTCGTTAGCACGAACTGTGATGAGGCAATTCGCTACAACAGAGTGTGCCATTTGTCTCGTCAAACTCTACGTTACTCTGACCTCACGAACACAAGGATTGCACATGTGCACGATCCTGCCAAAACTGCTCGATAACACTGTTGCTGCATGTCTCATGTAGTGACAATAGGACAATGGATATAACGACCAATCACCTGGACGTTGTGGCGGAGTTCGAGGATGATGAGCCGGCCGGTGAAGAGTTATCGAAGCGGTCTAAAAACTTTGGAGAACCGGTGGGGAAAGGTGCGTTTCGACCGGTCACCGATTTCAACCTCCAGCTGACGACATGTCACCCCACAGGCGGCGACAATCCGGTATTGATAGGCAAAATACGAAAAGGACAAGAGCTCAAAGTGCGCTGTGTAGCCAAAAAGGTCTGTCTTTTATTCCTTCCATTTGCACCCTCCATCTATTCATCGACGTCACAATGCACTCTTACTCCCCGTGTTTTGTCTCCATAGGGCATAGCTAAGGAACACGCTAAATGGTCACCGTGTTCTGCTGTCTCCTTCGAGTATGACCCTCACAATAGGCTCCGACACACTTCATACTGGTATGAGACCGATATCAAGGACGAGTGGCCGTTGAGCGAAAACGCAAAAGAGGAAGAGCCGCCTCGGGATGATGAGCTATTCGACTATAATGCCAAACCCAATAAATTCTATATGGAGGTAGAGACAGATGGCAGTTTGGGGCCACAAGAGGTGGTCATGAAGGTCCGTCCAGTGGTCTTCATCCGATGACGTATGTTCACTCTGCACCGTCTCCAATCGCGCTATCTTCGGCTCCTCGAACTTGTAATCTCCGCGCTGGGGCGGATCACATCATAGGGACTGGCCGATCTGCAGCTGAAGCTCGCCAATCTCATTCTTGGGCTAAAATCAGACAGTCTTCCCAGTGTCGACCAACAGCTTGCTCCGACTCAACAGAATGGGACGGGTACCAACGGTGTTCCTGGGGGCGGATGGGGCGCCAGTTCGTCGCCTGGCGCCGGCGGATGGGGTGGTGCGAGTGGTGGAAGCAATGGAGGAGCTACCGGAGGATGGAATGCCGGAGGTGGTGCATGGGGAGGTAGTCCAGCTGGTGGGTGGGCGTATGGAGCGTCGGGTAGTCCAGGGTCAGCGTCGGGTCCTAATTCGGGTCCGGGCCCAGCTTCCGGTGCAGGAGGTTGGGGCAGTACGAGCCCCCAGAGGACAGGGTGGGGTAGTCCCCAGCAGCAAGCGAGCGGGTGGAATGTGTGATAAATGTGTTTGTACGTGCATTATGTACGCTTCTCTGTGTTTTGTCTTTGATTCCCGATTCACCAGGCTTTGGTTGGGAACTCATTGTATTCTCTCAGTCGTAAACTGATGCTTGACATGCTCGCCGACGACGACGATTAGATTTTCCCACTCGATCACCTGCTTTATCCAACAGTCAGACTGTCAGGCCGCTTGTCTCATCTGATGGCGCTGCGAGTAGCCTCGAGTAGCGGGGTAGTTCCATGTCCTCACATGTGATGAATTACAAGTGACTTTGAAAGGGCAGATTTATCTTAAGCTCCATCAAGGAAATGAATTATCAAAGCATAGATCGCACCAGCATCCAGCGTATATGTATGACTACACAAAATCAATATCGTCAATCACTTCAGGCGGATGCAGCAGCCCCATATTTGGCGTTCCATCAACGTATGGCTATCCCCACCCTATACTCCAACTGAAATTCAGCAATTCAAAGACGTGCGCTCTTGACGTTCAACATCGATTCCGTCTCCGCTCAGGACACATCCCTCTGCTCCATCTCAATCTCTTCGGTAACGTGACGAAGTGCCGAGGGCGTACCGACGGCCGACGGCATCCGCGGCGTTTCATTCGGTCGATGGCGCATGCCGTCGCGCACATCCGAGCCCAGGGCGCCTTGCGGGGTTTCACTTGAGAACTGTGCAAGTGCATTGCCGTGATCAGCACGAAGTAATCGTCGCGTGCGCATTGGGAAAATAGAGCAGTCCTCGGACGCTCGGACAGAGGATGGAGAGAAGTCGGGAGAAGGAGAAAGGGAGATCAATACGGTGGGGGAATTGGTTGAGTGCTCACCTCCGCGGCTTCATCGAATATGTCTCCGGAGCCTGCCACTGGAAACAAAAACAGGGATCAACGACCGTCAGAGGATGCTGGAACACCAATGGGGTGAAATAGTAACACACTGAGAACGGTATCGTCGCTTGTTAGGTTCCATCCTCCAATCGGCATCGATGGAGCCACTGGGCCTCGGCTCGGATTCGCGCCCGCAACGGCCCCCTGGGCATTCCTCTTTTCTTCCTGCTCGACTGTTTCCCACGGTACAAGGGTATATTGCTTCGGCTTTTCTGTAGCATCTGGGTTGCCCTTGGGTCCGTAAATAGACACTTCGGCCAGGGCAGTTTTGAGCGCAGTGATCCATTTATTACGACGTTTGGCTAGAGCAAAGATCGCTCAGTGATGTGCTGCGGAAGAAGTGATAAGAAACCGAGGTGCACCTGTGATGGCACCCTGTTGCCAGTTACTCTTGTACATGATATCAGCCGTAAGAGTCATCTTCTCTTGCCCTGGTATGTCTATCGAGTAGCTGAGTGAAGAGTGTGGTCCGGAAAAGGTTCATTTCTTACCCACGATAACAACGTCGAATTGAGGAAGGAAGTCTCTCCGCTCTACCGTGACGAAGTCCAGCATTTTCTGGCGAAGCGCTTCGATCTTCTCAAAGGACGTCGAGAAGTGAACGTCGAACTTGAAGGACTCCGACATCTGTGAAGCAAAGATTTAGGTCTAAGCGTCCGAAACTGACGAGCGAACAGACCTGCGGGCTACGACGGATATTTTGGATGAACTGCGATCAATACGGTGATCGTTAGCATATTCAGGAGACTGATATCAGCCGGCGCACCAAAGTGTTTAGAACCGTGTTTGGAGCCTGGACCACCGTGTTATTTCCGTCGAGGAAGACTGTGCTAAGCAGTCTGATCTCCTTCACAGTGAAGCTTCCGTGCTCTCCAAGGTTAACTCGGTCACCCACGTCGAAGGGGTGCCGAATGAATAGGAAGATGATGCTTGTGAGTACGTCAGAGAGGCTTCCGCCGATAAGCCAACTTAGACCTGAAAATAGTCAGTCTTGACCGCAAACACAACAGATAAGACACGATACCAAGAATGAGACTGCCTCCTCCAGTGATCAACGTTGCAACTTGAGCTTCCTACAGGAGTGATAATTTAGACCAAACCGATTAACGGTGGAAGATGATTTACTAAAGCCACCGCAAAAATGAGTATCGCGACGACGACATATACGCTCATTAAGATATTGTCAAGGCGTCCAACGGCACTGTCCAAGTCTCGCATCGAGTGTTCAATGGAGAGCTGCTCCCGATGGAACTCTAGGCAAGACATTTCCAACTCCTCCATCGTGATATCCCCGTTTCCGTCCTTGTCAAATATCGCGAAAGCGACTTGTGCGTCTGGATATGTGGGGAAAAATCGGGCGATGTTATCGACTACAAGGTAATCGTAGCCTGGCCTAACGAACGATAGGAACAAACGCCGGGCGAGCTAACATGGTCCCTTCAGTGATACCGTTGATCGCAATGGGGGGGGATTCATAACGGACCATCCTAGTCTTATTAGACGACGCAAGGGCAGTCTGCACCATCGCCTGTGGGGAATTCGGCTGCAGGACAGAGCTGCAAGAGAACCCATTAGCGGGGCTTCAGAACCAGCTCCTATCGCGCACACACCTTCCTGCAATCTCGGATGCTACATTGCCCAGTGCTGTAGTGGTAGTCGTGGCCGCAAAGCGGACACCTTTGATGGCACGCTTGAAAAATTTCTTGGGGTTGAGCGTGGTGCGCTTATCCGTCCCACGGGTAGCTCGGAGAGTGTCAGATCGGCCAGGAATATCGTTGGAGTGACGGTACAGCGTGGCGAGCGTCTTGACAGCGAATTTCTGATCAGAAATGCGTTCTATGGTGAGAAGGGGGAACGTGTACGTGAGTAACACAGGGTCAATCGAGGCGTTTGGGGTCCACAACTCATAGGGTGAATGGGAAAAGAAGAGCAGTGTGAAGGCATTAGACATGATGCATGTCAGCGAGTAGGGAAATCCCGCAGACCCCGAAATGACAGAGATGTTCGAAAAGAATGAGCCGACGAACCTGCATATGACCGCTCGTGGAATTTACCCGCGATCCACTGTATCGAAAACTTCTCGAACAGGAGCAACGCGGTGCACAGAAGGAGGCCGAAAAGTAGTTTATAGATCAGCGCAATGATTGATACGCTCTTGCTGCTGGTGCCTTCCTCAACACGCGTATCAATGAGAGGCCCCCAGACAATCCATATAGTAAGCGACCACGCAGATAGCGCGACGTAGCTGTGTCAGGATCATGGGCGTCATTAACACTCGTTCCGCAAGTTATGATGCCAAATGACATGGAGAGAATGGAGACGGCCGTAAAATTACCTACATACCGGTGAAGAACCTCAAGCCAATCGATATATCGCCGACTTCCGACCGCAACAATGCCTACCGTGTAGCGCGCAATTCGAGGGAGCAGCATCCTGTGAATAATGGTCTTCAATGATGAAGGCAAGCTCGGGAAAATGCGGAAAACCCACGCTGCCGCCAGACAGCCCCACCAGCCTATAGGCCGCAGACAAGATTAAGTGATACATCGAAGCCAATCATACATCTCACGCAGTACGCACCTCCCCACGCAACACTAAGCCATATGCTCCACCAAAGTAACTTGACCCCCCATATCTAATTTCAATGACATGAACGTGTGTCCTAGATTCATTTCGATTGTAGAAATTAAACGAACCGTGGCATCCGGAAACTCCGTAAGACCAAGTATGCCAGGTATCCAGAGAATTGCTAAACCAGGTATGATGAACAGTGTCCATCGTGAGACAATCGACACGTTCAGGAGGTAATTGTAGAATCGAGTAAACTAGACGCGCATGAATCGTTGAGCCTTTTCACGTCAAGAGTTTGTACGGAAGAGCGAAAAAAAATTGTCACACACTCTGTTTTTCGGTAGGTCGCCTTCGGCGAAGGCGAGATGCGTCTCGCTAGCATTACGAGAATCGAAACGGTCGTAGGAATGTTCAAATTTTCGAACGCCTGCCAAAAGATCCCAACTTCCGCTCCTGCTTGATCTAAAGCTTGTATCACCATCAAAGCGACGGAATGGTCGGATGGGTGGTCTCCCTCCAGATGACGAAGAAGGTCCACCATCATACTCGTTTGGCACGCTGGTGGGAGGCATTTCGATGATACGAGAGTGACTTCCACTGTCCTGAGCTTGAGGCCGGTGGAGTGTGTATACATCTCTAACGGGCTGCGACTGGTTTAGAGGAAGATGAGACTGGTAAGAAAGGGAATCCACGGCTTCTAAGTCGTAGCTGTCCTGTGCTGCGCTTCCTGTCCAAGCATCCTTTTCGTCTGGAGAAGTTGGTTGAACGACATCGTAATCATGAGGCATTAATGAGAAAGTAAGCTTGAAACAGGCCCCAAAGGATAGAGGATCGCGTTTTTGCAGGCGAACTACTGAAAGGTAGAGGTTGTTTGTAGTATATGGTGGTCAGTGGCCGTCTTCTCCAGACTTAACCTTATTCGATGGTTAATCGGGAACCCTAGAAACATGGTCTACCGTGGCACCCTTGTTGTCCTTAGGCTCGGACACAGCCGGTCGATCCAAAATCCGCTGCTCCGCTAAGTTCCGTCAAGGGCTCCACAGTGTAGAGCCGGCTCGGCTTTTCCGACTACAACGACTCCGACGAAAGCACGGCGTGGCCATTGAAAGCCCGCTTGGCCCATGAAGCTATTTTGTTCACAAGGCGGAGATTCAACTGTTTCTAGGCTCTTCCAAATAGTATCTCGCACATTACGATCGCATTCTGAGTCGTTTGGGATCCGATCTCATCAGCGATACCTGCATAGTAAAGACGGGCATTAGCAAGAGTGTTTTTGTATCAAGATTGTCCCCAATCTGAACCGTTTGACTCAGCTATAATTCGCTATTGAACCTATCACAAAAGCTCTGTCGAAAACATCAGGAGAGGGACGAAGTTGCCCCTGCAGGGCTCATATCTCCGTATTGTTTCCAAGGAATGAAGCTTCTGACCCGCTTTTACCGCAGGCAATATCGTTATCGAGGACTATGCTCTTATTTGCTCGAACATCGTAGTGCGAGCGGAAATCTTCTTTCTTTCTTGGTATAGTAACAGCAAGGACAGCAAGGACTGCCATATTATTCCTCAGTCTTTACGGATGGCGCACTTCTGCAAGTAATACGGTGGCGCGGGAACACCCGTAAGTAACGACGGTCACCTTTCGCAGCGGACAAAACGTCAAGTAGAGGCCAGCTCATATGCTGGACGGCCTCGCCCTGCCTGGTTCAATCTCAGAGAACCTGGCCTGTCGTCTCATAGGCGCTGCGGCGCGCGAACCCACGTTATACTTGATGACAGCGCAGACGTCTACCCCCATTGGGTTCCTACTATGCGCCAATCCTTGACGGAAGATCGTCGTTGCTCGATTTGGAAGGGGTTTCCAAGAGAGTCGATCGAATAGCAGGGTCGAAGGTGAACACAGCCCGACTCACTGTCTGCTTCCCCCCAGATGAGAATCTCGCATGCAGCTCTCCAGCCTGAACCCACGAAGTCATTTCCGCACGACCCGATCGGAGGTGAGAGCATACGGGTGTTGAATTTCCGCCCCACGCGCCCGCAAAAGCGGCACGCGCGCGCGGTAAACACAAACGGGGGCAGACCTCAAGGCCACAGGCCTCAGATCTGTCGACCCGTCGATTGGCCAGCTGCGCGACTGAAAAAGAGGTAGCCCCTATGTCTCGGGCAACGTTGCAGAGCGCTGCACCGGAGAGCTGCCTTAAGTAGGGAGCTCACCACCACGAGCAGGGCCATGCATGCGCCACTATTCACCTGAACGTGGCGTAGGACTTCGAAAATGTCGGGCCACGACCCATATGGCACTACCGGCTGGACTTCCCAAGGCAACGGCATCTCGTGGGGGAGGGGGCAAGCACCAGACTGGATTCGCGTTCTCTGCCAGCGACACACAGAAGCGTTGTCTCGACCACAATCGAACTTGAAACGTCTTGTGCGGCTCCTTTCGGCCCCGGCATAGCCACCGTGCAAACGTGCTCCAATGCCCCAAAAGTGATCGGGGAGCGAGTTCTCCGCAGTTATGAGTGGATGCAAATCTCAAAAAAATAAGACGGGACCGGTATGGTCTGGGGAAACCAATAAAAAATCAAGACACTTGAGTCGTACAGGCCAAGTTGAGGAAAGCGTCGAATAAATGGTATCGCATAAATGGAACAAGTCCTATAGATATAAAATATTAAAAGCCTCTCGAGAAGCGAACTCGGTGAATAAAGAAACCAGCAGGCGAACAACCATGATGGGAGCAGCAAGAATACAGGGCGATTGTGTGTGCATCCGAAGGACTGCACCCGACTGACAATTCGTACACGCGTTAACAACACACTCCTCAGGTTCCTGTTTCTTCGGACTGTCGTCATAAGATGTCATCACAATTCGTCTTCGAAGCCGGTCGTCCACTTGCCAATAGAAGATCACATCGAAATGGCACGTCCCTTTCCAACTTCGCGGCTCCCGCGTACTGTCGAGCGTCCGCGTTCGGGTTCTTCCTCCGCGCCGTAAGAATCAGGCTCAGGGTTGAACGCCTTGTCCGCACGCACGTAACTGACAGCGCGCGGGCTCTTGTGCGTAAACCCTGCAAAAGCAAGTGCCTTGCGCACGTCCATAATTTGTGCCCCGTGCACCTTGTCACGCAACAGCGGATCTCGGGTGGCGTCCGGCGGAGCCCCGTTGGCGGGTGCGAGCGGCTACACCAAGCGCTCAGACAAAGGGCGAAATAAGATCGAAGAAGACTGGCCGCCCACCTCTGCAGGGATGTCGTCGTCGAAATGTTTCGTGTCTGCGGGATTACGCAGGTCCGGGCAATACGGCGCAGTATAACGGTGCATATTTGCCCAGCCAATGCCGCGGAACCACGGGTGCGCCTGACAGAGAAACGAAGGCGGACATCAAATCATTGTTGACATCTGAGATCCAAAGAAAGTCGTGGCTTGCGTACTTTGATCAGTTCGGCTCCATCAGCAGAGCCGGAGACCCCCATGAGGCCGCTCCGTCGCGTTTGTACGATCGTCGAGTTGGGTCTGGTGACGGCGAGTGAGGCTTGAAACCCCAGGCGATCTTCGGGCTCGCACAAGAGCTGTTGCATGAGGTCAACGGCTTCATGGGAAACGCGCGGCCGAGAGGGAAAGCGAAGAGACTGTTTCCAGTTCAAGATCTTCTGTCTGGTTACGTGGCGCTGCAGTATGGCACGGCAGGTAAAAACGAGCAGTCCATCAAGCAATGCGTGAGGGCGAAATGGGATCAACGCAAGGTTGATGTAGCCTCAAGACATGCAGCTTACCGAATTGCTGACGAACGGCGGAAAGCTATGCGTGTGCCAAAGTCCGTCAGCAGCACACGATCTAGGTCAAGGATCACGTACCCGTACAGACACTCGAACATGATGACACCTAGACTCCACCAGTCACATGAATAGGAATAGCCTTGCCCCCGAATGACTTCAGGAGACACTGTCATGATGGTCAGGTACAGCCCGGCAATGGCCACCGATCAGTGGCCACTTACTGTACGAATTGGTACCACACCTGTGCTTGCGATGAGCACGCACGGAAACATAGTGGAATGGAAGACATACACAGAGTAGGCGAGCTTTCAAGGCGAGAAAATAGGGCTTTATTTTAGGAGGTAGATCGGACGCTACACGGGGCGCGCATACCTTTCTACGGTTCTTTTCTCTCCAAGTAAAGATACCGCCATTACCACTACCTTTCATTAGCAAGTCAAAGTCTTTGCGGTCCAACCGCTTAGTACGTGTTCCATCCCCTGGCGTGCTATCTTCTAGATCAATACCGTGCTTGCGCAGCAGGTGGAGCCTCTGTTGTTCATAATCTGTGAAGGGACGGTGAGTTCCGTCGCCCATCAACAAAAGACCTAAACGACAGACAAGAGGTGTCATGTGCCCAGTGAAGATCCGTCCTTCAGACCCAGTCAGACGAAGACGATAAGCTTTGAAACATCGGTTTTTAAGGCCATCACTTACGCAAGTCCAAAATCGCTCAGCCTGATATGGCCCTCAGGATCGAACAAAAAGTTCTAGTGATGACGAACATCGGCATTCCCCTCCCAGGCGCCCGCGAGAAACCGCACTTACGTCTGGTTTAATATCACGATGAATGAACCCATGCTTGTGACAAGACTCAATCGCCAGAACCATCTGAAATGGAAGCGATCAACGACAACCCTGCCCGCTGAGCCAATGACCATATACAGACCTCCGCGACGTAGAAACGAGCGAAATCTTCCGGAAAGACATCCCGCTCGATCAGTAGATTGAGGAGGTCTCCGCCGCCCATATACTCGAGTACCTATCCGATATGAAATCAGGAGCGCGATCAGCAACCAAACAACCACGGGACAGGGTACGATTATCGTGGGGACCCACCAGATAAAGATTATCGCGATCCTGGAAGCTGTAATGCATCCTGACAATCCACTCTGCTCCCCCCGGGGAGCTGACTAGGGACGCAGACTTGAGAACGTCGCGTTCTGCCCGTACGTGGCCTTCTTGTCCCTTGCGAAGCATATCGGTCTTACGCAACTGTGGAGAATGATTAACACTTGGACACGGGCTTCAGAAGAATGCCACGACGAAGCGGGAAAATGGATCACCTGTTTCATCGCGTAAAGTTGGCCAGTAGATCGCTCCTTCACGAGTGAAACGACACCAAAGGCGCCTGAGACACGGAAGGGATCACGAAGTCAAGGAGAGGGATGCGATCATCGACTCGACGAAGCTCACCGTGTCCAATCGTCTTCAACTTGATGAACGCGCTGACGTCGACCTTGCGTCTCTTCTCGCGGAGGTAATCTGTTTCATTCTGGATCCAGCGACGGCGAAGCTCCTCTTTCCGATCTTCTGAGAAGCCCATGCTCAGCATGTCCCGCTCCATGGCAAGCCTTCTTTGTTCTCGAGAAGGCGGGTGGCGGAAGAGGGGGAAATAAAGGTTTTCAAAATATATTCTGGCAGAGACCGCTTTCTCGAGCGTGGCCAGGGACGGGTTGATGGTCCTGGGTGGAGGTGCGGAGACAGGAGCATGACTGACTGCAGCAGGGTCATCTTCGTGGGCCAACTCTGGGTGAGCGGACAGTCCGCCGCCCCATCGAATAGTAGAATTTCCTGGGCGGCCCGGGAGACCATCAATGGGTGAGATTCGGACGTTCTCTCGCGCAGCGGTGGTCATCACCGACGATGTCGTGGGCGTGCTGATGCCGTTGACGACTCGGAGAGGCGAATTGCCATTCTCAGTCTTACTGCCCTGCGAGGGCTTGAGGGCGTTGACGACCTCATTGACGGCACGAGCCTGATTGCTCTCTCGTACTCTGTCCTTGATGGGATTGGCCCAGCGTGGATCTGACAGAATGCGGGTGTGCGTTGGGCGGCGAACTGACTAGGCACGTTTTTAAGATCTCACCTCCTAACTTTCCCAGACCATCCGGACCCCAGCGAGTGAGAAGAGCCTCGGCCTGATCGGCGTCCGATGCATGCACTAAGTGGCTGTATAACAGATGGAATGAGACGGGGAATGTACGTCTATTAGAGCACGCACACGAAGCCCATAGGCTTGGAAACCATGTCCTTGCTGATCCTCCTGGCCTTCTTTAGGAGCGCGGGACTGGTCGGGGGCGTGGCGACAGATGCAGGAGGCCTCGGAGGTGGATCGTTACGGGAGGGCAGATCCTCGTATCTCGGCCCAGCCACGCCTTGAGCCCTCGGCTCTGCGCCCCAGAGCAAGCGCGAGGGCGATGGGGTCGGAATAAAGGCGAGCAGATCGTAAAAGCCTTTGTGAAGGAGGGTCCCTCCACGTAAGGTGGTCGGAGGCTGGTCATAATTAGGAGTGGGAAGGGTGAACTGGGGATGATGATTGGGGTATACTCGTTCTCGTTGTCGTTCGCCATCATCATGATAGTTAAGGGGAGGAGTTGTGGGAGGAGTAGGGAGGGGTCTCCACGCCGGGTTTGCCATGATGCTCGCCTGCAGGCGGGAGGAGGCTCGGCAAGCGGTTGCACACGTCCGGCGCCGTCCCAATCCAGTCTGCGTCATTTCACGTGCTCTCCACGTGTTCTCTCCTCCTCGCACAATTCCCCTCTCGAGCCCCTCCCGAGAGTCTTCCGAGCTCCGAGTCCGAGCAACGCCACATCTTGAAAATATCATATCCAAACCGGTCGCCCCCTTCAAGCTGAAACAGCTCTGCCCACGTTACAGCCGTGACCGCGTCATATCAAATGACATTCTTTTGTCTGCACTAATATCGACGAGGTGTTTCGTCTTGTGATTTCACCCCAAATCCAGGTACAAACGCAGCCAGCTTTCCTCGGCAAACCCTGGTTAAATGCTGGTGACCTGCTTGGCCACTTGCTCGTGGCGGAGTCGTGGCTGCCCTATTAATATCCGTCCATTGACGACCGATCCTGGCTCGCTGCAAGTTCCCGTCTCTGCAGGGCGTGAGCATCAAACGAACTTCCCAGACTACCGTCGAGGAACGGTCGACGAATGTCACTCCCCACGCGCCTGGCCGGAGATCTAGAATCCTTGTGCCTTCGAACAACACCAGCGTCATGGCCAAGCTCCGCGAAAGTGACGGGGGGTCGCGCCCCGGAAGTATTTTGGAAAGCAAGAGGCCTGCCTTCTCTCCCTCACCACAGCCCCCACACCGCCTCCCTGTCAAGAAAGCGAATTGCACACTCGCGATCCCCTGCCCTTGCGCGTTCCCTCGTGGCTACCTGCTGAACGTCCTCGATGCCCTCGGGCTCTGCTTAGTCCCATCACCTCGCTCCGCACTGACCCTTTTGGCACCACTCCATGCACGCGTGTAGTCCAGTACTTAATCGACGGGATCCGCTTGCTCATCCCTAACATTATTCTTCGCCTTCTCCATTTACCAGTCATGTCCACTCCCCGGGACAACACTTACTATTACCCTAATTCTGGAAGATTGCAGAGCAAGAGCCCTACAAGAGGCGACACTCAGAGTGGTTCGTCTGTGCCGGAACAGGGTAGGCGTACTATACTGCCCCCTCTCACTTTAGCCTTTCCAACCTCTCATTCCCCAGGTTTGTTTTCTTATGTCAACTCGATGTACATCAACTCAGATCTGAAGTCTACCGACGTAGCTCCTTCCACGTATGCCAGTCATTACACGCAACAGCGCCATCCTCAACCGTACGACGCCGGCTACGCTTCATACCCTTGTAAGTCGCCCGTCCTCTCCTCCGCGTCTGGGAATGGGACTGACGCTGCCCAAGACCAAGCGCCTTCCCAACAGCATCAAGCGTCGCAATATTCGATGTATCAACAGCAACCTGACCCGAGATACGCTGCGCAGCAGACGTACACCACCTACCCTTCTCGAACCTCGCCCCCGATTCCCGCTGACCATCATCGACACATCCCTAGCCATGCGCACCAACCCGTCCGAGATGATCGATGGCAGGCCCAGAGCGCATCATACTATCCCCAGCCTACATCCAGCCCCCAGGCGATGACCTCGCACAGCACCGTCCGCTCCCCGCAGGCCGCCTATCCCACCCAATACACTCAGTACCAGCCCGTGGCGACGAGCACGTACCCCACCGATCCCAACGGCAGCCGCATGATGGCACATGGGCAGCCCGTGGCCTCCCAGCATCATCACATGCAAATGGGCCACCCTTCCGTCGAACGCACCGTCTCCTCTAGGAACGTTGGATCTTTGCCCTATTCCCGCGGCCCGCCCGTCATGTCTCCCATCGACTACGACACCGCCGAGAGCTCCGCGGAGCCGACGATCAAGAAAAAGCGCAAGCGCGCAGACCCCCACCAACTAAAGATCCTCAACGATGTCTACGCCCGCACGGCCTTCCCATCCACTGAGGAGCGCGCAGACCTCGCGAAGAGGCTGGATATGTCAGCACGGAGCGTGCAAATCTGGTTAGTGCATTCCATCTGGCCCGGGGCGCGTTCTCATCCATTCTCAGGTTCCAAAATAAGCGCCAATCAATGCGAACGGGTGGACGCCAAGGCAATTCATCCACTCCTACGACGACTTCTATCCCACCGAATCCCCCTCTGATGCCGTCGCCGCCGCATGTGTACGACACGAGCCCGACTGTCGTCAGCCCTCATTCGATGGCCAGTTCCTCCGGAACACACTATTCGTCACGCTCTCCTCCACCCACTATCTCTACACGGAAATCGCCTTCCCCACCCGGTGGGAGAAGCATGGACCCTCGCAAGTGGTTCAGTCGCGGTGGATATTAATCGATGTTACGTGTCGCCGAAGTCGTAGGCCCCTTCCCATTGTTCCGGAGCTGGCCTTCGAGTTTCTTGATGATTATTTCTTGCGTTAGACTTCGTCCCCATATGATCCATATACCCCTCATAATCCATTTTGGACGTATTCGATTAATGTCGGTTCGGCAGCTCCCGGTACACGCTCCTGCGAATCTGCCGATACTTATGCTGTATATGTACTGGCACTCTGTATCTATCTCATCACGGGCTCGTACTTTGTTCTCCTTTTGCACTTCTTGACGGACGAAGACATTATCATTACATACTACTATGTTTTTAGCATCTATCTACATGTCTCGTCCTTACTCGGCACTCTACCTTTGTATGTCATCTAATTTATAATACAGGGCTCCGTCTAAGTAGTTCAAGGGGCATCCCGATCGATTGTACGTGCCATACTGTGAGCCGCTGGACGTCAGCCCATTCCGATCGGCGTCGATTCTTCCCTCCTACCCTGTCTGAAGTTGATGGGGTAACGGGGATCGAATGACCAAGGCTACCTCACGTAGTCGTTTGTTTATAAAGGCATCATGGACCGACCGGCGCATTTTTACGACAGACCGACCGTCGAGGATAAGGTCAGGGCCGGAGATGAACGCCTGGTTCATTAATCACAGGGAGGGGAGATTGAGATTATCAGTCGTCCACGACGGCCTATCGCGGTGGGCGTCGTGCTGAATTTCATTTTCATCAACTCTTGAGACGGCTTGTTTGGGGCATAGGCTTTTAATTTTGGTCCTTCGCCCACGTGCGGCGGGTGGATGGACCGTGGCGCGCAGTGTTCGGCAGCGGAGCTCCGACTGAGTCAGGAAAGCGAATTGTCCAATGAATCAATTACGGGCCAAGATCCCTGAACACGTATTAATTTTCTGAGGAAATGGGGCTTGAACGCTCTCGGCCATTAAATCGGTCTGTTGTTGTTGTTAAAAGGCGCCCATCCTGTTTGAAAAAGGGATCATGAATTCTGAGCGCATCGAAGAAAGGCATCAGATAATTTCAATTGAGGCCTGAACATCTGAATGGACTCAACTGTCCTGTAGTGAAGTTGTGAACAGCGTGTCCGATACGCTTTCGCTTTCGTAGACAGCTCCTCGGCCCAAGTGCCTGTGTTTTCCGACCGTCGAATGTTTTCAAAAAAAAACGGTGCAAGCCAAGAGATCGGGTCGATAAGCTTTCCAGTGCAAAAACAAGCAAAAACACGGCAATGCGTACCTTCCAGGTATGGCAACTGTAGTATTCGTTTACAACTTACCAGACCTCAATGGAAGGTCGTCTTCTGACAGAGCTCAGACGTCCTGAATACGCATGTCAGTCTCGAGACATGTGTTATGGGTGCGCAACGCAGCGCTTCATGTCTGGCTTCCCAGACTCGAAATGCATATGCCGTTGTCGCGGCGTGCTGCGCGCAACCAGACTTTGGGTGCTTGACGTCTACACGGGTGTCATGAACCGCACCTCATGCACGCACCTGGCACCGCCTTCGTCCATTTACTGACCAACACTACACGGTATGTGTTTGCCTCGATCGATCAACTTCCCGCCCCGCTCCATGATCACTCCGGTTTGGCAGTTGTAGCCCCGAGGTGCAAAGTCTAGCTACGCTTGGGTGTATACGATGTGCATGGCGATCACGAAAATACATACTCTAAAGGAATAGGCGCAAATGAATGGCGTAGCGGGTACCTATCTATTACGATCTCGGAATCAATCTATTTGGATCACGATAGCGATGGCAATGAAAAGTCATAAATCAATACCTCTGAATCAGCGTGGGTACAGTAGTTGTCCATCTTTAATCCTCATCCGTATCCTCCGGCCTAGGCCCACCGACGGTCAGCCAGTGTAGTTTCCTCAACCTTCTCCGCTCTTCCTGTGCCTTCTGCTGGTTCCGCGTCATCTTCTTTTTCTTCTTGATAGGAGCCGAAGGGGAGCCACCACCAGCTTCATCACCACTCACAGCCGGAGAGGCGACTGTAGAAGCGGCAGGCGTTTGAACCCTGGATCGCGCGGGCGTATTTGCGCCACTGCCCTTCGGCGACTTCACATTGGAAAAAGCGTCTTCCACAACAGCCACTTTGCCCTTGTGGGTCATGCGGCCGGCCTCGATTTGCCAGATCTCCGGGCCTGGAACATGGTCAGCGATAATGCTTAGATGAGTAAGAAAGATGACTCACAAAGGGCGGAAACAAATTCACTGTTGTGAGAAATAATGACCTGCAGCTCGTCAGTACAAGAACATGGATGTACTATATACAGATGCTTACGACAGCACCTGCCCAGTCCCTGATAGCGACAGCCAACCCGCCGAGAGCCTCCCGATCCAAGAAATTACTTGGCTCGTCAAGGACACAGATCTATAGATGCTTTAACATTTAATAAAGGTCAAGCTGTGGAAGCACTTGCCTGTGGGTTATTCCAAAGGCAGGCGGCGATGACCAGCTTGATTTTCTGACCTACAATGACTTATGAATTGGCACGATTATAGATGTGAGAGTGAGCGTACCCCCCGACAGTCCAGATATCTCATTATACTGTGCGATATCTCCATCCAGGCCGATGTCTTCTAGATGCTTCCTGACGATGTGAGCCGAAGTTTCTCGCTGACCGGCACCCTCTCTGGAAGACTCCAGGTCATCGAATTGTTGAACAAACTTCCCAAAGCCCTTGGCCAGGAGTTCGTCGCGTGGCATCCATGTGTTGAATTTGTGGTCTAGTCCACGCCATTTGAGTTCGTATTGGAAGGACTTCTTCAGCTTTTGGCGACCCATGATGATCTGAAAGAAGGCCGTGTCAGCGACCGTGAGTGAGGGTGGTTATGCTATATCGACAAACCTCAAGCTTCCGTTTTGCTCCATTCTTGCCAACGAACTCGGTCTCCAAAAGCTGTTTATCCGCATCCGTGAGGACACGAGTGGCCTTTTCCAATAGCTCGCCTGTGACAAGGATGAGCATACTATGGCATTTGGAGGAAGACAAACCAAACTCACGATCGTGCCCGTCTTGGAATCGCCACTGAATGTATTGGATGGGTGTCTTTTCTAAATGGCGCTCTGCATGACAAGGGATCAATGCACAACATGAGACCATATATGATAAGATATACCAATATGATGGGTGGCATGTTGCGACACGTATCCAATGCGAAGCGCAGGGTGCTTATATACAGTTCCTTCCTGAGGTTCCGTCTCTCCCTACAAGCGAACCAATGAATAAATTATCCTTCGGGATGATTTTGGCGGGGACATACGGTGAGCAACTTGATTAAAGTCGACTTTCCAGCACCGTTCGGTCCGATGACTCCTACACGACTGAATAGGGCATTGAGACCAGATGGCGAGGATATTGAAGAAAAGTGTTACCTCGACAATGTGAGCGCACAGCTCACATCAATTAGGTTTGGGGTACTCTTCCCCGGGTAAGTGAAAGTACAGTTGCTCATCTTGAGGATCGCACGGGTATTGCTCCGGACGCCCATCAGGGAGCCGGGGGGAGGGAACGCGAATTTAACCGAAGTAGCGGCCAAAGTATAGTAAGACTTGGCTTCCGGATGAGTCGCGACAAAGTGAGATAAGTTTCCAGGATAGTACGCCAACTGGGAGGGCGTTGTTAGCCAAAGTGAACGAAGCTGAAAATCGGTTTCCAACCTTCTTGGTTTCGTAGTGTATGATGTCTGTTGTTACATTGTCTAAAAATCTGTTCAAATTGAATTAATTGACCGTAAGTATATGAAGTATTTGACTAGAATGTACCCAGAGTCGTGACTGATGATCAAACAAGTCACGTTTTTGTGATCGATGAGATACTGCTCGAGCCATTTTACAGAATTGCGGTCCAACTAGAAGAAGAATATTGTCAAGTTGTAGGAAGATGTTCGTTCGTATGTGACGTACATGATTGGTAGGCTTTTGGGGGAAAAAATGTTGTCAGTGATAACTTCGCAAAAGACGGGACAGTGAAGCAGACCTCATCAAGGAGTAATAGATCGGCGTTGTAGAGCATCGCTCTTGCGAGCTCCAATTTCATCTTCCAACCACCAGAGAGGCCGCCAACGATCTCAGCCTGCCGCGAATCATCGAAGCCAACTTCTAACAGCTGGTCACGAATCTTCCTCCGCGGTACGCCTTCCAAAGCCTTGTCTACACCAATGTCATTGCACGTCAAGTTGAGGTAGCGCCGTGAGACATACCGGAAGCGACAAAGTCGATGACGGAAAGAGACGTAATCTCGCCCTGCAGCGAGTGCTCCACCATCACGCAGCGCAGTTGATCCTGCGGCGGAAAGTTCTCCACCTTACCATCCCGCAGCTGGCGCATGAGCGTGGATTTGCCCGATCCGTTCGTTCCAAGGATGCCGTACCGGCGTCCACGGAACAGACGAAGTGACGTATGTGAAAGGAGCAACAGAGCACCATAGGCCAATGAGAATACGGTGTCGCATAGGAGCTCGCCTTCTTCAGAATCACCGTTCTGCACTGGGGCATATTTGGCCTGTTGCGATCAATAAGTTGATGGGTCGAGCGAAGGGACTGAATCAAATACCTTTTCGATCGCGTATAGATGCTCTCGGACTGTCTCAGCAAATGCTGATCCATCTGGGCCATCCTTGGGCAGCCAAGGGCCAGTGTACACGCCAACGCAGCGATTCCAGGTTGCCTTGTCGGTGAATTTGTTGTCATGGATGAGATTCGCAACGAGAGAAGCCTCAAACTCGGCAACAAGAGCGAAGGTAGGCTCAGCTGCCTTGCTGGGTTTTACGGTTGTATCTACTAAATCTCTAGGAAGAAGCGAAAGGATTACTTCGAGAGCAGAGGCCGTCTCCCCTTGGACATCCCGATGGGCCGGAGGGGGACCTGAAGCAGATGCTCCAGATTTGGCCAAAGTGTTCACTGCTCCCTCGGCGAATGCACGGACCTGGGTGGGACAGTAAGCAGATAGAACTGGACCAGACAGATGATACGAACTTCGGGAAACGCGGCCCCTTTCGCAATCTTCTCCACTCCCTCTACAAGCGGGCTCAGATATGTAGCGGCTACCTTGGGGTCACGGACAAGTTTCACGAGATTGTCGATGACAACCACCGACCGGCGTTGAACTTCCATACTTCGGTCGTTAAGGGCACGCATGAGCAGGGGAACAAGAACAGCTAGAGCCGGAGAGGTGACCTCGGCGACAAAAGTACTATTGGAAAGTGATTTGATACAGGCAGGGACCGAGGTGGGGTCCGACATGCATTTGACGAGGGAGGGAATGTGGTGTGCAAGATCCGCATTTGCAAGGGTCGTGCACAGCGCCGTAGCGCATTTGATTGCAGCGGATGAAACCTGCGATATCGAGAGGTGATATATAAATCTGCTTCTTGTTCACGGAGCATGTGCTCACCTCTGACTTTGTATCATGCATAGCAGCCTCGACCTTGGGCAGCGTCGTGCCCAACTCGTTGGCGACCGCATCTCCCGCCGAACTTACGAAGCTCCTGATGGCATCGAGAGCCGCAACCTTCGTTCTCCATTTCCCCTCTTCTAATATGCTTTCCAACTTTCGGAAGACGAGGTGAGTGGACTCAGGTGGGAAAAGTTTGAGGATCGCCTTCGTCGCTGCAGTAGCCGCCTGGCGGACGACATCGCCCTTGTCCATGTACAGCTCATATAGGACGGGCAATGAGGGAAGAAGGATGGGACCAGCAGGTGCGCCCAAAGTAGTCGCAAGTGCTTGGAATGCGATGGCAGCGGATTCACGCTCATAGCCCGATTTTTTGTTTGTAGCGAACTTGTAAAGCGTAGGGATGACTTCGCCGGCCCTGGATGAGGAAGGTTCAGTCACTGGCAGACTCACGATTGCAAGACTCACGATATGGATTGAAGCCCTTGTTTGGAAACCTCTCGCGCGAGCTTGTCGGCGGCGGCTTTGGCATCTGTGCGCCAATCGTGGTGAGATGACAGAGGATCTGAAACCCGGAAATACATACCTGGAGCCGTAGGTGCCGTACGGAGCGAGTCAAACAGAGCGGAGAACGTGGAGGAGGCCATTTCAATGATGGCGACAGGAGACATATGTGACGAAAAGGAAAAAGAAAAATTCGTTGCAGGCAAGACGATCCGATGTCTTCTTATAAGGAAGCTCGGGGTAAGCGATTGTGTCCACTGGAGACGAGCGCCGTCTATAAAGCGGTTTGTCTGGAGTGGAAGGCCTACAGGGAAGGGAAAGGAGGATGGAGGTAGGAGAGAAGAGAGGGGAAGGGATGGTCTAGGGCAAGATGATGGGCGTGAAAAACGTTTGAAAAATCTCGCAAATCTGCATTCAAACAAGTGTGACGCCTGTCCCGCAGGTCACATAGCATGATCACACTGTCACTGGAGGCCTAGTAGTCACCCACTGTCTTCAGCCAACGGACGAGGTAGATGTCAAGCGCGAAATGAATTATCACCGAAACTACAATGCATGCTATACTTCAAGTCCTACAAGATCTTCTACTCACGAACGCTTTAGTTATGACTTCCGCTTCATTACCCGGTCTCATGCGAATCCAAACCCTTCACCGCCCTCGTTGATAGCCAAAAGCAGCTGCTGTCTCAACATCTCATACGACGAATACTGTGGAAGATCGATTTGATTAAAGCCTATAGAAGAATGCAAGGTCAGAGGTTGTTATCTGGCGGAGCATCAAGAGGACTCACAAGTGTGGGCCTGTGGCAAGCGATCCGAATCTCCGTACGCCCGATGGATCGAGAAACGCTGGACGCCCTGAACGCCTTGCAGATCGCCGAAGCCGCTCAGAGGCACCCGCGAAGTGCCCGTGGCGAAACTCAAAACCTTGGCTCTCTCATCCCGATTGAACGACTTGAGAGCACGCCACCACCAGACTATCACAGGATCGGAGCTGGTGTACCCGTTGTAATCTGTTGCTGCGCGCCACTCGTCCACGTCGATATCTGGTGTCCCAGAAATGAGGAGCTCGAGCTCCTGTTCGTTGAACTGCGAAGCAAGTGTCAGAAAGTCTAGATTAGGTATAATGGAAACCCCTTACAATGGCGACCAGATCCTTCGGGATGATCTCGTAGAAGCCAGACAACAAGTGCTCCAACTGTTCCTTGATCGAAGAGTATAGACGGTACTGAGCCGAAAGCTGCACGAATTCCCGTCTGTTCGCCATGGTCACAGGTATCGATGCACCGTTCTCCTTCAGGTCGACGATCTTCGTTACGCCAAACTGAGGAGAGATTGAGAAGGTCAATGCATGTCATACAATGAGCCGCGGAAAAACACACCTCATCACCCTCCACACTGAACGTCAGATCTAAAAGGCTCGGATCGTTCTCTAATATCCAACAGAGCGACTTGTAATACTCTGGATCGATCCACTCTACATCCTTGTAATCCACCGGTTTGCCCAAGATCTGCCTATATAGACTCCTTGCGAAGTAAGCATCAAGCAACCGTCCATCGTATATCGCCTTGCCGATGACGCGTCCGACGAATTTGAAGAACGACAGATGCTCCGGATTGACCCACGACGCCTTGTTCGGTTGATATGTCAACCTGTCAGCAGCACAGGGCTCGAACAGAGCATTGTTTGGATCGAACATCTGACGGGCAAGGATCTGGAACCACTCGCGGGTGACCCCTCCAGCATCGACACCCTCCTCGTCATAGAATCGCACACTGAGCTTGCCGTACTTGATCTGTTCTCCGCTGCGTCGGTGGAAGTATTGGAAGCTGTCTTCGAAAAGACGCTGCCTGCGGACATTGAGCTGGAGCGTCCCATGATGCTCGCGCGTATGCGGGCGTCGGCGAAGCTGCTGGTTGAAATAATTCCGCTTGTTGTCGAAGTCGAGCACACGAGGATTGTGAACGAGAAGAGAAAACGAGCCACTCATGAGAGAAGGATTGTTGCGAACCATGACATTCAACACCTTGCGGTGGGCGTCCGTAAACGTCACGAACAGGTCCTCCATTGACTCGCGGGCCGACGTTGGAGATTTTGGTGAAGAGGCAGCTCGCAAGATGCGGGCTGCCGTTCCCGTTGAACTCGAGCCAACGTATTTGCAGACGACCATCAGGGACTCGATGAGCGGCAAGAGGACCGTCGCTATATGCTCAATCTCTGGTCTTTGCTCAATGATTGAGAGACAGTCGCCCAATCGTTTCCATAACGAAGTGAACCTGAACGACTCGTAGATTGATTGGATCTTCTCGGTGTCGTCACTCTTCTCGGTCTCGCTAGTAGTGGCTGTCTTGGGAGAGTACATGTAGTCGATGGTCTTTAAAACCCGCAAGAGCTTGGCTTGGTCAGAAGATGGCGAAGAAAACTTCGAGGCTACTGAGGAAGCTAGAACATCTCCTTCAGACCCTTGCAGCGCGTTCGCTAGCTCATCCAAGTCCTGGTATAGACTGTGCCCGAAATCTTGTGTTTTAGCCCGGAGTTCTTGAGCGATCACCTCTCGAGCGTCAGGGATATATGACAGATGTTGTATGAGGGATAGGCTGTGGTGGAAAGGCTTCGCGCCGCATTCGCCAACAGTCAAGATATTAACGATGAGACGAAGCACAGAATGTGAGATCTGGGGCGGATGCGCGAGTAATATTTTCTCCTCTATGGTCTCGCCTGTGAGGGTGACGGAGTCTTTCGGTGGTTCGGGAGCGGCATCTGTGAGAGATAAAGATGATATACATTGAGTGCATGCGCGAACGACTCAATTGTGTACTGACCTGCTTCTGCGCTGTTGCTGTTTTCCGGAGCTGCAAGCACAATCGTTTCCCCTGGTGGTATAGCAAGCCCAGAGGTTGCTGACACTGGTGCTGATGCTGATGCAGGCGCAGAGATCGCCGATACGCTCGCTGAGGGCTCACCTGCCTTCTGTTGAGCATCCTTCAAGCTCGTCAACGGGCGAGTGACCGTATCAAGCAAGCTGACCACGGACTCCAGAATGGACGGAGTCTTGAGAAGTGACTCGCGATCTAAGAGGCTGAGTAGAAGGACAATGGGATATTGGGTCTGAGGCGCCTGTTTCTCTTTTCCCTTGCCTTTTCTCGAAGCAATTTTGCGGAAACTAGCGGGGACTTCGTGTTCCGTAAGGAAGAAAAGAGAAGAGAGTTCGTTGGATGAGACAATGAAGGTCAACGCCTCTAGGCATCGTTGAGCGATGAGATCCGGTACGACTTCACTGGGAAGGTGTGACATTGGTAGGGAGCTGGAGAAGAAGTCAGACCCAGCCTTTTGCTTGCCGGCAGATTTAGGCGTTTGCGTCGGACCCTTCGAATTGCGGAATGTCATTTGCGCAAAGCTGCGGTCGACGGACGCTAGGTCACCTGTCCCGTCTTGCAAGATATTGAGAAGGAGGTTGAACAGCTCCGTCCGTGTTTTTGAGTTCTCACAGAGGTTGACAAGAACCTTGAACAACGAGCTCTTCTTGGAAATTTGAGGGAAGAAGAGTAAGCGAATCAAAACGGCAATCCCACCCTTATCCAAGAGTTGGATGGCGTCTCGTGGAGGTGGTGGTTTCCGAACAGAAGACGCAGGAGCAGCGGCATCGGCACGTCCGCCTGGATAGCGACTGACGACTCGGCGAGGAGTTCTCTCTCGATAGATCCCAGCCTCTGCGATCATGTGCGAAGGAAGCGTCTGTATGAATCCTTCGTCCTGCTCCATCAAGACATCTTGTCGTAGTTGAGGGTCGAGGCTCGCGATGAAACTTGCCGGGTCGATCTCCGCCGCGGTCCCAGGATCCGTCGCTTGTACCTCTGCAGACTCCTCCGCGCGACGCCTAGCCTGCTCGATTCTTTCCTGCTGGAGGATCTCTGCGCGAATCTCGGGTGGCAAGGCATCGAGAAACTCTGAGCTGATCTGCGAGTCTGCCGGCCGCTCGACTCGAGCCGCTCTTTGGTCACGAACATGTTGATTCAGAACTTCTTCACGCATGTCGTCAGGTAGAGCCTCTAAGAAAGTCGGATCGATCCCGGTGTCAGTAATGTCCACTGGACTACCATGGATCATAACTGTGACGCGCTCGGGAGCAGTGGAGGTGCCTGGTACGACCTGGTCGGCGATGGTAGGTTCGGAGGCCGTTTGAACCTCAAGATGCGATGACTCAGGCAGGACTTCAGCTGTCGCGTCAGCCATTTCCGTGTCATCATCTGCAACTGTCGTAGGAGGGCCGTTGACCAGTTCAGCCGCGGCGGAGGCTTCAGCTGCCTGACGAGCGATAGCCTCTTGCTCTTCGCGAGCAGCCCGTTCCGCATCCTCCTGCTGTTTCTTTTCTGCAGCAGCAGCCTCGGCAGCTCTTGCCTCCGCTTCCGCTCGCTCAGCTGCTTCTTGCTCAAGTATCTTTGCCTCTTTTGCCTTCTCGATCGCGGCGGGGAGCATGGTCAGGATGATGTGGTTAGGGATTCTCAAGAATCGATCAGCGGAGAATTTTCCGTGCAAGATCTTTCCTTCTTCTAGCCAACGTTGGAGAGTGATCTGAGGATCGAATTGTCGGCTTTCAGGTCGGACCTCCCCTGCACGAGGAGCTCGCTCAATGCGAATCGATGCCGAGACGGGGCCAGTCCGGCGGCCTAGTAACCCACGCTCCAGATTCACGAGCGCCCCAGCCGGAACATCCAAACGAACGGCTTCAGGTGCAGCTCCATCACGACGACTGAATATGTGTTGGAATAGATGCACAGCACCGCCGCCGATGATGTCCTCGATGGCATGGATGAAATCTTGGCCATCACCAGGGAAGATGCCTCGCTGCGATCGTCTAACCCCTCTGCCCTGACCGGTGGGGACGTGTGATGACCCAGACGCCGATTCGAGGAGCAAAGGATGTGTCACAATGTCTGCAGCCGGGACGGGCGCGCGACTTCGCCCGAATATCTCATCTTCATCTCCTGTCAGAGAAAGTCAGGCGCATCGACGAAATAAGCAAACCAACTTACCGTCCAAGCGTCTGGCTCCTCTAGGTCCACGGGAGAATATAACCCCTGCAGGATGACTTTCCAAAAAATCTGGGATGCCATCTGGCATCTCGTTTTGGAAACCGAAAACGTCGCCAGGAATAGTCGGGCCTCCGTCATGGCCATCGACGATCCCTAGCTCAGCACCGAGGCTAAGAAGAGCGAATCAGTTGAGTTTAGAAACGAGACGTATGTAGAACTCACTCTTCATCTGAGCCGATATCGTCCTCATCGTCCTCATCTGCCTCTTGATAAATGGGAATATCTCCTGAGTTTGATGAGTTGAATTTCATGAGCACAGTCGAATAAAATGATATTTACCCGCAATCTCATCTTCATCTTCCGGGCTATCGACGATATGGGGAGGAATCTGACCGACCTCGACACCCTGCGAAGGCATTTAGCGTTCGGATTGTGATAACCTAGAACGTCGCTCACCTCCCATCCCGGATTTTCGTCGCCATCTTCATCACCATCGTCATCTCCGTCTACTACAGGCTCATCCTCGTTCTCAACTAGATCTTCATCTTCCTCATCAACGTCCCGCCATGCTTCCTCTTCCGAACCACTTTCGTTCTCGAGGTCCTCGTCCTCATCCCCGCCGTCTTCCTCTTCGGTATCCGATGTGTGCTCGCTTATCTCGTCACCGAATTCCATGTCGACGTCATCATCATCGTCGACTTCATCTTCGTCCATTTCGTCCTCTTCCATGTGTTCTTCCATTTCCTATGAACACCATTAGTTTTTACCATGATTTGAGTATTGCACATGCTTACTCCACTGAACCTAAAAACCCATGCGGGATGTCAGACAAAAAAGATAAGTAGGAAAATAAACGACGTACATTCCGAGCGACGAGTTCCTGTATAGATCGGGGGTCTCTTCTCGATCCGTTTCGTCGTCGTCATCGTCGTCCGGTTCTTCCTCTTCAGACAGTTCTGAATCCTCCATGTCTTCTTTGCCTTCAACGGCGTGTTTACCCTTGCCCGACGTACGACTCATTTTGATCGCAATCTTCGAACTAGAAGAACGATCAGCTATTGGAAATATATGTGCGTAGAATGACTTACAGCAGTTCGAGAGGCTTCAAGATAGCTGCGACGACTCCACGGACATTAGGAAAGTTCAAGTCGACATCCGCAAGCGCATTGGTGAGTGTCGAAACAAAGTTCTTCTCCAACATGATCTTCGCGATGTGCGTGGGGCCCTCCTCCGTGATCTGAGACTTGCGCACCACCGTATTGAAGCGAACTGTGAGTAGTCTGTTACAAAGATCCGACAGAGCCAGCAGCCTGCCATATCGCGCATCCATCGTGTCGGATGGTGCCAGATCTTTGATGGCTCGGTTGACGGCCTCAAGAACAAATTTGCGGACGGAGATCAGCTCGGGAGACACCTCCTTCAGATCAGGTGCGCTAGATGTCTCGACGCAGAGCGCGACAATCAGGGACATTGCCCAGTTGCACAGTATGACTCGCTTGTGGGCTTCTCCAGTCGGCTCAGAGATGGTGCCGTAGGTGATGAGGTCGTAGAGCAAGAAATGAAGCGCAGCCATCCTATGTCGGCTCGAGGAGTCCTTGGGCGCTGCAGAACGTTTTTTTGGAGAATAGGACAAGAAAGCCACTTTACAGATGTCGTACGAGAAAAGCAGTTCGGTCAGACACTGCATCAGGAAACCACAGTAAGGAGTGTCAATGGTACCATCGCTGGACGCTACCGCATCCTTCTTGCCTTCTGCACTCGACACCGGCTGCTTCTGATGATCGTTGGATCCGGTGGCGTGGTGCTCACGAGAAACGTCTAGCGAGTGACCGCCAGGAACCTTGACAGCCTTCATCAGTTCGGCCAACAGGAAATGAACGACGGTTTCCAAGCTTTCAGGAGGAGACGCAGGAGGAGGATTGAGTAAAAATGACGCCTCGGTGGAAACCTCCTTCGTGGATTCGGGCTTGCTCTCGGCGGTGGATGTGGGCTTCAGATGGAGGTGATAGGCGCTGGAGTATGGGCGATCAAGTTCACAAAGAGACTGAGTAATTTCCACAAAAGTCTGAGGATCTCGCAACGCCATGCTGCTACAATGGCGGACATAGTTCTGTACATCAGTTACACGAGTCCGCGGCAGAGAGAAAAGACGCTGGAGTTCTTGCCGCATAATGAAGCGGACCGCAGCGGGGTCCTCGACAATGTGACGCAGGATGATAGTAATGTACGACTGGCTGCCAGCGACCCCACCTGTTGATGATCTCAAGCACTGGAACAAAAGAGGCACGCCGTCACGTTTGATGAACTCCAGAGAGATCTCATGATCGCGCGTCAGGAGCACAAGCAAACGCAGCGACGCAAGCAGTTCATCGCGCGGTAGATTCGTCAGCCTCAAGATGCCCAGAGCGACATCAAATAAAACAGAACGAGCTTCTGTGTACGGCGGTCCTTCCAATAGGCGTTCCACTTGGATTGGTTCGCCCTCCTTCGGTAAAGTGATCGAACGCGGTTCCTCCCCAAGAACAAGCAGAGCCTCGGCGACCAGGAGAAGAGCAGCGAGCCATTTGTGTACAGTCGATGCGTCAGCGCTGTTCACGATGTGCTCCGACTGAATAAGACCCAAGAGGATTTTCATGAAATCGGCCTCACTTCCAGCGACGATAGAAGTGAACGAGGAGGGGGACTCATTCAGAACAAGTGCGAGGAGCCGACAGCGAACGGCAAGGTGTTGCTCGCGAGAGCCCGCAGCGTCCGGTGCAAACGTCTTGATATCATCCACAAGGAGCCGTATTGATTGTTGTTGGTAGCCATCAGCGCGGCCGACGAAGGCACCGTGGATGTCGAAGATCAACGCATGATGCTCGTCGACTAAACGAAGAGCCAGCGCTCCGAGATTCGGTTTCACCGCTTCTCTCAGGACGTCAAGCTCCTTCCGTAACAGCTCAGATGCTTTCACAACAGGCTTTTCTTCCTCCTGATTCTCGACTTCGGCGGGCGGCGGCGCTGTCGTCATTGGATCTGCCTCAGGCTCCTGTCGTGCCGTTGGCGTATCGACCGGAATCGGGTGGGCTTCTGGTGCATCTGCTTGCGCCGGTACCTCTTCCTGTGCCAGTACCTCTTCCTGTGCCAGCCCATCTTCCTGTGCCAGCCCATCTTCCTGAGCCGGCACCACTCCCTCGACCGGCACCAGCACTTCTGAGGGAACCTCGTTGGTTTGTTCCTCAGCCGGGCCTGGTGGTCCCGCTTGAGCCGCGGCAGCGAAACGGAACGGATTCGCCAGCAGCAACTCGGTGGCGGCGTTCACGTTGTTGTGCGTGCGCATCAGAGCGCGCTCGACTGATGCTCGCGGGAATCCCATATCGGTCAGTTGGCGAACACGATTCTCGTCCGGGAGAGCTGAGCGCAGAAATCCGGGCCCGCCAGGGATTGTTGGAGGGCCTACTTCGTCGCCGTGACCTTCCTCGCTCTCGCCGTTCACAATCTCGAGAATCACCTGCACGACGGATCTAATCAATCCTTGCGGGGCCGACACTAGCCACGATGCCTCCCACAGGTCACGAGCCACAGGGAAGACAGCCAATCTGAGCTTTACAAGGAAGTTGTGGACCTCGAAGTAATCAGGGTCCCCATCCTTCTTATCCCGAGTGACGAGGATGATGGTCTGACTTGAGTCGAAGATGGGCTTTGGCGATACCAACGGGAGGAGTAGATGTAAGGCCACCTTGATACCACCGAACGCGTGGACTAGCTCTTGTTGCGCAGTCTCCGAGCGATGTTCGCTGGGCGTCAGAGACACCTCGTGGACCGTACTCATGAATCGACGGACGTTCTCGATGACAGCATTGAGTCCTCCTTTGCGGAAAAACGCATCGAGTAAGACCGTGTGCAAGGTCTTTTGAGCGGTCCGTTCTGGGTACAAGGTGTTAATAAGAGACCGAGAGGATGTTCGAGGAAATGAGTATACCATCTACCAACAGCGTCGTGACCAGCCCGAGCATGAAGGTGTAGTAGGACGAAGAGGACAGTTTGTCGTCTGCAAACTCATGGCTGAGTAAAAAAAGATGGAACGTGATGGTTGCACCTACCAAACTCATTGAACTCGACGTGTTTTAACATCACCTCGGCGACGACCGCAGCCGACTCCACGATCTGATGCCTTTGCGGGGGGTCAGGAGTACGACGGGTGGAGAATAGCTTCACGACAGCTAAATGATAGTCGCGAAATGGTCCATTGAAAATATTCATCACCGAAAATGCGCGAGCAACATACCTTGGAAGAATGGAGATAGAGCTGCTGGGATTTGGTTGGCGATATGCCTCAGCGCCTTCCCATTGTCTTCCCTTGCGCTATCAGTTCCCGTTCCTTCTTGAGTGACCGCTGCATCGTCAGTCGATGCGGTAGAGCCTTGCTGTGCTCCATTTGTTGCCGTCGCAGCGTCGCCTTCGGGAAGGATGGTCGGAGTGTGGCTTGGAGAGCCGAGAAGCGGGGAAATGGAGAATGCGGACTTGAGTTCCGAGGATTTCGTGGGGAAGGCGCTCTTCAACAGAACGTTCTCCCAGATGCATACGCGATGCAGCGAGCCCAGATCAAGCATGATGTCGGGGGAGCCTCGACCCATGAGCGTCAACAATAATCCCGTTGACGAGCGCGCGTGTGAGTAACCTGCGGTTGCGTAGATGTCGGAGAGTAGAGTAACTCGAATGTGAAGTGTTACCAACTTCCTAAATGTCGAATTAGCTGCGTCGGCTGACTCCGCTGGATCATCATCGAGATCAGCTTTGCTTCACTGCCGTAGTGTATTCCTTCATTGTACTCACCTGTGAAGTTGAGCAGTGACAGCAACTGTGACTCCTGCTTAACGCCGCTCCAAAACTCCTCAGTTTCACCCAAGGATGCCTTCACCAACTTTGCCAAGAACGTTAAGGTGCCATGCCGGTCCGCATCCACCATTGTACGTATCACCTGCACCAAAGAGTCCGAGGCCACGCTATTAGCGAAGTCATACGGTACACAAGGTAATTCCGTCAAGCGACCCAGGCGCTCTAATCCGTCCGACCTCGACATGAAGTCCTTGCAATGCGGCGCATGCTGAAAAAGACCCTCCAAAAACTGTCATAATCAAAGTCAGTCAGATCGTCCCTTAAATGCATTTGAGTACGCACTCTGCAGTGCACGTCAATGTACGAGATGATGATGTTCTCGTGGGACTTCTCTACCGCTTCTTCGCTATTCAAAGCATCGTTCGACGCAGATGCTTCGGCGGCCACAGCAGTTGTCAACGACTCGCCCATCACTACGTCTCCATCGGCCGAAACCACGGGCGGTGATGAAGGAACTAACGAGTACCACGACTTGATGCCGTCCGGTACGACATACGCATTTCCGAGCTCTTCGATCTTACTTAGCGTCGACTTGATGGCCTCAAATACGGCAGCCTTTAAGAACGGATGGTGTCGGATAAGCTCGTCGACGGCCGTCCCGATGAGTACCGCGTTCTCTTTATCTTGCAAAACACGTTGATGCCTCTCGGATGTGAAGATGGAGAAAAGGCCCGGGATGATGGTGGGGCGAGCTTCCAACTGATCCTGACCCGCCTGGTTGAGGCATAGAGCGCCCAGTGCGTTCGGGATTGACTGGATGACCTCGATGACAGGCTCGAGTCCTGCTTCGACTGCCTTGTAGAAAGCCTCGGGGAGATTGGCTTCTTGGATGATCGATAATGACGTCGGCTCATTGTGAACAAAACACGCCATGATGTTGATCGCTTCACATCTTGTCAATAACAGGACCCACGCGACAGAATGAAGAAGGCTTACCGAGAGGCAATACACTTGGACCGAAGAGACTGCGATGCTCAATGATCTTCTTGATCGACTTGAGCAGCGATGAGTCGATCAGGCCGCGCAAGCCTTCAGAAGTACCGGAAGACTGCATCATACGGTGCGTCGATCGCAGGATATGCTTCAACGCGGCGGCACGAACAACCGGTAATTGGCCTAAACACGATGGTGATATGTGAATTGTAGTATCTTTGTGGTAGTCAATAACGAACCATAAGACCTCGGAACCTCTTGCACTGGCTCCAAACCTCCAAACTCGGCGATATCGTAGTCGACCTCGTACTTGAATCGTTGTTGGTAAGCTTCAAAAGATAGGATGATATTTTAAAATCACCTCAATCCGATCGACGAGAACATCGACTCCACGATTATTGCAGAACAGCTGGAACGCGTTGGCGAAACTGTACAGCACGTTATCTACAAGCTGCATAGCCCTCGATACAACAGGGAGCCTGTTTGCTAGTCTGTTCTCAAGGATCTGGATAAGCAATGGTACAAGGCCGGCTCCCACGACCATGTTTCCTCCCGCGGCATGGGACGCCAGGAATGTGACGAATGATAGGAGGGCATCGACGAAAGATTGTGGGAGGGTAGATTCTGAGCTGGCGACGTCCGCCACTGTCTTGCGCAAAAGCGCCATCAGCGTCCCGTGGTTGACGCCTGCATTGACGGCGGCCAACACGTCTTGCACTTTAGTTCTATACCGCGCCATCGCGTCTAGGGCAGCGACGGCGGCAGTCTGCACCGTGACGGGCACGCCGCTGTCCAGAGCCAAAAGCTCGGAGATATGAGAGATGAGGTCGGGTTCATACAAGAAAAGCGATGACAACGCTTGGTGCTCGCTGTGAGTGTGTACAAAGATGGCATTCGCCAGAAGACGGATAATGACTAGCTTCTCCCGATCTTCGTCCCGACCGGGCAGAAGCACTTGCGCAGAGCGAATGCGGCACATGAGCTCAAATCTCTCTTCTTCGGGGACGTTGAAAACATCTGTAAGATCAGCAAGTACGTCCATGGTGGGTTTCGACTCCAATGTGTGGACATCGACGTGTAATTTGACGACTCCAGGCGCATGGGTGGCGCTCGGACCTGTCGATGCTGAAGTGGATCCCTTACGAGGTGTCTGTGGAACATCTGGGACATCTACTTCCATGTCCTTCGATGCATCCCCGTCCTTAGAGGGCGCGGACGAGTCTCTTTTGTAGAATGTGAAGTGCACTTCGCGGGCTTCAGCAGGGAGAGCCTCAACGGACTCTTTACCTTTGGGAGCGACGAGGTCGACAAGGCTGACGCCATATTCACGGAGGTTGGGCCAGCGTTTGGCAAGTGATTGGAGGCGAGGGGTAGAAATGCTCAATGCTCGGGAGACGGCGGGTTGAGCGGAATATTGTTGAGCGGGACGCAGGAGGAGGTTGAGAGCGAGCACAACGACATCGAGATCGGATGAGGAGAGGAGACCGTTGATGCGCTATGGAGTAGATACGTCACTCGCCACCCGATATGAATAGAGAGGAAAAGGACTCACGTCGTACGAACTAAATGTCTTTCTGTTTGTCGAATTCTCCAACAAAAGCCTCTCGAAGCGCAAGATCTCGCATACTGTCTTCTTGGTTGATGGTGTGAAGACGTTCACTTGGAGCTTGTCGACGTCGTAATCGCGGATGACATCTTCTAAGATGGCGTCGAACTTGTTGAGTACTTTAATCCATGCGTTCAGGTCGGATCTCGGCCAGGTCCACACGTCGACCCTGCCCAATACTTCGTGCAAGTCTTCATCTGGTGTGTTGGAAAGTTTGTTGATGAGCTCCGCGACCTGTGGAAGCTGCCAAAATATGTTAGCGCGCGCAGGCACCCTTCACAATGCAGACGTCATGCTTACGGGCGGGAGAGCTCGCTTTGTCCGCTGGAGGATCTTCATTTTCCACGACCGCGTCGTGAAAGAGAATCGTGGGCTCCGATCTTGTTGTTGTGGGATGGAGTTGCGTGGCGTGGAAGAGGAGAGGAATGGGAGGGCAGGTGGTCGGAATCACTGAGGCGAGGAAGCTGACGCAGATGAGAAAGCTGATCTGGCCGAGCAGTTCGCTCTCACGCCTCCATCTCCAGCCACAGACGCACCCGACGCGTCCCCCGACGACGCGCGACGCGCCCGCGCTGCACTCGACGTTGCTGCCTCGCCCGGCTCTGTCATGGTCAAACGCAAGGAGCCCGCCTCGCCAGTGGACGAAGCTCCCTCCACCACAAAGCCGAGATTAGTGAAGGTATGCGCGACGCGATGACCTCGAAGTGAACTTCCGACCGACGTACCTACTGGAACAGAAACCAAAGATACCGTCTAGCAAGAAAAAAGTCGTCGAAAAGGAAGAGTCCTCTGACGAAGAGCAAGAGCCGTTGGCAAAATCGAAGTCCAAGAGCGCGAAGAAGGCAAGTCGATCGCCTTGTCGTTTTCACTGCCCAACTCACCTCCTTCTCAACCACGACATTCAGGCGTCTCCTTCGATTGAGGAGGATGGCTCTGCAGAAGTTCCATCTATCCAAAAAAACTACGAAGGCGACCAGTACATCGAGCTTGCGAAAAAGCGACGCGTCACCGTCCGGTCTTTCAAGGGTTTGTCCCGCACGCACTTTCTGGTCACATCATGAATTTGAAGGCATTTTTTGAAGGTACAACATACGTCGATATTCGAGAATTCTACGGGGATGCAGGCGACGAGAAACCCGGAAAGAAGGGTATCTCGCTGTCCGTTGAGCAGGTGCGTTCAATCGACCTGGCTTTCTTAACGTCGATGTATATACTCACATTGCATCGACTCCCAGTGGCAGACTCTCGTTCAGAGTGCCCCAATCATCGATACGATGGTCAAGCGAGCCAAATAAGAAATCTTCCAAATCCTTGTCACAGCTTCATTCCGGCAATCCTGAAATCTCGAAGCTATCGCACTGTTGCTCTGCCCTGTAATATACTCCAGTTACACTCGTGTGCTCTGATCTGTAAAATATATCTCTATCGTTCACGCGCAGGAGTCTGCACGGTATCAAGTACTATCAACATTATGCTAAGCCTGCGGCTGCCAGATGCGCTCCTTCGAAACCCTTGTCCCACAACCCTCGGGCCCAGGCAGCAGTCTTGCGAGCATAAGCCTGGAGATCCATAAACGTCTCGACAATGATGAGCGATCTATACAGCTTTTCGTATTTCCTACACCAAAACATCATGAAAACCTCGCCGCCTATAGGACGCAGAATGAACTCACCACCAGCTGCTGAAATACTCTACCAGTATGCCTGGCGAGAACAGTCCTCTTTCCCGCATCTCATCTATGAGCCGTTTTCTATCATCCTGCCAAACGGCACTGGCACAGTACTTGGCGGTAATGATGAAGACACGAATCTAAGAGCAGAAGGTCAACTAGGCTCGCGGGACGAGCGCATATACTAGACACCGACTTTTGAATGTGTTGTCGCCAACGCGTGATCAAGGCTCCTGTGTTGTAGGTCAGGATGAGAGATGGTCCTAGACGAACGAAACGATGCTCACCGCGTCAGATCATTAAGTTTGAATACCATAAGCACTCTTCTAGGCACTCTCCGAAGGACATTAAAAACGGAGAGCAAGAGTCCCTCACGCGTGATGACCGCATTTCGAATGGCTTCCATCTCCTCTTCTGTTTGCGGCATGAGCTCGAGCATGCTAGACGCGCGCCTGAAGGACGATTGCTTCTCCACCTCGTCAGGTTCGGCATCTGGACTGTCAGCCATCGTCGCTCGACCTGCGTTGCCAAGTAAACATGTATGAGATACAGAATGCATTCCGTTCGATATGATTCATACCTGTAAGCGCCGCTTCGAAGACAGGATACTGAACAAATAAAAACGATCAGTAGAGCAAACAACGCCGTTACAGAGCCACGAACCAAATCGGGACCAATGTTTCCAACAAGCTCAGCATATTTACGTCTGTCTGCGATTACATCTGGCGAGGATGGTGCGATCAACGAAAGCCATAATTTGCTGTAATTTATCCGCAGGGCAGTATCCAGGTCGAAATAGAGTCCGTGGTCGAGGAGGACGATTTCGAAGTTATAAGGAGACTTTGATATCGATGGCCTGGGACGTATGAGAAGGTTCCCTGAGAGATGGAGGATTCACCTCAGAGGTTCAGGTACGATTAGACAGACAAAAAAACATACCTGGATGTGGGTCCTACCGTGAAAAAAATCAACATGTTTATTAAGATAAAAAAGCGAAACTTTAACCCACTGCATGAAACCACCCGTTCAGATACACCATCTGTGAGAATATTCTGGCCAATTCCAAGGAGACTTTGTTCCTATCGATATTGTGTTTCGCCAGATACGCGAGGTCATCTACCCGAGCGCCCTCGATAAATTCCATGATCAAGACTCGCTTGGTCGCTGCGATGACTTCGGGAATGTACAGCGAGGTGCGCATGTCTTTGAAGTCGTTGTCTGCACGTTGGGCATTTCGTGCTTCGTGGACGAAGTCCATTTCTTTCGGCAAATTCTCGCGCATCTCTTCCCCAAGCCATGTAAACTCAAAGTCAGGGAACCAGCGCTTAATCCAACCTATATGCGTTCGTTTCATCAAGGAACCCGTATAACAAGCTTCTGGTCCAGCTCACCCAATGTCACTTCGACCATCTCCATGTCAATCTCACAGAACTCGGCCAAGTGAGGATGTTGCAGCTACGTACAGTGTCAGGACCGCCTGAATGACCAATTGAAGATGAGGCTCACCTTCACTGCAACAGTCTTCCCAGACTTTCGATGATGTCCCAGATGCACTTGCGCGAGACTGGCGACCCCAATAGGCTCCGGATCGAAGGAGTCAAACAACTCGTCCATGGGCTGGCCCATCTCAGACATGAAAAGATCTCCAACTGCTTCATATGGAGTTGGCACGCATTGATCTTGGAGCGGGCGCATCGTGCGCGTCCACTCCGGAGGTAAAACTACCCTGTGCGTCCATCAGAATATTCACGGTATGACCTGTGAGGAGATACGCACAAAGATGCCATGTGCTGCCCGAGCTTGATGAATACCCCTTTTCGCGCCTCCTCTTAAACGTTCCTCAGGATGACGAAGTCTGCACGCGGCTCACCTCCATTCGCTAACAAGGCCTTCAACACACGTCTTGCACTACGAAGATGGCATTGGGAGTACGCGTGTAACTGCTCTTTTTCCGACGCATAAGTCTGTGCAAATGTGTACTTGTAATCGACAGCACCAGCGATCGCGGCCTCTATTGAGCATCCAGCCACCTATTAAGCACTTCCTCGATTCAGAGAGCGCAAAAATAGACATACCAGCGACCCTCGAACACCTCACAGCAGCCAACAATGCATGCCTAAAAGGTTGATAATTTTCATACGCTACCCAACTTGATCCCGAGATGAGCGCGAATGCACTGGCGTACGCCAACCATGGTTTTCCATTAGATGGTTGTCTAGCTTTACGCGGCTTGATAAAACGAGACGGCCAGCGACTGAGAAATCTGTTCGACAGGGAAGAGGCAGGTAAGGAATGTCTAGACCGTAACAATCCACGGGACAAGAATTGCATAGAGGCAAGAGGGATAGGTGGTCATAGGCAAAGGAACGCGGATCGGCTACAGCCGAGCTCAGGAATGTCAGGCCGAGAAGTCAGCGCGTATATTGTGAGACTACTCAAGTTCTCTCCTGCAACACGCCCCAGAGATATGCTATTGAATAAGAAACAACAAGGATATATGCACAGGTATAGAACGTAAGAAGACATAATCAGCAAACCCGAACATGAGCATCGCATGAACACCGATGCAGCGTCGCCCACTCTATCTCGAAATCAGGCTGCGAAGGCTAGGACTTCCGCTGGCCGGTCTGCTCACAGACAGAGAGATACGATGTCCTGAAAGCGCATCCTCATTTTTGTGCACAGACTCGGCATATCTATGAGACGTTCATAAGCCGGTCCACAAATGCATAATCAAGCCACTTACAGCAACTTGTATCGAACCAGTTCGCCCTCGAGCTCTTCGTGTCGTAACCGCGCTGCAACAAGTTCATTCTGCTAACTCGGTCAGCATGGCAGCGGTATTCCTGTTCAACACCGAAAGCTCACGAGAAGATCAACATGCTCTTGATTAAGTTGAGCGAGACTGGTTTCCAATGTGTTGCTATTCAAACAGTTCAAATGATTTCATTCTGATTGAATGGACGGGACGATGAAACCAGACGCACACTTGTAAAGACAAATTGCGATTGCTGGTGCGCAAAGCCTCCATCTCCAGTATGTGTGCCTCTCTTACTCGGATCATCTCGTTGTATTCATGGGTGTACGAATCAAGCATGAAAGACGTGATCTTGGTGGACATTGCATCTTGCACGAAATCGTCTACTCTGTATGTCGGCTTCGATTCACTGCCTTCGGGAGACGGCTCCTGGAAGGGATTTGAGAGCGGTGCTATTATGCAGACAAAACTCAACACGTACGAGGTATGTGTCTACGATTTGGGTATTAAGGAACGCGACAATCTGGTCAAATTTAAGCTCCAGCAGTTTCTCTTCGTTCTTTTGCAGCAGAGCTAGACTGAAGCCAAAAATTGATTCAACGCCACTAGCCAAGACATTGTCGAATATTCGGTTCACAATCTCATGAGGAAATCTGTGATCACAGGGTTAGTGTCAAAATCGATACAGATCAATGACGACCCACCGATAGCTGAAGAGCGTCAAGAACCACTGGGAGCAGAACATGCTCGACTTGACACCTTGACGCAAGAAATGGATGTGGAGGACAGGGAGCATCTCCTCTATTAGTCGATCGAACTGCGCATATGATCAGGCTTGAAACTTGTAGGTTAGGTCACAGACGCTACCTGAAACTAGATGAGAAGCGTAAGCGTAATCGAAATACATCCAGACGTGTATGCTCACTAAGTGCAGTTGCAGCTTTGGCATCTCGGGTAAGAAGTGGCCTCGAAGGTCGTACGAGTGCATCAGCCTGACGAGTAAGCAGAAGGCCTCCTCATCCGGCATCTAAGAACAAGATAATGTCAGCGACTTGCAGCGCTTTGAATAATAAACGGTCTTACGTTGAGAAGGAGGACAGCGACGATAAAGGGAAGCCCCTGGCAATAGCCTACTTGGGGATCATATCTTTTTGAGCACGTCAAGAAACGCATGTAGTAAGACAAGGGAAAAGGAACGTACATTGAATATGCCTTCAATACGTTGAAGAGGTTTTCTTGACCAATGCCCTGATTGTCCGTGAAGAATGTATGATGAGGGAAAGTTCTGAGCTATGTCAATATAGAGAACGCGTAAACAAGTACCGTATTCACCTGCCAAGGTCGCGTGTGATTGCCTTCTCATGAGGACTGCTCTCCTTGAGAAGCTTGATATATGTGTTTTCCAATTCTAAATCCTTGGAAGTTGACCTTAATAATCAATAAGGACGATGAAGCGCTGAAAGCATAAATCAGTAGCTACATTAGCTGCCACATCATACCGCGAAGACTGTCGGGTACGCCTTTCTCGATCGCACGCGCAAGCCTGTCTCCGTTCTCCGACGCAAACGTCTGGTAATCTGAAAAGCTTGATCTAGAAAAATCTCCTTTTAGTTCGAACGCACTCACCAGACACTACCGAGCCCCAGAACTCTTTTCGATCAAGGCAAGTCAAGTTAACTGAGCCACTCATATATGAACGAGGAGGGACTCACCCCAGTCTATACCGCCCGTCCCTCCATTGTCTTCCTGAGAATCGCTTCCATGGGAGCGATTGTACTCGTCTTGTAATGCCAGTCTCCCATCTACACTCCCTCTCTGTGATCCTCCATCGTGACTTCTTGACAAGTCCATCTTCTGAAATAAGTACGAGGTTCGATTCGCTGACCCTGAGGACACCGACTTCTTGTGCTGCATGAAACTCGCCCGCCGCGGACTTGACTGTGGAGTCTCTCCGATTGCTATAGTGGTCCTCCGACCATCCTCACCGAACCGGTGCGGTGGTGTTTCCTCTACGGGCGACTTGATGGCTGTCATGCTATCTCGTGCATTGAGCGATACCGTGGAGAAGTGAGAGTCGTCGAGGCGGACTTCGCCAAACTCGGATTCCACGACTGAATCCCGTACAAAAGCGTCCTTTTGAGGTTGTGGAGTGCCTGTCGGGGACAACAGTTCGTCAAGTGCCTGCAATGCTTGCACCTGCACTTCCTGCTCAGGTGCAGCTTCGGTACGGGTAGAGTTCCCGCCATCCGAGGAAGCCATGGTGAGTTGGAACCGTGACCAACTTGAGGTTCAAGTCCAAATGAGATATAACAGAATTGTAGTGAACAAGGCCTTGAGGGATGATGAGGAACGACGTACAGCGTTGTGGCAGGTCTGACGGCTATGGCTAAGCCCAGGCACCGCTTTGTTTATTTCTAAGGCTCTTGCCAAACAACCGATCGAAGTCCGCCACTACGCTTTCCTGTTTTAGATCGACCAATCACGACAAATTTTAGAGTTCAACCACGCTCAGATTGACATTGATCCATTCTTCAGCAAGCCATGCATTCGACAACGTAAAGAACAAGAGAGGTGATACAGGATACATGTGAAAGAATACAACTCCACTAACTCGCGCCCAATGAAGGGATCTTCAAATTCCAAGATGCATTTAAGAAGGAGGGCTATAAGAAAATTTGCGTTAGACTTATACGCTCCAGAACATAGTAGAATAAACTTACACTGGAGCAACCGAGGTGACCGGGCCGGGATCGGTGCCGAGAGTTGGGAAAGGAGTAGTGGCACACTGAAGTTATCTGTCAGCCAGACAATTACATTGAAAATTCTAAACGACGTACCGCTTGTTCTACATCGTTGAAGTTGATCCCAGCTGGGAAGGTGGCAACGTCGGCGAAGGGCGGAGGCGTAGGGATCAACTCCGAGCAGTCAACCATGTCAGCCGTGTTGTGACCGAGGACAGCCAGCTTTGCCATCGCCGCAGCAAAAGAATTGGCCATGTGAGTCTGCTGGTCTGTAAAATGTCGTCACTTCTAGCCAACGAAATAGTACACGATGTATACTCACTGACGTTGGCTTGCCATAGGCAAGCGGTGCGAGAGTCTGGGTTGAAAGGTGCGTAAGCCAGCGGAAACCCTTCGAGGTGACATCACGACAGACCTCTGGCCAGCTCTGAATCGGACTGCAGCCGAATCTCGCCCGCCAAAGGCGACTCCACCTCGCCCTGGTTCCCACCCGTTCTATTCCGGACCAAAACATCAGCCGCGCAGTAATTTTTTAGGTCAAGATGGTCATACCCTGGGAAGAGTGTTCCGCGAAGCTGGGTCTCAACAAAGAATTGAGTGTCGAACGTGAATGGAGTCGAGTCGAATGGCGTTCCAGGAATGGTTGGGTCGACGTGATCGGCCGCGGCGATCGTGTGGCTTTAGCACGAATGAGTAGATGAGTTGGGCCAAAGTATATATCGCTTACGAGGCAAGGAGGGCGACAACTTCAGCTGTGGTGAAGCCAGCGTCACCGAAACGGGCGAGAATGCTGTCGACGGTGTCTGCAAATGGAACTGTGTCAGGCATTGAGGAACAACAAAGCGTTGAGACCAACCAAAAGGCTCTGGGACGGTCAGATCGGCGGCCGGAGCTATCGCCGCGGGACGACCAAAAAAGAATTCCAACCGAGGAGCACCGGGGCAGTTACTGACACCAATAGCGCCTGCAAATTGGATGCTATAGAGGTGTTTCAGTGAGTCTAGGATACCAAAGCTGCACATGCACGGTGCTCACAAATCGCCGGCGGTCATATTGTGCGCAGCAACGAACGGTCTTTGTTCCTCGACAATTTCATCAATGCCGTTGTTGGCGTGGAAGTTGGTCTCGATGTCAGAGAATGTCGATATCGAGCCGTCGGCACCACCACTATCACGATGATTTGATAGGTGAGATTTTTTCTTGAGCAGAAAAATGTGCACTAACCCAACATTCTTTGTAGTTGAGAAACCGATCGCGTCGTGGAAGGTCAAGCGGAGGGATTCGTGCACCTCCTCACCGCATTCGCCACCATCGAACAGGTTTGTCTGGATGTCGTCACGGACAGCAAACAACGCGCAGCATGCCGCGTTTGTAGCGGTGTTGACACCATCGGGACAAGCAACGCGCCTGGTGATAGCAGCTGTTGTAGTATTCGGTTAGCGCGGCTCAAGTATCGCATCGATATCTGTACCCACCATTTGCGACAGTGATGAGAGCAAGGAAGCAGGCTAGAGTTTGGAAAGCCATGGCAGAGGACTCAAGGTCTGGTGCGAGGTAAGATCTAGGATATCCTGACCCCTCTTCCTAAGCATCTCGCCGTTTATATAGTAACAGAGGGATATAAGTCTCATTTTCGAGGCGGGCCCGGAAAGCATGTTCATGCGTTGCAAGATCCAATGGGACGGTAGGACACTGGGGTATAGTGCACACCAGTCATAGCGCTTTCCACGATAGCAGGGTATCTAGAATGGATGGAAGCATCGTTCGCCAATGAGAGGATGGTCATTTCTTCTGGAGATGCACAAACTATATACGAACCAGCGCGAAATCGCCCACCATTGGACTGCAGTGATACAGTACCCGCTGTAGCGACATAGCCCACGACATCGGGCCTGTTCTTTATTTAGATACAGGGTAAAAGAGGGTAATGATAGCATACACACACCGTTAGCCACGAAACGCATGAGTTGACGGCGATCGGAGGATAATGGTCCCCGCCCGTGCTTTGCGTATAACCGAAACCGCTATCACTGGAAGAGCTATGGACTCAAGTATGCGTCTGAGGCACCGCGGCATAGTGAGACATGTTTGCGTCAATCAAATGTGTTTGTAATCTTCAGCTACGAAAATGTGAATGTTACCGTCAAAACGAAGATGAGGGACGTACCTCGATTATTTGGTCAAGCAGAACCCATGGCGATGTGACTGTGAGAGGGAGTCGAAAGGTACTCTCACGCCTCGATTCGGCGCCTTTTGACTTTCCCACCGCTTCCACCACCAGGGCCCTGTACAAGAGCGATAGCCAGATTCCCTATCACCTTTCATCCCAATCTAGAGTTTGTCCAATCGCTGTCGTATATTTCATGCCTCTTACGATATAATGATTTCCGGCTTGTCGTGACTTTTGCCAGCTTTCCGCAACTCAGAGTGGCCCGTTCAAGCTGGATGCATTGCTAGCCCATAATGATACAGGCGAATGCATGCCAAGAGATAGGGTCTATTCGTGACCGAGGGAGCTCCTGAGAGCTCTCATTGATGTTGGAAGGTACCGGATGGATCTCAACATGACTGTTGGTATTGGTTACCTTCGCTCTGGGCTTAGCCCACCGTGTTGTCTCCTAACGAATCGACCATACTGATCTCTGGACATCTCGTGAGCAGAATCTTTCATTTGGTTTCACAACCTCAGCATCACGATAGGTCATGATCACGGCACAGTTGCTAAAAAATCTACCGGTAAGTCAATATCTTTTCTCCACTGTGAAGAGGTCTTTGCCGTCTCGAAGCTTGAAGGCCTATAACTCATATTTCTATGGGTTTCCCTTCATACAGTGAAAGCAAGCTTTCCCGACTTGGGTTGTTGGACCCAAAGGTACCTCATGCGAGTCTCGGGCATCTGTTCTGCCATCAAAATTCTCATGACCCGGGCCAGCAGAAGCACTTTCGTCCCAAAGCATCGTACCTCTGTAAAGAATAGACACCGGTCATGGGGAAACCTTCGTTCTACGAACTCCTTCCGTGTGTCGATTTTCGACTGATTGGTCGAGGATCACTGAAGCATATGTACCTCGCAGAAAAAATTCGCGCCACTCGATGTCTTTTGGCAAGTATTTGGTTGATTGTGCACACATGGGTGAGAGATTCGGTCTTACAATCAGGAACCTTTTTTCCTTTGATTCTCACACGGACAGGAAGCCCCTGCTGTCTCGCTCGAAAGTGACCAGCTTTCTGTGAACTTCAGCGTGCTTCCAGTCCAGCAGTCACGACGACCCCTGTGCGACTTCACCTTGCGATGCTATTGCCTACGAGCCTTCCCATAAGATAGCGCCTATCCATTCCGCAGAGAATCGAGTCTTATCAACGAATCATACGAGAGGAAAAGCAGCAGCATAAAGGAGGATAGCGGTATGTGCTCGAGAGGCCCCACAAACAAGCCCGATCAAGTGGTCTTTGATAAACCACGGTGAGCATCGTGGTGAGTGTGCTCTAATACGGCCATCTCTATCACACATATAGGTTGTCGACATGAATTTATTTCCGCTTTCATGCTGCTTGCCGTCTCGCGAACCAGACGGACGTTTGAACTTTGCATTTCGTGATCACTGACTGTTTACACGAAGACGTACGTCGGCCCTCTGCACCCATTATACAGTCGTCAAAAATCCTCTTAGTTCGATCCTGCTTTTGAGGGATCGCCTTTGCTATCGCAGTCTCGCAGATCCCTGACCGCATGATGAAGTCATTGAATGATTCATTTTTTTACCTCTCGAAATTACTTTCTTCCTATCCATAAATTGGGTATGCCTGGGGTGGAGTCGTTTTGCTCCATCACACCGAGGTGCTCGACTGGTGCTCGAGACGCAGTATACTGATCATTTGAAATTACGCGTCTGAGCTGCCGGCGGCATAGCCGGCAAGCCCCGAACTTCGGAGGCCGCCGGCGCCTCCGAATCCTCTATTGTCTTGATCGACCAACCTAGATCCCGTTTCTTTAGCTTATAACAAAACAACGGTGTCATGTTTTCGGCACTTTCTTACTCACAACCATGTCATATTCATCATATTTCTACGGGATATGTCTCTTCAGCGTGTCTTTTGTGTTATACAAAGCCTATCGATTGCTCAGACGGAATCCTCTACACGAACTAGATGGCCCGCCGTTGACAAGAATATTGGGCGGACATATGTCTCTAGTGTTAGAGTGAGTAATAGATGCACGGTATGCAACGGTGTGCTCTAAACGAGACTGTAGTCCAGGCCGATCACCCCTCGCGCACGAGCGTTTCGTGAAAGAGTACGGCCGGAACGTCCGTATCCAAGGCATCCATCCCGTTCGTCACTGCGACTACATTTCTTCATATTTCAAGCTTGCTGACATATCTTTCCACTGAAATCATAGTGGGATGTGCGCCTCCTGCCCATGGACCCCGTCTCCGTTGCACACGTCCTCAAGAACTCGACCGTGTACGAAAAGCCATGGCAGTCCCGCCGTCTCATCACGGGCCTCATCGGCTGTGGGCTTCTCGCTGCAGAAGGCCAGATGCACAAGCGTCAGCGCCGTGTCGTGACTCCTGCGTTCTCAATACAGAACATGCGCGCGTTGGTACCGCTGGTGTTCCGCAAGGGAGAAGAACTGCGGGATAAGTGGATGGAGATGATCGAGGCGCAGAAAGAGGATACGAGTGAAACGTCTATGGTGCTCGATGTGTGCCATTGGATTAGCAGGGCAACATTCGATGTAATCGGTCTAGCGGGTGAGCTTCTTCCCTTTGTTTGCTGAATATGCTATATCGAACACGTACCTATTCAGGATTTGACTATCAATTCAACGCGATACAAAACGAGTCGAACGAGCTCTTCTGCGCGTATAAGGATATGTTTGAGGTAGCCATCTCCCAAGGCCAGAGCATCAAGTCTATCGCGAGTATTTACCTTCCTATCATCAGCCGCATCCTCGTGAGTTAGATATTTTCACTCCACATCAGAGCCTTTTGGATGGACAACGTTTTTCTTCAGCCTGACAAGCAGTTTCTTGCCGTCCGCCAAGGCCAAGCGACCATTCAGCGTGTGGCAAGTCAGTTGGTACAGGAAAAAAAGCGCAAGATTTTGGAAGGGGAACGAACTGGGAAGTCTTACGAGGGCAAGGATCTTCTCACTCTTCTGCGTAAGCATCACACCACCGAAGATGAGGTTAAATATAGAGATAGGACATTCACATCTCTGCCCAGTCAAATCGAACGCTGCCACAGACCTGCCTGAAGAACAACGCATCTCTGACGATGATATCCTGCACAACATCAACACCTTCATGTTTGCGGGGTCAGACACCACATCTCTTGCTCTCACCTGGACGCTCGTTCTTCTCGCTAAGTTCCCTGACTGGCAAACCCGTCTGCGCAATGAGCTACTCTCCATCCGCCCGTCCACTCCGCATGCTACCCTCAGCACTGAGGAAGTAGAGTCTCTCTACACCGTGCTCTCCGCGCTCCCATTGCTGCACAACGTCTGCCGCGAGTCATTGAGACTGATCCCACCTGTGCACTCCTCGCTCCGAGTCGCGACGCGGGATGACGTCGTGCCGGTGTCAGCACCGTTCACCAGCAAGGACGGGATCCTGCGGGACAGCATACTGGTACCGAAGGGGACGTTCGTCCACGTCCCGGTCGAAGCCATGAACTTGGACAAGGAGATCTGGGGGCCAGATGCATGGCAGTTCAAGTGAGTCTCGCGTGCGCATCTTATATTCGGCGCGGAGAGGCTAAAGTTGGCGCAGTCCCGATCGCTGGGATAGCTTGCCCGATGCTGCCGCTGCGCTTCCCGGGTTGTTCTCCAACACATTGACCTTTTCTGCGGGTCCTCGGGTGCGTCTTCGTTCAGATCGTCCCGTGGTGTCGGAAACTGACGCGGCGCGCCGGGCCTCTGTAGTCGTGTATTGGGCAGCGGTTCTCGATGATCGAGATGAAAACCTTCCTGTACATCTTGCTCACCGACTTCGTCTTCTCGGAGAGCGGGGAAAAGGTCGTGAAAGCGAATGTGTGAGTGGTTAATGGCCTGCCTGTGCCGATCCGCTTCGTAACAACTTTTTGAATACGTAGCGTGTTGACAAGACCGTACATCTCTGGACGATTTAAGGACGGCAGCCAGTGCCCTTTGGTCGTCAGACCCTATGTTGCGGCATGAGAGATCTGTGAGTGTGGAGAGTTGTGTGATGAGTATCTATAGCGTTCGCTCGTGCTCTATTTCTGGGTCCCGTCCTTTTTATATACTGCGTGTATTTCTAGTGCGATGTTGTACTTCCTCGTCAATGGTGCCTAGCTATGCCATGGCAGATAACATGATTAGATGACGGATCGTGACTCAGCCTTATCTCTCCCCGCACAGCGCACATGGACCGGGCTTATATAGGCCACGTCTGCCAACATGGCACCCAACGCTCGCTGGCAGACGCAGCACCCCATCTCTCCTCACCAAACACCTCTCTCTTGACCGCCATCGCCAGACACAATGGGCTCCGCACCGTCAAAGCCAGCTCAGACAGCCCCAGCTGAATACGACGAGAAGCGCCTCGCACGCTCCACCTCTGCAGTGACGCACTCGTCCACTCCTGGCCCCCGCGTGCCCCTCTCTGCCAACGGCTCGCTCGCGCTCTCCAGCGTCGCTGCCTGGGAGGCGGACGCGTCCGCCAACGCCAAGACGCGGCTCGCGCGCACGATCCTCGCGCACGCCGACATCCGCTCGGCGCTCATCCGGCGGGACGCGGTCATCCAGGACTCGCACGTCTTCAACACCGAGCTCGACTTCAAGACGAACCCGGTCACGAACCAGAAGAGCAGCGGCCGGTGCTGGCTGTTCGCCACGACCAACGTGCTGCGATACCAGGTGATGCAGAAACTCGATCTGAAGGACTTCCAGCTCTCCCAGGTGCGTGCTTGCTTTCTTTTGGGGCAGATTGAAGGGTGATTATGACGCGAACTGATTTTCTGGATGCACGAATTGTAGAATTACCTGTTCTTCTGGGATAAGTTGAACAAGTCCAATTATTACCTCGAGCTGTCGATCGAGCATGCTGATATCCCTCTCGACGACCGTCTCGTGAGCCACTTGTCCGGCGATATCATCAGCGATGGCGGTCAATGGGACATGGCTGTCAACCTTCTGGAGGTATGCTTTCCCTTATCATATCCTGCTCTGACGTCAGACTCACGCTGGGAATCAGACCTACGGCATGGTCCCACAGCCAGTCTACCCGGAATCCACCCACTCTTCCCTCTCCTCGCCCTTGAACTCCCTCCTCAAGACCAAGCTGCGCGAGCACTCCCTCATCCTCCGCAGACTCTCCAGCTCCCTCCGTGCTTCTGGCTCCCTTTCGGATGCGGAGGTCTTGGCCACGCTCCGGTCCAAGAAGGAAGAGCTGCTGAAGGAGGTGTACAGCGTGATGAGTGCCACGCTCGGCGTGCCGCCTCAGCCCGACGAGAAGTTCGTGTGGGACTACTACGACAAGAACGGCAAGCCGGGCAGCTGGGAGGGCACGGCAAGGGAATTCTACAAGGTGCTTTTCTATTATCGTCGCTTCGGGCCGGTCGCTCACACGACAGTGGATAGGCATTTGCGAGCAAGCAATACCCCGTGCGTGGACGCGTGTCTCGCTTTCATTCGTGCGAGGCTGATAGGCTGATTGTTAGGTGTCCGAGTCGTTCTCTCTGATCAACGATCCTCGGAATGCGTACTCCACGCTCTACACCGTCGACAAGCTCGGAAACCTCTGGGGAGGGCGATCAGTGCTCTGTAAGCACTCAGCTGTTCCTTATTGCGTCAGTCTCGACCCCGCGACTAATGCAGGGTCGTAATAGACGTCAACACTGAGATCAAGAACCTAAAGAGCGCGGTCGTGAAGGTGCTTCCTGTCCCTTTTTTTTTATAGCCGCACGCGGGTCTGGATCTCGATGTCAGGTCTAACCACTTTATTCATTTATGCAGATGATCAAGGCCGGGCACCCCGTTTTCTTTGGGTGCGACGTTGGCAAGTTCTCCGAGAGCCAGTCGGGGATCATGGACACCGACCTGTATGACTACGAGGTACGGCGGCTGCTTCTTTGATGCGACTCCATGCGAAATTCTAACGGCTTCGGACGTCCGCGATGCATGCGCCTACTGCACACAGAACGCGTTCGATATCTCGCTCTCGCTCACCAAGGCGGAACGGCTGCAGACGAACGAGTCGTCAATGACGCACGCCATGGTGATCTCCGGCGTGCACCTCGACGCGCAGACCGGCAAGCCCGTGCGCTACAAGGTGGAGAACTCGTGGGGCGAGGCGAGCGGCGACAAGGGATACTTCATGATGACGGACCGCTGGTTCGAGCAGTGAGTACTATGTGCATTTACTCCGTTCACCGCTTCCCGCGGTTCCCTCGATACTGCCCCGACGGATGGGGCCTTTCCCGCACGAATTTGCTCGCGAACTGTTCGACCGGCTCTGAATGTCTCCGAGGTTTCCTGTGCGCTTCGCTCTGGCTCGCTTATTTGCACGGTGCATCCGGTTTGAAGCGCACTGTATCTGACAACTTGCCCGTTTGACAGGTTCGTGTACCAGGTGGTGGTTCCCAAGGCATTGGCGCCGAAGGACCTCGTCAAGGTGTTCGAGGGAGGGGAGAAGACGGTGCTCCCTGCTTGGGATCCTATGGTGCGTTCGACGCTCTCACGAGCATCGCAGCGCCTCCAGCTAACGCTCACGCAACAGGGTTCTCTTGCGTGAGTCTTTCTCGCCGGCGGCTGATCGAGCGGTTTGGTATGCGTAGATACTTTTGGGAATGTTGTAACTATATCTGTAAGTCCCCATGACAATTTCTATACCACGCTGTACGTTTTTTTAGCTCCCTGGAAGAGCTGTGATTGAGTATAACTTAGTGTGGACGATGAACGGAAATCTGATGCACAGTCGATCTTGATTTTGCACCCCATTCATCTGACGAGCGGTCGGCGCTGGGGATAAGCCGAAAGCCTTGGCCCCGATAAGGCAAGCTCTGCCCGCTGCAGAACGCCTCTGCCTGGCTCTGCGCGTTTGCGAGGCATGGAACAGCCCGATCGAGATTATTCTGGAGGGACTGTGAAGGCTAAGTGGGAGGGCTTGGGCCTATCAACGCTGTATGAGCTCTGTGATGCGCTTCCTGAGAAAACATATGCCGCACGTGTCGCCCGTTTCGCCTACTATGGCGACGAAGGTGGCGGCCAGTCGTCCTCCCCTTCCACATTGAAACACCTTCAGAGGCTGGAACGCTATTAGTCCCGGAACTCACGAACACGAACACCAGCCGTCCGTGACGATGTCGCAGTCGGCCAAAGACCCATTCACAGCTTTCACAGCACAGTCTTTTGGGCGAAGAAGCCCCCCAATACATAGAAATCAGACTGAACAGTGCCGTACACATGCGCTGCCGTATGTAGGGTCCCATTCCCTTGATAAGCTCGCTCCGCTTATACTTTCTTTGCGCGCAGCGACGAAGGCGTAACCGTCCCGAACACTCTGATCACCATTTGAATTAGCCCCTCATTCTCGAATCTCGGCGTCCTCCGCTTAAACTCGCCCTCCTTCTACTGCGATCTTCTTTATTCACCTTTTCCCCCTCCCTCTGCCCTCCATCCTTTCCATACCACCACCATTGCCACTGGACGTCGCGTCAGGCGTGTCCTTGGTCACGGACGCTCTCCGCCAGGCCGCTCTTGCACTTGTCAGTGAACACCATGTCGCGCGGATGGTCAGAGCGGGACCCGCGTGTGTCACTCTACTCCACGATGTATGTTCGCTTGCACTCTCTCGCCGCTATGCCTGAACTCTCTCGGTGGTGTGCAGGTCGCATTCCGGGAGTGCTGAGAACCTCTTGGCGAACCTACGCGGGTTCGAGCGCTTTGCGGAGCACAAAGCGCCGTCTCCGTTCGACTATGAGCATCGCCCTCTCGAAGACGAGGAGGAGGTCCTCCGCGCCGGAGTCGATGCGTTCGTCTCCGCGCCATCGCCGTCGGGCAAGGGGAAGGAGCGCATGTTTGTGGATACTTCGCGGACATCGCGGACGTGCGTCCATTCCGCGCCGCAGCATTCCCGACGATACTGACGCCAGAAACGCTCGCGCGCCTGACTTTTCTCCGGCCATTGCTCTGCGTCGCGTCATCCCGCACTCCGTAGCGCGTATTCAGACTATGACCGGCATGGGCTTTCCCGCGCCTCGTCACCTGCCTCTCCTTCTCTGACGCACAGCAGGTGCGTTCTTTTTCCGCCCCTCGCTGTGGACGCGACCGCGATGTCTGAACGGACCACGCAGTACGTCCCCGCTGAGCTCGCCGTCGCCGTCGACCCCCCATCACTATTCGACGTCGTCGAACTCGTCGTCCGGATTGGGCGCAAGCGATCATCGGACGCGCTCGACAGGAGCTGCTTACGTAGGCAAGATCCCAGCTCACGCTCGTTCGGGGTCGGCTTCTAGCGCGGGCTCGCATGTGCTCCAGCGCGGGAATCGCACCCTCGCCGCGTCCACGTCCCAGCCTTCCAAACAAGCACCGCCTTCTCCGCCTTCGCGTCCCACACACACGCACCTCACTCCTTCCTTATCCAGGCGTCGATCCCACCTCCAGCTCTCGTTCCAGCCACTCGCCATCACTGTCGACGCCGATGTCGACGATCGCGAGCTGCCGTCACAGCCGCACACCGCGCACCCCATGTCGTCCGCGGAGCTCGCCTCCTACCGTGCTTTTTTGGCCAAACGAGCTGAGGACTGTGCGAAGGATCGCATCGCGTTCGCCTCGATCGACCTATTGCATCCTAACATGAATCCTCCTCCGCGTGTCAACGCCGATCGTGGCTCTCTCGACGACGCAGACAGCGATTTCTCATGGGAGGCTACTTCCTTCATGTCTGCTCCTTCGAACCAGAATGGCAGTGTAGCGCAGGGAACGGCCGTCGAAGTTCCGCAGCATGCGCGATCTAACCTCTCCACGCACATTCAGTATGCAGACGCAGCTTCTCACGAGGACTCCGGCCATGCTGCGGAAGAGGACACGGTCTACGCACTGCAGTCGCTTCGCTCTAACATCCGGTCTCACCTCTCGCGCGATCGGCATCGCTCGGACACTCCAACCAGCACGGACAGCTTCATCGACCTGTACGAGTCCATACCCACCACGAGACCCACTCTCACACCTATCGACACCCTCGGCACCAAACCAGCACCGCGTCGGTCGGATAACACGCTGTCCGTGTTCGAAGACGAACAGGCCTTGCGCGACTTTCTTCCCGACTTTCTCGACCTGGGGCCGGATGGCGATGCTGCTTCGATGTACGGCGACCGGGAGAGCGTCCACCGCTCCAGCCTGCCCGCATCTATACCGGAGGATGAGCCGGGCCCTTCACACCCAAGAATGCCCTCCGATTCGAGCACGGACAGTTCGTACTTCGACTTTGGTGACGAGGACCGCGCCGACCCCATCCTTGCGCCGACCCCCGTTCCTGGCTCCCGCCCGCGCAAGGTGCACAGCACGCCCGAGCTCGCGAAGCACAATGGCTCCGGCTCGTTCCTGCGCCCCTCGCTCCTGACAACGTCGCATTCTCTCGGGCCGTCTGACGCTGCCTCGCACCTGGACATGTCCCAGGACCGGTCTTTCGCTGCTACGGTGGAAGGCGATGCGTTTTCAGCCGACGAGCACTCTCTGAAGATGTCGTACGCACTCGCGCGCTCCCCTCTGGAGCGTCTGCAGCACGTGTTCCAGAGGCAGCAGGACGAAGGCCCGAGCTTTCCTACCGCCAGCGTCGTGTCTGCGCACGACCGCCCATCCGGAGGGTACCGACCTCGACTGAGGAGCGAAACACTCGATGAAGGCAGGAGCTATCGGACCAACGCACTCGGCTCGTACGGCGGTCCCGCCCATCCGCACTCGTCTGCGGGCGGCGTCCCCGCTCGCGGCCATAGGCCTTCTCAAACCCTCGACGTCGGCGTGCTCTCGCCCCGAGATCCTAAACCGAGCTCCTCGGCGACTCGGGATTTCTCGCTCCCGTCGCGCGTGAAGCCTCCTTTTCCACTCGAAGAGAACGGATCGTCTTCCTCCCCCAGCGGGCTGAGCCGCTCGCAATCCACCCAGTGGTACGATCCCCCGCCAACGAGGGGCGTCCGCGTCGAGCGGACATCGCCCTCGCGCCCCACCCTTTACTTCTTGAACCAAGTCGACGCCCCTGTTCCTGGTTCAAGGCCCTTTGAGCTCTTCGACAACGGCGCATTCGAGTCACCTCGCAAGGCGCCGACGCCGGGGCCCAGCAGACACGTCCAGGAGCCGTCCACCCAGCGCCGGCTCGCGCTCCAGAAGTCGCTGCCCAGCCTGCTCGGCGCGAGCACGTCGTCGCGGGCGGCGGCAGCGGAGAAGCACAGGGACGCCCTCATCAGGGCGGAGAAGCAGCCGCCGGCGCGTCCCGGCGCGTACGCGCGGAGCAGGCCGCGCCCGCCGTCGCCCGAGGCGGCGTACGGCTTTGCGCCGAGCCCGGCCGCGGGCTTCAGCATGGCGCAGCTCATGGGCGCGCGCAAGCCCAAGCCGCGGTCGCTCGCGCGCAGCGCGTCGACCAAGGGCTCCGTGTCGAGCGTCGAGTCGCACCTCTCGCCGCCGCACTCCGCCAACGCGTCGGAGCAGAGCTTCAAGTCGTTCTTCACCGACGCGCCGGAGAAGAAGCCGCAGAAGAAGGGGCTGTTTGGGATGATGAAAAAGAAGAGCCTCGAGTGGAGTTGATCTCCTCGGTGTGTCGGTGTGTCGGTGTGTCGGTGTCGGGACACCGCCGGGACAGGAGGGGTCGTCGATCGGCCCGGCTCCACGTACACCGGCTCTTGTCCCTTCGCGTCTGCTGTCTCTCTCTGCCCGTCTCTCTTCTGCTCCTTCGCGTCTCTTGTTTCCCTTTGTTTCCTTCCTCGATAGGGATCGTCACGCGACTGTACGCTCGAACTCTCCACAATCGAACTGCTTTCCGACCTAGGTCGCCCGCCCGCTCGCTCGCCTGCTCTGCTCCACACACACTATCATCATCGCTCATTTGCTTCCACCTCGTGCTTTTTTCGGGACGTTTGCGTATTAGTATATACTCGGACTTCTTCACAGCACGTATTGACTTTTAACTCCCTGCATTTGTTAATCGTGTAGTACTCACTGTCGTTAATTTCACATACCATCCTTCGCTGCCCTTAGAATGCTAGCGCCGTTCTTCTTTATCTCCTGGATGCGAGAGGGAGAAGGGCGCTAGCAGGCACTAGCTTCCCGTCTGCTCCAAAAAATCGCTGATAGGCACCAGTGCATGCGGGCCTCATCGACAGGATCCCAATCTCTCTTAGGCTCCGCGGAGGGAAGGTGGATGCTCTTTCCGTTTGCCTCGGTGACTCCCCGTTGTACCTATCGACGCAACAATGCAAATTGACATGCAGATAGCCCTATGAGCACATTCACCATACTTAACATCTCAGTACGGCTTCGAAAGGTGTCTTTTGCCGACGAATTAGGAATCCGGATAGGACGCAGTGCACAATGTGAGGACATATAGCATATCATGTCATAAGAAGATGGTGTGGATGTGACACGCCCGGAGAGTTTTGCGAAAGAATACAGAGAGAAAGCCTCATCGTAACAAAAACACGCCAGCAGTCTAGTACTACTTCCTGCCTGCAAGCTGCAAATGTGCGCTGTGCTCGTCGTATGGCACCTTCGACACAGGGATCTCGCGCCAGAGATCGGGGGTCAGGAAGGCGTAGGTTTTGGTGATCTGCAAGATCATGGAGAATTAATCGGTCACCCATGTGTCTCAGAAAAATCAGGAATACGCACGGCGGCGAAGGTTGCCTTCAAGAAGTTACCCATCGTAGCGGTTGAACCCTTTGATTGGGTGTAGACGTCTGATACACCAGCGAGCTGCAGGAGACGCTTCGATGCGGGAGCGGCGACGATGCCGGTACCACGGGGCGCAGGGATAAGACGGCACATGACGGAGCCGACCTTTCCGCTAACCTTCGACGGTACTGTGTGGGGAGCACCGAGACTGGCACCCCAGTAGCCACGACGAACAGGAATCACGGAGAGCTTGGCCAGGATAATGGCGCCGCGGATGGCGGTGGCGACTTCCTTGGCGCACTTGACACCGAGGCCGACGTGACCGTCAAAGTCACCGATCGCGACGAACGCCTTGAAACGCGTACGCTGACCGGCACGGGTCTGCTTCTGCACAGGCATGATCTTCATGACCTCATCCTTGAGGTTGGGGAGGAAGAAGTCGACGATCTGGTACTCCTTAACGGGGAGCGAGAAGAGGTAGATCTCCTCCATCGACTTGATCTTGCCGTCCTTTACGAGACGACCGAGTTTCGTGACTGGAACCCTGATGCGTGCATTAATACGACGATTGGGGTGTCGTGAATTAGAGAACTGTAGATCAAACGCACCATTCTTTCTCCTCGTCTTTGCGGCCTCCGCGACGTCCGCGTCCACGACCACGGCCTCGGTCACCACGGCCTCGTCCGAATCCACCACGTCCGCGTCCAGCGTCAGCCATTGTGTTTAAGCTGAAAAGTTACTGAAAGATCGATAGGTAAGTTGGCGCGATCGCAAGAGGTTCGAAAGCCATGCTCGTCCAGAGGCATAATCGCATTCCAAGTTCATCCGAGCAGTCTCTCACCCATCCATCCAGTAGCTCACTCTCCAGCCCTCCATTCAACACAAAATTTGAACGGCATAGATTCATGCCTCTGGACTATGCAGTGAATACACCAGAACAGCATTTCGGTACTCACATCTTGAAGTTTTGCGAGAGTTGAGCTCGATGGGCGAGATTGGTGGACGGCAATACACACTGCGTGACCTATGTGACCAGGCCGGCCCTAATGGCAAAGACCCCGGGCACCTTTTCCTCGAAAGATAACATACCCACGACTCGCATTCTTCCATCTAATTCGTCTCTGCGATGTCCTTCTACGTCTATTCTTGACTCCTACATCATCTCAGCACCATTGCTTCTCCACCCTCAAACTGGGCATGTTTTTTCTGTGTTCAGAACGTTGTGGAAACATGAGCCCAGGCTATGACGCCAGTTGAAGCCACGTGTGTGGTCAGGGGTTTCGTGGTTAGCGCTGATTGGTAAGGCAGTATATAACCGTCGCGCAGCGGCCCCCGCCGAAGCAACGCCTTGCCTCCGACCACCGTGCCATTCACCTTTGCTACAGCGGCTCAAATCACTCACTCCGACACTTTTCGTGCGATTTTTGTCACTTTGTGAGTCTTTTATCATCATTCATGTCGCCTGTCACATCTGCAATCGGCAGTCTTGCTGAGCTTATTTTATTTTAGACTTTGATAACACCAAACACCACCTCATCGTCAACCTCAACCAGATCAAGTTGGCAACCCATGTCGAATTCAATTATGATGAATATTTCAAAACCGATATCTAGTCCTTGCCCCGCGTATGTCTCTTTCTCCGTCTTTTTCCTATGGTTTATTGATCCCAAACAATTTTGACAGCAACGGCCGTCAAACCGTTGGGGATGGGGCTTTCTCTACCGACGCTACTCCTAGTGTGCTTGCTGTTTGCCACGTACAGGGCAACGACAACATGTACTACTACTCTACTACGTTCTCTGGCGGGCCTGGGGTACGTTTTTCGTGTGGCCCACTGACTCTTGTTGACTGACCTGAGACATTGTTTGACTAAATCTTTGTGAATCATCACAAACAGTGGCGGTTTTGACGTCCCTAAATCTAAATGCCCTCCTGACCGAGGGTCGTCGGACTGTGTGAGAGACAGTCCGGCGTCGATCGCCAAATCCGCATATTCCACTCTTCCTCGTGCCGCCTCCGCTTCGCCTTCCTACTTTTCTTCCCGCCCTGCTGCCTTTCCGTCTGTTCCTTCAGCTCCTGCCTCCGGCTCAACAGCTCAAAAGCCTCTGTACTTCCCGCTTCCTGAGTCTCTTCCCAAATCGGCCGTATCCCCTCAACCGATTCCCAAGTCTGCGGTTGCGGCATATGCACACGAACTCGCGACACCCCCCCTCACGCCGGACGATGACGACGATGACGACTCCTCCGAATCGGGCTCGGACCTCGGACAGACGTCTGACGATGCGCTTGAGCTACTCGCCACGCTGTTCCCCCGAGACGCGGTGAATGCCCTGCCCCACGCCAAGCGTGTGTCCATCTCTTCCCCGGGCATTGGCGCATCCTTCGATGGGGTTGTCCTCATGCTGCCGGGCAAGCCACGAACCTTGTATGTCGACGGAAAGAGCGCCGAGATTGTCAGTTTGCGTGAGAGGTGCGTTCGGCAGTCTATCTTCCTGGCTCCTGCTTTCCTCCAATTGGGTGCGGGAAACTGATGATCATCCTCCCATCTTTTTTTTACTCTTTTTTCTTTTTCTGACCATTGTATTTACAGTATTGTCGCCCTCCTCGACCTGGCGGATGAACATCTCGAGTGTAACGCGCTCGTCATCGCGCTCGAAAAAACTACCCCGGCGCTGGGCAACCTCCTGCACTCGCTCATGTATGTCGGCGGCACCGTCGTTACTAAACCTCCATTCCAGGTCGACCCCGCGTACATCCTCGTCGGTTTGGAGATCTAAACTGACTTTGACGAGTACTGAGCAAGTGTGACTGACTGGCATCTCATCGGAATAATAGTGCAGGATGGGCAAGAATCGGATAAGATCATAGGTGGGCAGCTGAACGAGCGTGAGGAATTACTGTTGCGAGAGCGACAGTAGGTAGAACCCGATGAATGAGCGGGCGAGTGCGAGTGCAGGAATGACACAAGGATGCCATGTTCGTTAGATAAACTGATGAACATCTGCGGGGCGAAGGTCATGGATTCTGTCCTTTAATTCTTTTTCTCTCTCTTCTATGTCTTTCTTTGTTCATGTTCTAGTACACCCTACGTTTCAAATACATGTCATGGCCTTTTTTCTTCTTTATTGTGCGAACGTATTGCTGTAAACGACGTGCATCTTGAAGTAGGTGCTGCATTTGTCCAGATTGATAAGCACTCAGAAGGTAGAGCATCGAAGAGAGTACGACCACAATGCAGAATGCGCTACATTGACGCAGAGCCTCTGAGCATAAACGCCGCCATAGTTGATGAAGTGAAATGGTTTTGGTTATATCGCAAGTGCTCCTCTGAGTCTCCCTAATGCTCCTCTTCAGTTTGTCTAATGAGTTCAAGTGCTGTCTCGGAGCGTGGAACGAGAGAAACCCGGAATGGCTTTGGGTGGCTAAAGCAAATATGAGGCCACAAGTTCGGTGAACAGTACGCTCAGACCTCACCTCACGATGCCGGTAGTATATTCAGTGTCAGGTTCGATGACAACACCGCCGTCATCGACAGCCTTGGAGATGTCATACACGGCGAGCACAGAAGCAACCGTGATCCACAGGGTATCGAACGCGAGCCACCTTCCTGGACAGGCCCTGCAACAGACCTTCGGTCGAGTGGGGAAAACCTTCGGTCCTGACACAAGGACGTACCGTCTTCCATAGCCAAAGGCAACCTCCGGAAGGGGATTGATCCCGAGCTCGAGGTTCCTCTTTCGGTCTTCAAACCGTTCAGGACGGAACACAGCATGATCGGGGTAGGTCTCCTCGTCATGCATGATAGCCCTGTCATAATATCAATGAAACGAACAAGTGACGGCAACAGGAATGGATGCTGACCAGATATTCGGGAATATAGTGGTTCCCTTCGGTATGCTATATCCCTCGTAGATATCATCCTTGACCGAAGTGTGTGATAGGCCCATGGGTACGGTTGGCTGCCACCTTAAGGCTTCCCAGATGATGCAGTCAATATAAGTCAAATCTTGTCGATCGGAAAAACAGGGCAGCCGGTCAACACCTATGACCTTGTCAAGGTGCGCCTGAGCCTTGCGCCGAACCTCGGGGTAGAGCATCATCGCCAAAAAGAATGTTTCTGTGGCACTGATGGTCTTTTTCATTTTCAATCGAGCGCCATTGATGGAAGTTGATCGTGAGTAGGGCTTACCGTGTCAGCGCCGGCTGGTACGATTATCGATATATTAGAGCACTAAATGAAAGCAGTTTAAAGAGGTGACAGACCAGCATAAGAAATTGCGGCAACACTTTTGATCATAGTGGCATATTCGGCATCGTTGGCTCGATAAGCGGAGTCCTCGAGCTCTAGTGTCGTAAAACATGGCTCCGCCGTGCCAGATGCCTATTCTAACATTGCCATGTCAGTCTATTTGATACCGACGAAATGTACGTACCATTCTCTTTTTGGTCATTTCGAACGGCTGGTCGACCATGTTGTCGACTAACTTCTTCCATTCCTTAGCTTGCCTCTTGAACTTTGCCCCAGGCAGCCAGTCCGGAACATACCTCACTACGAGGCGAATCAAAGGGTGGCCCGCTCAATGGTATAGAGCACTCACGAAGAGGAATATAGTCCACAAGATATGTACCGAACACTCCGGCATTCAAACCACTAGCGATAGCCCGCTCTGAAAGTGTGACGTAGATGTCGCCTTCTTCGTCGATCCGATGACCATAAGATATCCTCATAATCAAGGCCGTTGCATTTCTGGACGAGCGTCCGATGATGTCAGAAAACAGTTCCGCGTGATGATTCCAAAAACAGACCTTTGAATGTGATAGTGGAGTTTCTCAGGGCTGCGTGCCATATTTCGGAGCAGTCCGTGCACTTCTTTGGCCTGGATAGGCTGATACCGGGATGAGTTTGGTTGGAATTGTTTTTGAAATAGTGTACGATATTTTCGCCAAGTTGGTCCGTAAGGCATGCTTGGAAAAGCCCATCTCCAGCCCATTCTGGATGAATTTTAGCGGAATGAAGGTTCGGCAAATGCTATATACATAGCATAACACTCACAGATCACGAATCATCGGTGATGGCGGTCGGGAAGAGTAGTTAGCACTTCGCTTGTCGAGTAGGTCGGATGCGACCTTGGCCGAATTGACGTAGAGAATGGAGTTTCCGACCTGTGAGATGTAGATGATGTCCCCTGTGGAACTGTGTTGAGCTTGAAATCATTTCGAGGCCTTTGAGGAATAGGATACCATACGTCTCTCTCCACTTAGCAACAGTGAGCCAAGGCAAGACTTCTGGTAGACGTACTGTCCCAAACCGCCATGAAGCCCTGGGTCCAGGAGGTAATGGCAGCCCCTGTGCTCTTGACTTAAGAAGAAAGATCGTAAAAGCAGCAAGAGCAAAAGCGAAAAACAGATCGCTGGAATCCCGCATGAGACCGAATAGATGCAACGACATTGTGTGGGGCTCTTGTGATCGGTCTACATAGAGGTCTGCGAGTCTATATACTCAGGAGAGACTTCCCAAGGCGCTGGGGTTTGCATTTGCCTCCTTCGGGACCAATCTCTTCAGCGCTTCTGGGGCCATCGGGTCAATCTTCTTTGATATGAGGTTACTGGTGACCCTGCATCATGGATAAGACCTATGCAGCGAGCAATGGGTGCGTCGATGACAATGACCTCATCAAACGGCTCCGTATATACCTGGTACCGAAAGTTTCGATGGTGTAGAATGCAGGGCCGCATCGAATGTTTGTCAATCTGTTCATAAGATTTCAATGTCATTCTGGCTGTGGCTAGCTCACGATAAGGCCTTCGTCCGAACGGCGCACCACATGATGGGATCAAGAGGAGCAAAAAAAGCAAAACAATCATAGACGCACTATCAGACATATGACACAGAGTAGTCCATTCGCTTAATCCGGACATGGCGATCTAGACGTGAATATCGCCAGTATCAGATGTCATGTGGAAGCCAAACGAGGGAAAGCCCTTCTGTGACCGAAATTAAAAGTGCCTTCTGCACTATTCTCCGACATTTATCGCACGAAGATCTAGCCACAAACCTCATAGCAAGAGTACTAGGCCTAGCACAGCAGATAATCTGTTCAAACAAAATAAATGCATAGTCATCATTCCAGTACCAGGCAGCGTTGAATCGTGTTGCCAATGTGCACAGCGTCATGTCTCCACGAGAGGAACTTAACGTGGATTCAATCTGGTCGCATAGGCTGGCAGGCTTGTAAGCTACCTCTAATCTTCATCTTCGATTTGCCTTATAAGTTCTCGCGCGCCTTCCAAGCGAGGGACCAAAGAGCACTGAAAAGGTTTCGGCCGACTGCGACGGATGTTATTGAGTTTAGTGTGCGATGAATACTGATTGATAAGGGGAAGAATTGTCACCTTATTAGACCGGTAGTGTATTCAGTGTCAGGCTCGATGACAGTGCCGTCGGCCTCGACAGCCTTGGAAATATTAAAGACGGCAAGCACGGATGCAGCCATGATCCAAAGGGTATCAAATGCAATCCCTCGCCCTGGACAAGCACTGCAGCGGACCTTCGATCAGAAGAGAAAACGACTGCTTGGAACTGAGAACAATGCACCGTCGTCCAAAACCAAACACAGCATCCGGAAGGGGATTGATTCCAAGTTCAGAGTTCCGCTTTGGGTCCTCAAATCGATCTGGACAGAACGCTGAAGGGTCGGGATATGCCTCCTCGTCGTGCACGATGGACCTGATGAGATAATTATTGATTGAACGACTTTGCTGCCAACAGGAGGACAGGAATACTGACCAGACATTCGGGAAAATGGTGGTTCCCTTAGGTATCAGGTTTCCCTCGTATACATCGTCCTTGACTGAAAAATGTGCGAGGCCTATTGGTGTGTTTGGCTTCCACCGCAGAACCTCCCAGATGATACAATTAATATAAGTCAAGTATTGCCGATCAGAACTGGGGGAGTCGATTAAGGCCTACGACGTTGTCGAGTTGCACCTGAGCTTTACGTTGAATCTCTGGGTGAAGCATCATCGCAAGAAAGAAAGATGCTGTCGTGGTGGCAGCCTTCTCAATTCAATCAGGATGCCACTGAGATCCTATTAAAAATATCACTTGCCGTGTCAGACCCAGCTGTTGGACGAGCTCACTCAACCAAGACACAAAGAGGCTAATGCAAGTCGACGAGACTCACCAACGTAAGATATTGCTGCAACATGTTTGATCATAGTAGCATATTCTGGATCTATGGATTGGTCTGCAGAGTCTTCGAGCTCCAGTGTTATGAAACATGATTCCGCCATGCCAGATTTCTATTCCAATGGAAATATCAACAAGCTACCGAGTTTCAACAGGATAAACATACCATTCGCTCTTTCGTCATCTCAAACGGTTGATTGACCATTGCATCAGCCAACTTCTTCCATTCCTTGGCTTGCCTTCTGAACTTCGCCCCAGGCATCCAGGCCGGAATATATTGGACTATCATAGATCAAATCCAGGCATGTGGTCAGACCACGACACAACAAATGAGGAAATTGCTTGCGAATGGGGATATAATCGACAAGAAAACTTCCGAACACTGCGGCGTGCATAATAGTGGCCACAGCCCTTTTGGAAAGCGTGGCGTAAATGTCTCCTTCATTTTTGACTCGATGGCCATAGGAAATCCTCATGATCAAGGAAAAGGAATTTCTAGAATGATGAGATTTTGTCTTTGTTTGAATATGCATGCTTGAACCTAAGACACACCTTTCAATAAGGTGGAGAAGATTCTCTGGGCTACGAACCAACTTCTAAAGGAGTGTGTGCGTCTCCTAAACCTGAATAGGCTGGTAACGGGGAAAATTCGGGGGAAACTGGTTTTGGAACAATGCTCGATACTTGCGCCATCGTGATCCGTAAGACATAAGCGAAAATGCCCAATCCCAACCCATTCTATAGATATTATTGTTGTGATTTTCCAACTCACGAACTCGTGTAAGCTTATACTCACAGATTCAGAAGCATCGGCCCAGGTGGTCGTGAAGAATAGTTAGCACTTCGCTTGTCGAGTAAATCAGTCACGGCCTTGGCTCCATTGACATATAGAACGGAGTTCCCTAATTGAGAGATGTAAATGACGTCCCCTAGTATGTGTCGATGAGCCTGAGGTTATCTTTAACACGTTAAAAAAGACTGTACCGTATGTCTTTCTCTACTGTGCACAGGTAAGCCAAGGCGCGACTTCCGGTATTGATACCCTCCCAAGCCACCACAATGCCTTGGGTCCTGAAGGCAATGGAAACCGGCGGGCTCTTGACCTGAGAAGGAAGACAGTCAAGAGAATGAGAGAGACAGCGACAACGACATCCCTGTAGTCCTGCATGAGTACTGTATGCATCTGACGTCGACGTGTAGGCCTGTATATATATGAAGAAGGGGCCCAGTATAACGCTGAGATTGACGATTGAAGCGGATCCACTGAAGAAGGGAAGGCGCTGGGATACCATGTTAGCTGCTAGGATGACTTTACACAAGGTTTGGTTGACCACAGGCGCTTACGCCAATGCGGTCAGCTAGTACAGACATGTTCATGGAAGTGCTGGACCTGGGCAGGACATCTCCTGCTTAGGGAAGGGCTCCAGATTAAGACTGGGAGATGTAGAGGGTGCGGAAGGTCGTATCAGATGCTATCAAATGTAGCACTAGATCGGCAAGACTACCAATACTCTTGAGATGGCAGCTTTCGAAAGGGTTTCATTAATGATGCACTGCCCGAGGCGCTCGCATCGACAGATCTAGGGAAGGAAAGGTGTCCATTTGGAGAGCGATAATGCAGTACCGGAGTAGAAATGGACACACAACTTTCAACACGCCCCCGATGACGATGCCCCTATCTCGCTTTTAGGGTAGATTAAGGGGAGAAAAAGATCAGATTCCAGAAAGATGCTGTAGAATCGCGCTCACAAAAAACATACGTCGAGCGCGAGATGGCGTGGAAGCGTACTTGAGTAATGAATATCAGTATGAGACGTGTCACGGGCATCTCAAGATGAGTTTGTGGCCCACGGGCGGGAACTATAGAGTTGAGAGCGGAGGCGAAGTGGAATTGGTTATCCCTGTGTTGACATCCAGATGACAGGAGAATCTGGAGCCTGAAATAGGGAAAGGTCAGGGACTAAGCATGTCAAAACGCACCGCGGGCGTTATTCTCCACCTCGACGTAATGAGGAAAAACGACCAGTGTTGATACCAGTCGACGTGATTTATTGAAGACGAGGCGGCATGCACGGCGGAAAAGCGAAGTTCAACCTCCAATTAATTTGCATCCAGAAATCTGCTGGGCTGAAGAGCTGTACCGCTTGGACACTTGCGATGTCCTTGATACTCTAGGTTGCATTACATTAACAACTTTGCTTTTTTCGGGTGTCGGAAAGTGTGCATGCTTATATTAAGCTGACTTGAGCCTTTTCGTCTGAATCATTTGACTAGAAGGTACACATCAGGAGACAAAAACGCAGGAGGAGAGCAGACTCGCCACTGACTGCATCAACAGACTGCCCTAGGTCCTTGCAGTTGCGGGCGGCCCGATCGCGCCTATGCATAGAGCGCCGATACCTCGGGAGTCGAAGAACTGAACTCTCCACGAATTTTTGAAAGCATATACGACATAGGACTAGTCACACAGCAAGCCATCGTATTGAGGGCGAGCACTGGTAAAACATCCATAGCGGTCTGTGATCATCGAGCGCTACTGTAAGCCCCTCCTAGCGCTCATCTTCGGTCTGCTTGATGAGCTCGAGGGCTTCTACCGAGCGAAGAGCCAGAGAGCACTTGAACGGCATAGGCCGACTAGAGCCGATATAAGCTAAGCGCATACATAGTCGATTGGAGAGAAAAAATTTCACCTAACCAATGCCGTGGTGAACTCGATATCAGGTTCGATGACGTTACCGTCTTTATTGACAGCCTTCGTGATGTTATACACGGCAAGCACGGAGGCCACTGTGATCCACAGGGTATCGAGGGCAAGCCACCTCCCTGGACAGATCCTGAAACAAAATTTTCGTCGTAAATAATTGTTCAAAGTTGATAACGCACCGTCTTCCGAAACCAAATGCGATTTCCGGCAGAGGATTGATCCCAAGTGCCGAGTTTCGCTCCTGGTCCTCGAACCGTTCCGGATAGAATGCTGAAGGATCGGGATAAACCTCTTCGTCATGCATCATTACCCTGATTGAGTGTCGACAATGTGACTGAGCGAAGTGATGCAATAGAAGGAGAAAAAGGCACTGACCAGATGTTGGGGAGAACTGTGGTTCCTTTAGGTATAAGGTACCCTTTATATACATCATCTTCCATGGAAGTATGCGCGAAACCCAAAGGTACAGTTGGCTTCCACCGCAATATTTCAAACACGATACAATCGATATAGGGTAGATCCTTCCGGTCCGAAAACTGGGGGAGTCGGTCGGAGCCCACAACCTTTTTGATGTGCGCCTGAGCCTTGCGCTGAACCTCGGGGTAAAGCATCATCGTAAGGAAAAATGATGCAATTGTGCTGACAGTCTTTCCATTCATTAAGGACGTCATTTGGGTCCTATTCAATGTCTGACTTACCGTATCAGACCCAGCTGGTGTAAGGCTTCGATTAAAACATAACACAAACGGGATCGAGGAGAACTCACCAGCATAAGATATTGCAGCGACCCTTTTGACCATAGTGACATATTCTGAGTCTTTGGCCTGGCCGGCAGATTCCTCAAGTTCCAACGTCGTGAAACATGGCTCGGCCATTCCAGATGCCTATCTCCACCCTGTTATATAGAAATGCTGGATCAAGCCATTAAAATCGTACCATTAGCTCTTTGGTCATCTCGAATGGTTGATTGACCATGGCTTCGACCGCTTTCCGCCATTCTGCGGCGTGCCTTTTGAACTTCCCACCTGGCATCCAAGCCGGGACGTACTTCACTGCGACTCGAATGAGAAAATGGCACGATCGACCTAGCAGATCACTCACGAAGAGGGATGTAATCCACAAGAAAAGTTCCAAACACCGCTGCTTGCTGAGCAGTAGCCATGGCCTTGTCGGCGAGTGTAATGAAGATATCGTCATCGTCTTCGATGTGATGGCCGTATGATATTCTCATGATCAAGGCAGCGGCGTTCCTGCACCAACGTGAGATGGGGTGGTACTTCGACACTACAGCTACACGAGTACATTCCGAAGACAGACCTTTCGATGTGACGGTCGAGATTCTCAGGGTTGTCAGCCAGATTTCGAAGCAGAGTGTGCGCCTCCTGCACCTGAATTGGTTGATAAAGGGAGGAGTTTGGACTGAATTGTTTCTGGAACAATGCTCGGTACTTCCTCCAAGTCGGACCATAAGGCATCCCAGAGAATGCCCAACTCCATCCTATTCTACAAGACAACACTATGAAAATGCAAGTGTTGCGCTGATAAACATTGACGCTCACATATCCTGCCACATCGGCCAGTATGGTCGAGAGGAATAATTCGTACTTCGCTTGTCCAAAAGATCCGCCGCAGCTTTGGCCGAATTGACGTAGAGGATGGGATTGCCCAATTGCGAAATGTAAACGATGTCTCCTAAGTTCCAGTCAATGGGCGAGGAGTTTTTGATCGAATTCGTTGTCCATACCGTATGTCTCTCTCCACTGAACAAAAGTACGCCAAGGCGCGACGTGTGGCAAAGATACCTTCCCGTACCACCATGATGCCTTCGGTCCAGGAGGTAGTGGCAATCGAGGCGCTCTTGACTTAAAAAGCAAGAAGGCCAAAAGAGCGAGAGAAACTGCGACAAGAACATCACTGAGATTGACGAGGGGACTGAGTGCGTTTTGCATGATCGCGAGCGAATCTCCTCACAAACAACATTCTGCGCGAACGCTATATATATGCCTTCGTCGAACAGAGCCAGTCTTCGTAAGAGCTGTGAAGACAAGGAACCCAAAAGAGTTTAGCTGAACCTAGACATATGAGACCGAAGCTGGGAACCACTACCTTGGTTCTGTGGATACTTGCCATCATCACTGCTAGCTTGTTTCATATGCAAGTGATATAGGGAGAGCGCTCAGGGTTTTCCAGAAATAATACCGCTCCCTTCTGTGCCAACTCGTGACCAGCCCAATGACAAGTTTAGCTCCATGGCAAGCTCCGTGGGCAGTTCGCCACCAGGAGATGATGCCAAGTGCTCCACTCTGAAGCTGAAAAGCACCATACTGAGCATCCAGGCGCCGTCACCAAGTTGGCTATCTCCATGGACAGTGAGAAATCACTTACGGCTCTCCGGTGCTACGTGTTTTTTTCACGATGTACACTGTTCCGGAATCGAAAAGGCTTCGGACATATGCTCTATCCGAGCGAAGCGAACCATCAAAATATGTACGCAGGACGAGGGTAGACTCACCACTACCAGTACATACATAAATCGTCTAGAGACCTTGATCTCATTCGCGTCCAGTCCGAGCCCCGGCCTCTGCATCCAATGCGTCGTCGTCCCCTCTTGATCGTCGCACGGTGCCTTCTCCAGTCCTGGATCGGTCACTACTTTCACCGGCTCTGGACCTAATCACTGCCGCCTCAAACGCTCCCCGGTCCAATGCCTCGCCGATACTGCTTCGCCTGGCCATACTTGTCTGCATCACGAAGACTCCAACCGCCTACCGTCATGCCGATAACATGATTAGCACCGGACCGTGACCACCGGGGCAGAAGAAGAAGACGATGAGAAGGAGGAGGAGATAGAGTGCACGTACGATCAAGAGCGACCCCAAGAACAGTCTATCCTTCCACCGGTCATCCATCGGCACGTTCATCTCCGCCCCTCGCCTCCTCGCGCGTCTCCGCATCGCCGAGCTCAAGTCATGAAAATCTCGCACGCGTTGACCCAGCCCTGCTCCCAACCCTGATCCATCGTCGAGAGCGCCTGCAGGAGAGCGCCCGCGCAGGACGTCATATGCGCGGGAGATGGCGTGGAACCGCGCTTGGGCGACGTGTGGTGATATGAGCCGCGCGGTGGGCGCGTCAGGGTGGTAGACACGGACGAGTTGGTAGTCTGTGTTCAGATTTGAGGTGAGTTATATGTTTGGGTAGGGGCCGTTGGGCTGGATGGAGGGGAGTGCGAACAAAGGAACGCACAGCGAGTCTTGATCTCCGCCTGCGATGCACTCGGCGGCAGGTGAAAGATCTGGTGCGGCGATGGATGTGGCGCCGTTGGGTACGGATATGGGTTCGCGCTCGATGAAGATGTCGACGACGAAGACGACGTTGACGCGAGCCATCGCTGGTGTGTAGTCGTCGTCAAGGATGCGTAGGAGGTGGATGCGTACAGCAAGTTCATATTAGCGCGCGCGCAGCCGCGATAAATAGAAGCATGCATGTTGTGCCGTTTTTTGTAGATCGAAGGCAAGAGGAGATGCTCAATGAGTCAATGCACGTCGTCGTTGCGGGCAGCGCAGAGGAGAAGAATTCGAACTCAGCGATTGCCCCCCCACGTGTCAGCACGATTTACGAGATCTGCATCGTGTGATCTCACGCATTCCACTCGCTGGGTCGACTCCCTCCGCGGCCATCAATTTGAGGCCAGCACACTGCCAGCACTGGAGGAAGGCAGAGGCCCGCAGTCAGTAGCTCACGGCCCATAGCTCCATTTAAGACTCGAATCTGAGATTGACACGTGGAAACATTACACAAGAAAGACAGCCCCGACTCGACCACACTGGTCTGCCATGCACAACACGCAGGTTCAGTATACGATACTTTTGAAATTCAGCGCTTTTCTCAGACATACTCGCTGCCTTCTGCCTTCTTCTCTCTGGCCCCCACAACAGACGCACTCGACGCACCATCCTCGCTTCCACCGCTCCCATGTTCTTCCGCCTGCCCCACGCCTGACCGCATCTGCAAGGCATCCACGACGACAGCGGACCGCCGCACACTTCCGATACCAGTCTCCGTCACCACCGCGGCCGAGACTGCGATAGCAGGCCCCGATGCGAACCGCATATTCGTTTGCTGCAGATCGCTGTGGTGGGCACGCGCGTGCGTGTGCGATGCGTTTGGAGAGTCGAGGACGGAACGGTGGAGGTTGACGAGCACAACGACAATGGTAGGGTATAGACCCTATTCGAAGAGGGTGGCGTCAAGCTCGATGATATAAGACTAAGTTTGAGACTTACAACGATCTGCTTGCACACAGACCCAAAGACAACACTCGTAAAGTGCGCGGGGCCGGGATGGAAGGTGATTGGGAAGAAGCCGAGGATCTGAGGAACCTATATTCATCCGTGAGTTGAGCTGATCTTCACAGTCGAGTCGCCTTCTGACGCCATGTATGCTTACCCAGAGGACAAAGTAGACCGCGCCTGAATCGACGAGGAGCGCGAGCACCTTCTCGATCTGCGTTCTCCTGCTCTTGGACCCGAGCGACTGCTTGATGAACTGGCGGTATTCCCTATTCAATCGAAGTGAGGCTAGATCCTTTGTTTGTGGAGTTAATTACCCACCAAGCTTTATATCCAATAATGCCGGTTGCGATGACGTTCGCTACGATAGATAGGACCCAGCTCGTCACCTCAGAATTATGGCACAGGGCCGGCGCGTCGGGGACTCTGCGGAAATGGGCATTGGCAGCACATCCCAATAGCGCGAATGCAGCGACTGGGACCGAAAAGACAAAGAGAAGAGGTAAAAATAAATGTCAATCAGTCTGAAGAGCCAAGGAAATCAGACAGTACGCACGGGCAGAAGCCACGGCAAGGCACAGCGGCGCGAGGAGGACCTTGATGTTATCCTGCCACAGCGCCCAAGCTCGCCATATGACAACTGAGTCTCCCAATACAAACTGCATACAACGAGTAATTAGCTTCCAAACCTCCCTTATGGTCACAAGTATTAGTAAAGCGCACTTCGAACGAGAAGAAGACCTCAGGGAGCCATATCTCCACGCGACTTGCGATGGCCGCGTCAGCGACGTTGTCGGGCACGGCGACATCTGGGTGCGTGACGAGCCCGCGTCGTACGCGCTGGATGAGGATGGCAAGCTCGGATGCCCACAGCGTTGTCGACATGGCGAACATCGTGAGCGTCACCACGAGCATCGTGACATTCGCAGCGGACCGGAAGCCCTTGCGGCTGCCAAGGCATGGCCGAGTGTCAGAGCTTCAACGAGATGGATACGAGATGAGCAAGCGGAGGAACATACCAGAGGGTGTAAGTGGAGAAGAATATAAGGATGAGGTACATTCCTGTGAATGGTCGTGAGTTCTTTGTATTGTCAAGACCAAGAGTGCCTGGAAGAGATAACACGTACCGTAAAGCAGCGTCTCACATACGAGCGCAACGCCGCTTTGCACGATATTATCCCCGAACGTTTGGAGAGCTGATGCAGTGTCGTTCGCTGTCGAAGACATACTGAGATAATTTCCAATCAGAGAATATCCTGGAAGAGGCAGAAGTGTCTCGAGAGGGGGAATGAGTACAGATGAAGAACATAACCTCACTTTATACCACTCGCCTGCACTTTACGCGCGCTGCGGCCTATGTGCGGCGACAGTGATGTCCTCGAATAGCTCTGACTGCAGCCCTCAACAGGGATGATAGGCACAAAGCGCCATGATCAAAAGATGCAGACTGGAATGGCATGCGTATGAACCTGGACAGGTCGCGCTTGGTCGAACGCAGTCCCAAGCGTCCTGCATGGCGCTTCAACGAGAGAGGCTGAGCATCTGCACGCGCGAGATAAGAGGCATCTGTCAACTGGGACAGATGTCCGTGATCAAGGCGATGCATTACGGACCGATGGATATGAGCAAGGGACGGTCGCCTGCATAAGAGATCAGAGATACCAGTACTCTCGGCATCAGTGTATGCGCACCAGCGATCAACAGATACTATCATCTAGATTTAGAAAGCTATATATGTAAGTAGCCCGCAGCTTTGAACATCCTCACGCCGAGGTGTCCCCGCTGCTTTGAATCACTGTTTTCTCAGTAGTCAGGATCAGACGCAGCTTACTACTATGCGGCCACATCATCATCAAAGTCGAGGCCGGAGATGGAAAGCACAGCCGGGGAACATGACTCTGCAGTGCATCCCACCACTTGAAGAACACCACACTACACACCGGACATTGCCCCAAAATATCCCCAGGGCATATCCGTGGTATATTAGGAATATACCACGAATATACCGCAAATATCCCTGGCAGGGAATATACCCCTAATATCCCTCAGTCAATCCCAACTGGGAGATGACTCATCCATTTCGACGGTCACCTGACGAGTGCGCGTCGTCAGACGACGTCGAGATTTTTCCAAGTCATGCTCCTTTCGTCTTACCCTTTAGGAGCCTCTAGTACTCCTCTAGTGTGCACACACCTTGGTGAGTTTTTCTCCTATCAAAACATGTTTCCACATCCTCTATTGTCTTGGTTCTCTCATATAATCAGATTTATTGCGCGAAAATGCAGGATCAGAGTGCATATATGCATCCAATCAGGGCACTGATTGCCGTGGGACTTACTCACCAGACAGCGCGTGTCGGGGCGCATGTCACCAGCAGCATCAGCTAGTGCAGAAGCAGTGGCAACGTCAACAGCAACAGCAACAGATGGTGCAGCAGCAGCTAATGTGTGGTATATCCTGTGGTATGTGTGGGTGCAGAGGGCTTTAGTGATATCCTTCGTGTCTGCGGTGCGCGCGCGCGCAAGCCCTGCTTCGCCACCGCCTCATCAGTGAGACATGCACCCATTCAGGCTCTCCGTGCTACAGTGTTGACGAGCTGCACCGCAGTACTGACCTCCTGCAGTATCATCCTCTCAGGGCCCGCGATTGTGGGCTCGAACATAGTGCCGAAACCGGATGGCTCGAACAGGTGCAGCGAGTGAGTTGTGGACTGTGTTAGTGTTGGTGTGTTTCCGAGCGGGCGAGGCTGACAGCGTGCATGGACTAGCCGCGGATGTGACTCCGGCACACCAACATACACTCTCACAACCCGCATGTCACGTACGTCCCTCTCCGTCCTCACCTTACCCATCTTACCTGCTGTTCCCCTCGTTGACCTGCTCTCTGCTATCCAGTCCTTAGAAACTCACCCCATCCTTTTTATTTGTTTTGTCCCTCAGCCGCTGAACGCGAGCACGCACGCGCAGGCACTTTGACACGGCAGACCACCGCGCCGTCGAGCATGGTCGCAGCGTCAACGGCGGTTGTGCTGAGCGTGCCAGTGGCCACTGTGACGGCGAGCCTTGTCACGTCCGCCGTGATCTCCGTGAACGCTATGGCCATGTCCTCCATTGTGCTGAACGCGACCGTGACCGCATCCGCATCTGCGGTGCCATCTAGCGCCACGTCTCCTTGGAATTGTTGTGTAGTCTTCAATACTTCAATAGCGTGTAGTTTTATGATCTGTTAATATATTTATTATCTATCATTTATGGGGCACATTTCAAAACAATTGGCTAATGATATCGAGCGCAAATCCACCCGAAATATACCTGAAATATACCTGAAATATACCGTGAATATACCCAGCCCCGAATATCCCCTGGGGATATTTGAGGGATTTTGTGACTATACCTCGAATATACCACGAATGTACCGAGGGAGGGTCTGGGGATATTCGTGGTATATTCGTGGTATATTAGGAATATACCACGGATATCCCCAGGGGATATTTGAGGCAATGTCCGGTGTACACTGCCATCATGAATCTGCCAGCGACAACAGAGACTTCGAAACATGAGCATTCAGGGTAAGTACGACAGCACAATCACCGAATCTTCGCACGATATCCGCATTGAAAGCGACCCGAGGTCGTCCGCATATAGTGCATGAATACGCGCCAGTGAATCTTGACCTCACAGCCTCTCTGATTAGAGGTAGAATCAAGTGGTTCGTGTCAATTGGAACCAGTCCACTCCAGTCCGATGTGCATCAATCTGCCTTTCAGAGTGCCTGTGAGCACAAAGATGCTGAAACTGAAGATCCTCTTACAGAGTCGTTTGCTGCTATTCTTCGGTTCAACATATTCCTAAGTGTGCCCAAGGGATGGAGTCAGAGTTAAGTCTTCGTTTTTCCGTCTCTTTCGTGTTTCCCTTCGGTCCGGGCTGGGAGACCCCGGAGACCCGCTGAGCAATCATTTCCCAACCTCCGCTTCGCAGTCCAGCGCAGCCAACACGAACGTCGAACGCTCGTCGCTCATCACAACCATTCGAAACGCCTGTGCCGCCATGCAGTTTTCGAGCCTTCCAGTCTCTGAATCGATCGTGAGTTCATATATCTGCATATGCTATCAAGGCCCACTTCATGGTATAGTGCACAGAAATCAAATCATATTCCAATCAGCAAGTCGCGAACCATCATGCCTAGTTGTACAGATAGCAACAGAATAAACGAATGCAAACGCCGGTGATGCTTGTGCATGGCGCACAAATCAGCACAAACGACCAAGAAAGCAACCACAAGATGCCAGACAACCACAAATCACGGCCTAATCACACACCTCGAACCAGATATCACGGCCAAACCATACCGAGGCCCATATCCCACTCGCTGCGAGTCACATCTCATACACGTCCGAGTCATCGCTGTCATCCGACACGTACGCTCCGCTGCCCAGTTGGACGATCAGCGCACCGGCGTTGCCACGCTGCTCCGCAACGACGAGTCTGCGGCTAGTCATTGAACACGATAGGGGACGCCGATGTGAGTGTTCATGTCCTCATCCTGCATACTAGCAGGAACATGCACTCACCGCTTCAGCATCTTCTCGATCGCGGGTTTCACCTTTGCAACACCGTCCGAGGTGTGCAGACCTTTGCCTGCGGACCCACACCCGCTCAGTTCGCACGATGCTCATGGATCTAGCTCCAGGGGACGTACCGACAATCAGCTTAAGCGTCTGAAAGCCGCGACTCTGCGACACTGTAATGCTCGCCTCGGCAAACTTGATCGCTTCCTGGACATACAGCCCATGCAGGTCGACATCATTCGCTCGCTTGTTCTGCCCGCCCGAAGCCAACAATGTCAGTCGCATGGCCTACTTTGTCTGCCTCTGCCCTCACTGGACGCACCTTGTTATTCTCTGCCACGCCAAAGAAATCCTGATCAGAACTTGTGCGTCCTGCCAAAACACTGTGATTCGACTCGCCTTTGAAAATACGCTCGGCTGCAGTTGTATTCAGCAGCTCTGCCTCTTCCTTTGCTTGTTTTATCACGACGCTGAGCCGCTCAGCTTCGCGCCTGTCTCTCCGCTTATATGCCCGCTTCCGCATCGTTTGTGCATCTCGCATGCGATCGTACGCTCTCTTCGCGGGGGCGCGCTGTGTCGCATTGAAATCTCGATGACTGACGTCTGCACCTGGAGATATGGGCTCTGACATATAACTCTGGGAGTCCTCCTCCCCGTATACGGAGAAATCATAGCGTGTCCTTTCGAGAGCTACACGTGATGATGGCACGAGTGGAACTACGTGTACGTCGGGGCGCACCGTGGTTGGAGGCTCGGGAGGTGCATATGTGGGTGCTGTGTACGTGCTCTGCGCCCTCGAGGTCCAGATGTTCGTCGGAGGTTGAGGACGGGGTGGTACCGGCGCCGTGTACGTTCGAGAACTCTGCACTCCATGGTACTCTGTCGGAGGCTGAGGACGGGCTTGCGTCGGCGCTACATACGTGCTCTGCACCCTGGCGTGGTCCGTAGGCGCATATACCTGGGTCGCATGAGTATTCTGAGTCCTGACGTGATCCGTCCTCGAGCTCTCAGTCGTGTTGCCATAAGGGGTCCTCGCCTGGCTCGAGGGGGAGTGCGCGTTCTCGTAGCTCTCGTCGTTCTCATCGCTTTTCCTAAAGCACGTGGCTATCACAACCGCCGCCGTGGCTAGTATGAATAATGTTGAAAGGCCCATGTCTGATTATCGAACGTGGTGTTCGGCCACTTCGGCTGCCACAGTGTTCGAGGACGAGGGAGCTAGTCCACGTCGCTGGAGAGGAGATGAGGGGAGGGTGCGAGCCCTCTTTGGGCCTGATATCTGGCTATGTGCTTTATATGTGCATGGGCGCACGGGCGCTTTGGGTGTCGCTGATGGCCATGGAAGCGCGGATCTTCCCTGCCGTGAGGCTATGACTTGCGCGCGCTCGTCTACCCGATTCGGTGCAGGACCCGTGCTTGCATTCTTCGCAAAGCCGTTCATCGTCCGATTGCGTTTTCGACATCAGACCAGTAAACCTTGACCTGTCACCTCACGGCCTCTCGAAGTTGAATCAGATGATTCGTATCAATTCGAACAAGTCTGATCTCAACCAATTTGCCTCTATGAGTGCATATAAGCACAAAAATTCTCTTACCGAGTTGTCTGCCTGTCGTTCTTACGCGATCCCAGGGGTTATGGGATCACGAAAGAAAGGAACGGAAACTTGGCTCTGCGTCGCTCCCGGCCGTCCGATAAGGGACCCTGGACACCCGCTGAGCAATCATTTATCAAACCTCCTCTTCGCAGCCATCATGTCGCAAGTGCTCATCACAGCCATTCGAAACGCCTGTGACGCCGTGCAGTCTTTGGGTCTCTGAATCACTATGTGAGTCTCCATGCCCTCATCCGTTTTTATGCCTCACTTCACGTGTAGAAGGCAAGTCATGGATCATCCCATGCCGAGTTGTACAAATAGCAACAAGATGAACAAATGCGTACGACGGTGCATGGCGCACAAATCAACACAAAAGACCAAGGAAGGAATTACAAGCCCGGGGTCGAACCACGAACCACGACATAATAATAGTCATACATATTCCCGTCGCGGACCCTATGAATACAGATTCGAGTTATCAATGTCGTCAAACGCGTGCCCTCCGCTGCGCAGTCGGACCATCAGCGCACCAGCGTTGCCTTGCTGCTCTTCAACCGCGAATCCATGACTAGTCATAGTTCATATCGGAGGATGCCGATGTGAGTCTATGCCCCTGTCTTGCCGATTAGCAGGAACATGCACTCACCTCTTCAGCATCTCCTTGATAGCGGGCTTCACTCTGGCAACACCGTCCCAGGTGTGCAGGCCTTTGCCTGCGGATACAGATCCGTTCAGTAGGCATGATGCTCCTAGACCTGCTTCAAGAGGACGTACCAACGATCAACCTGAGCGTCGGCAAGCTGCGACTCTGCATCACTGTGATGCTCGCCTGGGCGAACCCAATCGCTTCCTGGACTCGGAGCCCATGCAGGTCGATGTCATTCGGTCGCCTGTTCTGCCCGCCCAATCACCCACCCGAAGCCAACAATGTCAGCCGCATGGCCTACTCGGGCTGCCTTTGCCCCCACCGGACGCACCTTGTTGTGTTCTGTCCACTCCATACGAATGTTGAGCGAGCACTGATTAGCATCCGCTTACCCTGTCAAAATATGGTGATCCCACCCGCCTTTGAAAACACGCTCTGCCTCCGCCTGTCCTTCTCCTACAACTGCTCCGAGACGCTCAGCCTCGCGCCTCAAATACAGAACGACTATTCTTTGTGTCAACTCAGCCACGGAGACTACCTCGCGCCTGTTTTCACGCTTTTGCGCCTGCTCCCGCTTCGTCTGTGCATTTCGCATGCGGATGGATTCTTTCCGCGGCTGAGGACGGGCTCGCGTCGGCGCCCAGGAGTGGTCTTGAGGGGTATATCCAGTCGCCCGGCGTGCGCCCTCGTCCTTGTTGCTATTCAAAATCCATATGGCCGCCACGACCGCCACCGTGGCCAGTACGGCTAACACAAAAAGGCCCATGTTTAGTTACTGAGCGTGGTGTTCGGCTTCCACAGTGTTCGATGTCGAAGGAGCAGGCAATGTCTCTGGTCCACGTTGCTGGGGAGCAGGAGATAGGGGAGGGTGCGAGCCCTCTTTTGGCCTGGTATCTGGCCATGTGCTTTATACGTGCACGGGCGCATGGGCGCTTTGGGTGTCGCTGATTGCCATGGAAGCGCGGATCTTCCCTGCCGTGAGGCTACGACTTGCGCGCGCTCGTCTGCCCGATTCGGTGCAGGGCTCGTGCTTGCATTCTTCGCAAAGCCGTTCATCTTCCAGTTGCGCTCTCGACGTCAGAGCATCATCGGCTTCTACCCAACGATATCGTACACGTTGCATTTGGCGCATCGAGCAGGACATACCACCATACACTAGTATAACGCCTCTAGCCCACGTCAAGATGAATCGGAGCTAAAGGGGTGAACGCCCTGGCCTCATGGTTGATTGCATGCTAGATTTACACATGTGCACCGACACGTTTGCTGCTCGCTGCTCGCTGATGGCTATGGAAGCGCGGACTTTATCGGGTGCAGGGCCCAGCGCTCGCGTTTTGCACAAAATCACCGCTCTCAACACCAGAGCATCAGGACCTTTGGATGTTACCTCCTTTCAAGCAACAATATCGTACATTCTTCGTTTGTCGCATCGGACTTCGAGCACATCATACTAATGTACAACACAGCGACAAAACCCAGCAAAACCCGGCTTCAAACCACAACTCTTGGCATACTCGTACACGCCAACGCATCGGCTTTCAATCTGTATCTTCGTTGTCTGACCATCCGCCGAGTTGGATGATCAGGCGCCCCGCGTTCCCCGGCTGCTCAGCCACGGCGAGTCCAAGACTAGACCAAGGTAAGTCCCGTGCATCGCATCTATCTTATATGCTAGCAGTGGCACCTGTGCGGACATACCTTTCCAAGAATTTCTTGACTGCGGGCTTCAACTTGGGCACTTTGTCCTCCGTATGCAGACCCCTGCCTGGAGACGCGCGCGCATCGAGTCAACGCGACGACGCTCACAGCTCTACTTCAGGACATACCGACGATGAAGTTGAGCGTCAGGTCACCGCGGCTTTGTGCCTTTGTGACCGCCCCTTCGGCACACATAATTGCTTCTGAGACACGCAGCCCATGCAGGTCGACATGGTTCGCTCGCCTGTCCTAACCACTCCCGGAGCCAAACGACAGGTCAGCCGAATACAACACGTACACCCCTCACTCGCACCTTGTTGAACTCTGCCCAAAACAAGGCAACCAGTAATCAGTCTCTGTGCGCATGTGATCATCAACGACGTGGCTCTGACTTGCCTTTGAATATCAGATCTGCGGCAATTGCGTTCAGCCGTACCATCTCTTTCTCGCATTCCTCTATCACAGCCACGAGCCGCTCCTTCATGCGCACGTCTCTGCCACAACGCTTCAGCTTTGCCTGTGCCTCGCGCATCCGTTTACACATTCTCTGGGCGGGCGCGCGCTGCATTGCCTTGAACGTTCGCCTCGCCTTGTCTGTGTCCGCGGGTGTCGTCTCTGTGCCCACCTCAGCAGCAGGAGCTATGCGCTTCATGCCGATGGACTTCTTCCTGTGTGAGTTCGTCGTCGCAGGCACCGCGTCGGTGGGACGCTTCAGCTCTACTGGGGACCCAGTGCCACGGTCTGCTGATTGCGGATGCATGGAAGCCCGTGCGCGAGAGCGCACACGTTTTTTTCGACGTACACATGCTCTCGAGCGCTCGGCGCGAGGGATATTCGGAAGCTGAGCAGGTTCACTCGCCAGGGCTATATCGACGCTTTGCGCTTTTGACGCTGCAGGTTCCATCGTTTTGATGCGAGCCGGTGGGACTTCCTCGGCCCGAGCAGACAAGCCATCGTGTCGCGATGCTGGCGGAATTGTGCGCGATGACGACACGGGCAAGACGACGTGCGCCTCAGGGAGCGCTGAGCTAGGCTGGAACGGCGTGTCTTCTGGAATCGTAAAATCATTCGACACAGACGCTGTCTCCGATATGGTCAATGCAGCCTCTTCGTTATCTGGCAATGAACGACTGTAGGACAATTCCGTGTACACCGACGCAGGAGGCGCTATGTGCACCTCCGCGCGTACTTTGTGAATCTGGGGAGGCAAGGGCTGGGGATGGACACCTGCTGGGATGGTATGGGTGTTCCACTCCTTCGGCGCAGGGGCTATCCCCATGAGGCATGGCTGTGAGATCTGCGGAGGCCGATCACTAAGCGGCGGTGCTGGAGAACTTGTGATCGATAACGACTTGGACGATGTTACAACCTCATCCCGGCATGGTGTGCTAGGCTCAGAAGCCCCATCCTCGAGTAGAAGAAGTGCCTGGATCGCATCATCGGCCTCTGCTCTAGACTCGTCTGTCGCTGAAGACTCGGCACCAGTGCATTGTGGGGTCTGTGCAGCAGCATCGACGGCTTCGCAGTGCTCTCCCATGTCCCCCGATCCAACGCCCTGCGTCGTCTCCGTCTCCATATCTGGGTGAGAACGCGGAGCTCGTGATACCTCCCCATCGCCTCTGCTATCATTTGCACCATACGGCCACCACAACTCCGTCACGCCGATTGCCATGAGGATGCCTAGTGAGAGGAGCCCTATGGCCGCTATCCCGGGCGCTCCATTGTTCGGTCGCGGTGCACGGCCCAGACGCGGTTTGACGAGGAAGGACAGCGTCGACGTCCACGAAGCCATGGAGGGAGGGGGCGAGATGGGGGCGGGGAGCGCCCTGTCACGGGCTCATCAGTGCAGGGACGCGGGCTTATATACGCTCGCACGGACGCTCGGGGGCGCGGATCCTGCATCAACGCCGGGCATTGCGCCTGCTCGATTCGGACACCGCGGCCGCATTTGGCGCCCCGCGCGCGCTCTCTCTTCAAGTCCACTGACTTACAGCTGGTGTCAAAACTGTAGACACTTTTCCGGGTGTTTCTGCTCAGGAACTTTGTTTACCTTTGGAGCGGGACAAACAAGTGAAAACAACCCGATGGGCCTGTGCGCAGTAGAAATGTAGATGGTCGTCGTCACTGGCGGTCATGTTTGAAATATCTGCTCCAATGCACGGAATCCAGTCATCGAAAAGGGCAACTGGTGGCACCAACAATACCAGGTGTTCAGCACCCACATTGCGCTCAAGTGCTAATAGGCCCATGTAGTCATTTGCACCTGTTTGTCCCGCTCCAAAGGTAAACAAGGTTCCTGAGCAGAAGAACCTCAAAACCGTGTCTACAGTTTTGACACCAGCTGTATCACACTAGCGAATGGGTGCAAACACCGCGCAATACCCCCTAGGGACCTTGTAACGACGCGTGCGCCAGGCGCCAAGCAATTTCGTGCTACTCGCGACGGAGCCAGGCATTGGACCCCCCGAAATACAACGATACATTTGACGGCGGCGTGCAGTAGCTTTCAATACGGTCGATGTTGCTATACTCACAACTTTTACAACGACAAATGTTTTTGGCTGTGTTAACAGGGTTTTGTAATGAGAGCATACACTGCTATTCAGAAGCGAGCGCGCGACCATCAGGATCTGCATTTCCAGAGGAAACATCAGGGGGCACCACACAACAGAAGGACGAGATTTGCGATAGCGAGTTCGAGGAGGTGGCTCGGATGTGGACGATGATGATTAAGGTGAGCGGATATATAGCCTGGCGATAAGAGCGATCAGTTAGGTTTCTGCGCACGACCTGCATGCTCATGACTCACGACAAGTTGGACAATAATGGAGTGCGGTATAATAGTCGCGGTTCGAAGGCCATAATAGATCCCAAGGTACACTACCTACAAGAGATGTGAGCCGAAGCGCATATTATCTGACCTGCGAACGCACCCATATGCAGCAATATATTGCTCCCGATTCTACGAGCAGGCCGAGTATTTTCTCGACATTGGTTCTTGCGGTCCCTGCACCCAGCTGGGACTTGATGAATTGTCTATGCTGCCTAGTACGGTGAATGCAAGCACCAGTGAGTGATCTATCTGGGGACCTGGAGATTCGACGAACCACGCTCGCCAAGCTATTATCGATGTTGTCCACAGATTTGAGCCCAAAGTGGCGCTCCACGACAAAGTAACAAGAGCATGGGATACATCCCCATCTATAGCTATGTTGATCGCTTGGATAACTATGATGTGGAGGTTTGCTCTGGTTTGAGGGGAGGTTGCGGAATGGACGGACCTAGTGTCACAACAAGACAGACGAAGGAGGGGATACATATTTTCATGTTACACTCCCAGATCAACCATGCTCGCCACACCAGGATGGAATCACTGATGATATGCTTTCATTGCAGCGTGAGTTTGGCGTTGTGGCAATGAACATGACATACGTACATTGGTGATAGGGGACGATGCAACAATGAGCCTGTAACCTCTACCTACTGAGACGACGCCCAGAGTGATCGCTGAGTTTGCTATCCAATGGGTTACAGCAACGGCATAGAGAACGATGTTCACCGCCAACAATATATATGTGGTTCTTGACCGTGGCCTTCTAAACCTATACGACATTCAGGTGTTTGAGTTTGAGTGGGACAGCCTTCGAAAGAGATGCATGGCTCACAGAACCACGTACACCGAGATCCCGAAGAGGACGGTGAGTGCGCCTTGGAGCCAGCTCGGTCGATATCTGATGTATGAAGACAGGAAAGTGGACGCACCACAAAAGAAACTTTCGCACAAGACGGCAACAACAAATAGTCGAGGACGAACGGGACCCATGACTTCTGCGTGATCAGAATGGGCCATACCGACTTGGAAATGATTTGATTCCAGACCAGTCGGCCACCATGGCTTGCCATGTCGGTTGCGCTGTGCTGCGTGTCAGTCCGGGACTGTATTGATGGAATAGGACGATTTGGACTGTGCTGTTCAATGCCGTCGGAGAGTCCGATCAAATGCAGCACTGCGCTCACCTGCACCTCCGCCCGACGACTCGTATGCGCTCTACAGTCTCCTATTCTGGGACCTGATAAGAAGGCCAGTTTCTGGTGCCACGGGATGAAGAAACCCGCGCTCTTGGTGATTGAGATGGAGCCCTGCGTTGAGGTGATTGCACCCGGCACACGCTAATCCAGGTATGGTGATGTTAGCCCCTTCACGACTCAAACCCGCTAAGCTTATACCTGCATCAAGAAAAACCGCAACACCCCAAAACGGCTGGCCAGATGCCTCAGCCCGCGCTGCAGGCATGATGCTACCATCAATCTGGCGTCTCCAACCCCGCTGTCCAGACTCCATGAGCAGACGAATGTCGACAAGGGCTCCCAGAAAGGCCACCTCGCAGCTTTCTTCCGCGCTTCCAGCATCCACCGAATCGGTGAGTCAGGAGGATCCAGACCGATTCGATCATAGAAGCCTGGCCTGAGCCAAACCTTCACATCGGCATCCTCTACGGTGACTAGCTACGATTCGGTGTTGCGGAGAAGCGAGGCAGTAACGATTGATCCAGCCAATGTCGATTTACACGCAGGGTTCACAACGACAAACGTCTTCGACTGTCATAACGAGAGCGCACAGTGCTATCCAGAGCTGAGTGTGCGACGATCAGAATCTGCACCTCCAGAAGAGATATCAGGGGGCGTTGCAAAGCCGAAGGATGAGATTTGCGACAGCGAGTTCGGGGAAGTGGCTCGGATGTGGACGATGATGATTAAGGTGAGCGGATATATAGCCTACCGAAAAGGGAGATCAGTTAGGTTCCTGCGCGCGACCTGCATGCTCGGGACTCACGACAAGTTGGACGAGGATGGATCGCGGGATAAAGATCGCGGTTCGCTGGCCGTACCAGATCGCGAGGTACACTGCCTACATCCCAGAGATGTTGAGCCGAAGCGCATCGTATCTGAGCTGGGAACGCACCCATATGCAGCAATAAAACGCCCCTGATTCTACGAGCAGGCCGAGGATTTTCTCGGTGTTTGTTCTAGCGGTCCCTTCTCCCAGCTGGGACTTGATGAACTGCCTGTGCTGCCTAGTGCGGTGAACGCAGGCACCGGTTAGCGATCTATCTCATGGGGACCTGGAGATTCGACGAACCACGCTCGCCAAGCGATTATCGACGTTGTCCACAGGATTGAGCCGAGAGTGAGGCTCCACGACACAGCAACAAGACCCCGGGACGAATGTGGCTCGATAAACATGGTGATCACGAGGGTGGCTGGAATGCGGGGGTCTGTTTTCGTTTGAACGATAAGTTGCGGAACGGACGAACCTAGCACCCCGACAAGGCAGATGAATGATGGAATACATATCATTGCGTTGCGATCGCAGATCAACCATGCTCGCCACAACAGGACGGAATCGCTGATGATATGCTTTCATTGCAGCGTGAGTTTGTCGTTGTAGCAACGATCATGACATACGTACGTTGATAATAGGAGACAACCAAGCGATGAGCCTGTGACCCCTACCTACTGAGACGACGCCCATCGTGATCGTCGAGTTTACTATCCAATGGGTTATAGCAACGGCATAGAGGACGATGTTCACCGCCAACAAGGCATAGGTGGTCCTTGACCGTGGCCTTCTAAACCTATACGACATTCAAGTGTTTGAGTTCGACGCGGGACAGCTTTCAAAAGGGGAATCATGGCTCACAAAACCACGTACACTGAGATCCCGAAGAGGACGGTGAGTGCGCCTTGGAGCCAGCTTGGTCGATACCCGATGTAGGAAGACGAGAAATTAGACGCACCACAAAAGAAACTTTCGCACAAGAGAGCAACAACAAATAGTCGATGATGAACGGGATCCATGACTTCTGCGTCATTGGAGTGGGCCATACCGACCTGGAAAGAGTTTGATTCCAGGCCAGTCGGCCGCCACGGCTCGTGTCGGTTCCGCTCTGCCGCCAGTTAGTCCAGGACGGGATTGATAGAATAGGAATCTGACGAGTAACCCAACAATTCTGGGGCCACGGATCCGACCCGATGCAAAAAAAAGCTAAAAAACGTCAGCGCGCATCTGTCCCGCTATCTCGAGTGTCAGTGTCGGAGATATAGCCAAACCCACCCCAGATCGGACCCACTCCTCATTCCGCGCGTTGACTGGCCAGATGCCTCACACACCTTGATACAAGTAGCACATAGACACATGACTGTATGCGACTGATGGGGGGTCATAGGTCGCAGCGCGCCCAGATCCTCCGCCAACAACAAATCCAGACCGACAGACAAACCAACCTTGTATGCGCGCGCAAGAATCAACCCAACCAGCCGGCATCGAGGGCAAGACACGCCAGGCATGCGCGGATCCACGCACAGGTGAATAACGGTACATTGGAAGGGCACACCACGCCTCTGCATAAAAATATAGCTTTTCGTCAAGGCGGCTCGACTCCCGGTCCAGGTCCGCGACAAGAAAATCGGCGCAGGTCGCCCTGCTCCCGCGCCCCCCGCGCCCGTGCGCGCCTCACATAATGACGCACTGCCCGTCCCCATTCCGCGCCCCAAGCCGCCGCGTGATATCCTCCGCGCCCAGCGCCCCCGGCAGCTCCCGCGCCCCACCCATCTCCTGATCCCCGGCCCCTCCGCGCGCTCCTCCCCCAGCAGCGCCGGAGCCGGGCAGCTGCACGATGAGGACGCCCGCGTTGTGCGGGTCGAGCGCCGCGACGAGGTCGTGCCTGTGTGTGTGTGTGTGCGCGCGCGCATACAACGGGTGGTCGTCAGCTCACGCGGCGCGTAACGACAGCATATATGGAGAGAGAAAAGCGCGGGGAGGGAAGGGAGAATACGCACTTCTGCATCAGGTCCGCGATCGCGGGCTTGAGCTTCGCGGCGCCGTGCGGCGAGTGCAGGCCCTTGCCTGGTGCGTGTGCGCGGTGCGCGGTGCGCGTCAATAAAATAGATATGGAGCGAGGGATAGGGGAGCGCGCACCGACGATGAGGTGCAGCTGCGTGTCGCCGCGCGCGCGCGCCTCCTGGATGCTCTGGTCGGTGTACGCGATCGCCTCTTTGACGAAGAGCCCGTGCAGGTCGACCTCGCCGGGCCTGCTGTCCTGCACTCGCGAACACGCGGGTCAGCCGCGAGACACACACACCCAGCGACGAACGGCCTCAGCAAACTCACCAGGTTGTTCTCTGCCGCGCGCGTCAAAGACCAGCATCAGCCCCGCTCAGAGAATAAACACGACGAACAACGACAAAAGAACGCCGTGCGCACGCACGCACGCACGCACGCACCATGGAAGATCCACGCGCTCGCCTCCGCGTTCAGGCGCTCCATCTCGCGCTGGCGCTCCTTGCCCTCGTTGGAGAGCGCCTTGGCGGCCGCGCCGTCGCCGCGCGCGTACGCGTCGTGGCTCTGCTCGAACGCGCGCGCCATCGCGTCACCCGCGGCGCTCGCGCGCGCGCGCAGCGCCGTGTAGTGCGCGTTTTGCTGGTTCTGCTGGTTGAGGTCCTGTGGGTGGGGGGCGCCGAGCGAGGTGGTGTTAGTGGTGGTGTAGGGTGGCGGAAGGGGTTGTCAGCGCGGGGCAGAAAAAAAGGAAGGAAGAGGACAGGAGGCGTACGATGCGTGGGGTAGAGGCCGGAGGCGGATGGCCCTGACTAGGCTTGTGGGCCTCATGATGGGGCTTGTGTTGTTCATGGTGGGGCTTGTGCGGCTGGGGCTGCTGGGGCTGCTGCTGCTGCTGCTGCTGTGGTTGCTGCTGAGGCGGGTAGTACACCGGTTGCTGGTACGTCGGGTACTGTTGCGATGTCTGCGGCTGTTGAGGATATTGCTGAGGCTGTTGTGGGTACTGCTGCTGTGGGTACTGCTGTTGCGGGTATTGCTGCTGCTGCTGGTCAGGCGAAGGCCCGCCGCACAGGACGCGCGCGAGCGCGCGGACGATGTCGCCAAAGACGCCCATGATTCACGTGCGGTCGTTTTGTAGACGCGTATCGAGAGCGGAGGAGAGAAAAGCAAGAGTGGTAGATAGATGGGAGCAGGTGGAATGAAGTTAGGGGCCCCGGGCGATCTGGGAGGGCGGTGAATATGGAGGGCGCGGGGCGTGTGGAGGCGGTGCAGGGCGGAGGCGGGCACGCGGCGGGAGGGCGGAAGACGCGCGGTGGTTTAGGTACAGCGAGGAGGGCGTGTGATCCACGCGAGCAGCCACGCCGGTGAAGAGCGCTTGAGTCGAGTCGAGTCGAGTCGAGTCGCGACGACGGGGCGGGCGGAAGAGAAGTGGAAGAGAGCGCCGGGCGTTTTCGACCCGGCGCCGACATACCGGCTCTGCCCCCCGCGTTCGACAATCCGCGTCGACGAACCAAGAACGAACAGACGACTAACTACGATAGTTACAACATAAAGATAACCGGACCTGCGACGACGAGCTCAAAAAGACAGACCGACCCACGCCGCGGGCGCAGCCACCACCACCTCGTCCCGCCCGCCCCGGTCCCCGACCCACCCCTCCCCGCCGCCGCCGCCATGTACGCCCAGCCCGTGCACGCCGTGCGCTCGCACCGCCCGCGCGTCCACCTCCACGCGCCCATCGAACTCCGCCCCCCGGTACGTCAACTGCACCTCCCCATTCACCGCCGAATAATGCTGGCTGTGGATCGCCCGCCTCCGCCCCGCGCCCCGCGCACGCTCATACACGACCTCCATCCGGCCCTCCCCGACACCGTCCGCAACTCCGCCGCCCGCCCCTCCCACCCCTCCTCCACCTTCGCCCCATCCCCTTCCCTTCCGCGTTCTCCGGCCACACCCGCAAACTCCCCACCGCCTCTCCCCTTGTCGTCACCGCCACCCGCTCCCTAATCCCGACCTCCCCCGCAACCCCCCCGCCGTGCGCCTCCACCCCCACGCGCCGCGCCCCCGCCCCCGCCGCGCTCAAAAGCACCATCGCCCGCGCGTCCTCCGCGAACCCTGTCACCTCTAGGCTCTCCAGCCCCGCCCCCGCCCCCTCCGCGAACCGCACCTGCGCCACCGCGCGCGCCACCACGTGCAGGTGCCGCAGCCCCGGCGGCACCCGCAGCACGACATCGAACCGCATACACGCCGTCCCGTTCCCGCCCCCACGCTCCTGCGCCCGCTCCGCAAAAAACCCCGCGTTCGGCGTGAACAGCGTGAAATGGCTGTTCAGCACCCGCCCGTCCGCCTCCGCCTGCGGCACGTACGCCCAGTACCGATCCGCGAGCCCCGCGTCGTCCGTGCGCATGGATATTTCCGCCACCGCCGCGTCGCTCGGCGCGTCTTCGGCCCCGCGCGCGATGGTGAGCGTGCCCACTGCAGCGCCGCGCACCTCGAACAGGTGGTCCGCGCGCTCCGTGCCGATCGGGATGCGCAGCGCTGCGCGCGCGGGGCGCGAGAGGAACGGCGCGGCGGGGCCCGTGCACCCGAGCGAGGTGCTGTAGACCGGCATCATCATTGACGGCGATGACGATGACGACGATGTGAGGCCTGGGGATGCGTGTTCGGACCACTGGATCAGGCGGAGGCCTTGCCAGGCGAAGAGGACGTAGGCGGTCACGGCGAAGACGACCCACATCGCTTTCCAGCTGGGCGGCCAGATGCTGTGTGAGCGTATGTGCGGGGAAACGGGGGCTATAAGCAGACCTGCGCTGGATGGCGCGCTTGTGCGGCTTCACAGGCGACCCGCCGAGCGGCGTGTCCTCGAAGATCGCGTCCTCGTCCTCTCCGTACTCGCTGAACCCAAGCTCTCCGCGGCGCGGCATCGGGGGGCCGCCGTCATCCGAGCGCAGGACCGGCTCGTCTGAGGAATAATGAGCTATTAGATCAAACACGCTCCGCCGGCGGGAGAGGAGAGGCAGGCTCACAGCGTCGCTGCCGACGAGGCTCCCAGCGCGCGAGCGCCGCAGCGCCGAGGCGCGCGAGGTAGCGCGACATGGTTTCTGTTGACTGGCAGGATGGGGTTGGTGAATACGTGAGCCCCAGCTCTTCGCGCGAGGGGGAAACGAGGGGGCGGAGCCTCCACGGCACTTTATCAGACTGTATCCCACTGCCCTCTCGCACGCACGCACACGCGTCCGCTCTCACGCCAACCCCCAACCTCCATCGTGCACTGCCCAAACACTCCAAATCCGCCTGCGCGCACGCACGATTCGCGGGACCGGGGTACGCGCCTGCACCGGGATCTCACCCGCGCGGGAGCGGCGGTCGGCAGAAGCCCATCGGGGTGGGGGCCGCGAGCCGGGCGGGCTTGGCTACGATCTGTGGGTGTAGGGGGCTGTGTTTGGGAGGGATAGAGGCGAATAGGCGTGGTGTGTTTGGCTGGTCGACGGCAGGCGGTTGGGGTTGGGACTTCCGACTTGGAGTACTCTTGGAGTCTGGACAAGCAGGCTGGGCCCCCAAGCTAGGGGATCACTTCGGATCGGTCGAGGTGTTAGAGGTCCGGAGAGGTGCCCGACGAACGATGCAAGCTGCGCGACTCTGCGACGCCGTTCCACGCACGACATGCTGTCTCGTCGCTCTCCCTCTTCAGCAGTCTGTCTGAATGCCTCGCAATGGGCCCGCCTGTGTCTCCATGGCTGTCTACTACGTGTTTCTTAGCTTGTTCATCATGAGCGCTAGCGCCGCCTGAACCTTCGCAGAAGATCCTTCTTGCTCAGGCTGCCTGCATACTTTTACGGGCATCTCTTCCAGGTGCATGTCGCTCTTAATGCATGTTCGACGCCATCCGCGTAGCAAGCGAACTGAAACTCATCACGCTCGTCGCCCCCTCCTTGCACCCTGGTACCTCTTGCCTAGGTCGCTCCCCACCACCGATATCTGCGCCGACAGGAGAGCGGCTCTTATGGGACTCCTCGATCGCAAACAGACGCCAGGGACGCCCTGTGACCTCGACCATTGTAAGGTGAAAAGGAGAGAAGGATGCTCCAAATATGTCCGTATCGCCTCGTGCCCTCGTATGTGCTTGCTTACATACCGCCTAGGCTGGTTCTCATCTCGTTTCCCTCTAGGATTCGCCGCGCACGGATAACGTCCACACAGCATGTCGACAACCCCTATCCACACTTTCAAAGTTGCCGACTCTCCATTCGATGACACCGACGCAGAGATTGTTCTCCGTTCCTCCGACAACGTCGATTTCTATGTCCACAAATGGCCTTTATCTAGAGCATCTTCCGTATTCAAAGACATGTTTTCCATCCCCTCACCGAACAATCCTTCCAACGCCGACGAGCTCAAGGATGGCATCACAATCGTGCACATGACAGAAAATTCGGCAGTTCTTGACACCATTTTGCGTCTGTCGTATCCGACAGACAAGCCGTCGATCTCCTCCGAGCTCTCATTCGTACGCGCACTGTCTGAAGCGATGGACAAGTACGCCATGATCAAGACCTTCCCACAGACGCTCGAATCGATCATGCTGGAGGCTGCTGCGGTGCGACCTTTTGCCGTGTACGCCATTGCATGTCATTATCAGATGTTCGAGGTTGCAAACCGCATCGCGCGCATTACTCTCCGGCTTCCCCTGGATTTATCTGCTGAATATGTGAGCAAAGAGGACCTCGATTCCATGACGACCTCCCAATACCACCAGCTCCTCCGATATCATCAGCAAAGCTCCCGTGCGGCCATAAAGCCCATCTGTTCGTTAGAATGGCTGACACCACTGCAGATTCCTGGAGTCTTCCTCACACCGCGGAAAAAGTGTTGTTGTTCCTCTGTGTACAAGGCTACGAGGAATTTCACTACTCTGTCAGGACGAATTGTCCTGGGAGCCGATGTTCCCAGTTGGATCGTGCAGTATATGGAAAGATGCGAAGCCGCTCTTGTCTCGACTCCCCACTCGGACATCATCTTGACCGATAGTTTTATTTCACCATCAGTCCGGGCGGCGGCGCAATGCCCAGTATGTCAGATGTTTGAGGAGAGAATACGGGAGTACGCCAATCGAGTAAAAGCAGAAGTTGATTTAGCTATCGACGGGGTGAGCTTCATTCTCAGTTTTCCTTTAAATCCTCTTCACAAGAAAGTTGGATTGAATCAGGTCCCTCTCCCTTTTCCAAACACTGTGTCCGACGGAGAGGAGGCGGATTCTCCCGAAGGCTCATAATCAATCATTGGATCGTCGTGGTGCGCTTTCTTGACTGCTTGTATGCGTGGTCGGTCATGACACAATTCTTGCCCTCTGATAGCTCTTGATATTGTTCCTGCCTCCGCATGGTTTTGAAATTAGGTAAGGCCAAAATCCACTGTGCTCTTCAGAATCCAGCTTATGCCGACCTCGGTGACCCAGTCCCGATGTAACCAGAGTCTTGAAATACCGGCAGACAAGGCAAAACTCACAAGTTTGTCTGTGAATTGTGAGGTCAATGTGAAAACCAACGGGAAGAACGATGCGATGCCTGCCTAGGTCCATGTCATTTTCGTTGCATCAGAGATGCCCAGTCGGATTATCTTTTGACTTTGAAGCTTTTTCCGTGTGTCCGTGCCCACACGACGCGCGGGACCGACGCCGGGACCTCACCTGCGCAGGAGCCGCGGTCGGCAGAAGCGCATCGGTGTGGGTGCCGCGAGCTGGGTGGGCTTGACTGCGATCTGTGCGTGTGGAATGCTGTGCTTGGAGTAGGGGGTGGATAGAGGGGGCGCGTTTTGGCTGGTCGAGGGCAGGGGTTGGGGGTTGGGGGGCTGGGACGCTGTTGACGGGGAAACTACGGGGAGACGGGCTGGGCCCCCGTGGGGATAATTTCGGGGTACAGTGGTAGGATTGGTCGAGGTGTCCGAGGTCCGATGCGCCTACTGTCGTTCGTCTTGTTTCGTCTCTCAGAGCTCGTTCCCTAGTATTCACCCAGCTGCAGACGAACAATGCAGCTGCGCAAATGTTCGACGTCGTCCACGCACGACATGCGGTCTCGTCGGTCTCGCGCCCGCTCGTCAGTCGTCCCTCTGAACGGACACCTAGTATGGTTTTGACCATGAGCTGCACTGTGCCCTTCCTGACGGTCTGCTACGGTCTGCTGGTTGTCGCCTAAGTCGTTCACCCTCGTGGCGCTTGTACTTTCACAGAAGATCCTTTTTGCTCAGGCTGCGTGCACACATTTTCCACACGACATGATGTCTCATCGACATCACGCTCGTCGCTCCCACCTCGAAGTCTGGTATTTCTTGCCTAAGCCGTTCGCCATGAGTGCATATTTGCGCCGGCATGAGAACGGCTGCCTTGTGCAGGCTCTGCACATACTATTCTGGGACTCCTTGATCGCGGATAGACGCCAGAGACGCCCTGTGACCTTGACCATCGGAAGGTGAAGAGGAGAGAAGGATGCTCCAAATATGTGTGTATCCCCGACTCCACGAAAGTGGAGGAGGGTTCTGTGGGATAGATATGCGTGGACCGTATAACATCGGTCGTGGCAACGCTGATTGGCTGTTGAAGCGCACGTGAAGGTCCCCCGTACTCCTGTCAGAACGCTTATTGGATGGCGAAATGCACGCTCACAGCACTGGACGCATCTGTGGACCTCAGGACCACGTGAAGGTCCCTTTCTGAATGATCGAGGAGTTCCTTAGCTGTTATAAGCCAAGCACGTGGATGGTCCTCCATTCTTTGATGCACAGATCAATCATGTTCAAGTCTGTGTTTACGCGAAAGACGGGCATCGCTGGCGCATTCGAAAGGGTAGGAAGGATAGATGGGGAGCACTTCACATCTCCAAGGACCGTCTACTGTGGTGGCCCGCTGTTTTCGTTGAAAAGGATGCGTAAGAAATGCGGACTTTCGTTTTCATACATGATACACGAAAACCCGCTATTATTCCTGCTCTCGACATCGAACAATTTCTTTTCATTCTCAATTTCTTGAATTTCTTGAATTGCTTCTTGAATCACTTCTAATCTTTCTCCTTATCTCGAATTTTTCTTTGATGAACCGATCGTGAATTTGAATGAACTGATCAACTCTGATCAAGCATTATTAGACGTATGAGTACTACATACCTACCGAAAGAAACAAACTCCTCATTCATATCTACGCCCTATAGTAAACAAATAAAGATAATCACAAGGAGAAAAGACTGAAACGATACACGAGGAAATGACCGTTCATTGATTCCGAGTCGGGGACTGGCACAAGGTGCCGCTACGATCGCCTCGTGCCCTCGTATGTGCTTGCTTATATGCCGCCTAGGCTGGTTCTCATCTCGTTTTCCTCTAGGATTCGCCGTGCACAGATAACGTCTGCACAGCGTGTCGACAACCCCCACCCCCTCTTTTCAAGTTGCCGACCCTTTTGTTGCATATGCCATCGCTTGTCAGTATCGGATGTCGAGCGTCGCGAATAGCATTGTGTTTAATTCACTCAAGTTCTCTTACGACGCCAATTGCTTCAGTAAAGAAGACTTGCAATCCATAACAGGCTATCATCTCAACAAATTGCTCATCTACCGCACAAAGAGCTCTCATGCCGCTATCGCATTCGTTCGCTCCAACTGGAGTGCAAACGAAATACCTGGCGCCTATGACACTAGTCGAGACATATCCTGTTCCTGTCCGGGCTCTGTGATCGCGAGTTCCTCGAGCTGGTCACAGAGACAATTCTACGCTCCAAGGTGGATCCTGACATAATTCGAGCGATGTGAAGAGGCTCTGGAATCAAGGCCCCATTTTGAGGTGGTTATTGAGGAGGCGCTCGTCACTGCGTTGATTGTAGCAGCAGCACGGTGCGACGCTTGTCGGCCCCTTGCATCGAAGATACGCCCTTTCTGTAAACGAATGATGGAACGTGTCAAAACCGCCCTTGAAAAGGTAAGCAGCAGCAATTGTTGCTTCGTTGTAGACGTGTATCTCACAGCAAGGGGTTCGGGCAGGTTCCTCCTCCCTTTTTGGAGGCCAAGTCTGAGGAGTAGAGGCAGAGTCGTCTTGTAATCAATTCCCTTTACGGTCAGTTTGCTCGCTTGGGTTCTGTGGTGTGCGTGTGTTGATGGATCGACAGCCTGTGTTTTGCAGCTTCCTAACCGAGACCATCTGTCCATGCCTCCTACATCTTTTTGGCTACATCGTTCCGTATTACAGGTAAGGACGAACTATGATATCATTGTTTTCGTATCACTGAGGCCATCCTCAACGATTCAGTTCCAGTGTATGCAGATTGATGAATTGTTATCAAGTGTGTTGCCGGTTCTGTCATCAGTGCTCGAGTTTGACTGCGAAGTATGAGCTTGACGTGAACGCCAGCTTACGGTACGCATCATACCAGTTTCAAGGCAGCGCCTCAGCCTCAGGGCATCACATCGCCATCATCAACGTTCTCGAGATCCGCTACCGCATGTGATCAAGTTCCAAATCACAGGCATTCATCTATGTGCAAGGTCAGCTGCAGTGAACGGCTTTCTATCCAGCCTCGTCTCGCTTCCGATGTCTAGATCGCTCGTAGACGCTTGCTCTGAAAAACATCAACAGAAGGCATGCGTCATTTCTGCGTGCATATGCAACGAGGCTTTACGGTTGACAGCTTCTTCAATCATCCATGGTGAGCTATATGGTCCTATACCTGCTGCGTAGGCCACTCACCACGAGCACTTAGACCTGCGCACCCACATGGAACTGGCCATCTTGCGCAGGCTCTGCGCAGGTTTCCCAGGCTTTCCCTGGCACATACTTATATCGCCTTAGCTTGATATCATTCCAACTCACCCCGGAATCCACTGCGCACAGATTATATCCTTCCAATATGTTGACGGCCACCCCCCACCCCCCCCCCACCTCCACCTTCAAAGTTGCCGACCCTCCATTCGATGACACCGACGCAGACATCATCCTCCGTTCCTCCGACAACGTCGATTTCTATGTCCACAAATGGCCCTTATCCAGGGCATCTTCCACACTCAAAGACATGTTTTCCATCCCTTCCACATACGACTCTTTCGATGCCGACAATGTCAAAGATGGCCTCCCTGTTGTATGTGTGACGGAAGATCGTCAAACGCTGGACATCGTTCTGCGGCTCTGCTACCCGAGATACCAACGGATCCTCGTCCCCGATGTACCGTGCATCCGACAACTGCTTCCAGCTCTCGACAAGTACGAGATGCTCAAAAACCTCACTGATATCCTGGAACCGATGATGTTGACCGCTGCCGAAACGGACTTTTACGCGATGTATGCTATTGCTTGTCAATATCAGATGTTGAACCTCGCGAATCGCATCACGCTTTTATCGCTCAAGCTCCGTTCCAAAGCCAGAAACAAGACCAATTTTTTTTAGTAAAGGAGACTTGCAATCTATAACAGGCCATCATCTCTGCCAGTTCCTCCTTTTCCATACACAATGCTCCTCTGCCGCTTCCAGAGCTGTTCGTTCCAGCTGGAGCGTACATGAAATACCTGGTGCATTCGACACAGATCGAAACCCAGCCTGATGCTGTCGTACGACGACGTTCGTGACTTCATCCGGCTTACAGAGTCGATTCCACGTTCCATCCTGGATTCTGATTTATTTTATACAATGTCAAATGGCTCTGGGATCGAGGCCTCGCTATGAGGTAGTCAGGAATCCAGCGCTTGTCGCTGCACTGATTGTAGGGGCAGCACAGTGTGATGCTTATCGACCGCTTATCTCCAAGATACTCCTTTTCTGTGCTGTCCTGAAGGAACGTGTCCAACTCGCCATTAAGAAGGTGAGCAGTAGCTACCCTGTTGTAGACATGTATTCATAGAAAGGGGATTGGGTAGGTTCCTCTTCCCTTTCCGGAGGCCGAGTCCAAGGAGTAGAGCCAGAGCCTGATTGTGATGGACATTCACTATGGTCAGTTTGCTTGCTTGGATCCTGCGTTGTGCGCGCGTTGACGAATCGACAGCTCGTGTTTTTAGACCGTGCATCCATGTGTCCCAATTCTTCTTGAATACTTTGTTCCATACAGGTGAGGGCAATATACAATATTCTTGTTTGTCGTGTCACTGAGGCCATCTTCGACCATCCAGTTTTAGTGTATCCCGATTGGTGAATTCTTATGGAGTGTGTAGTTGGTTTTGTCATTAGAGCTTTCCAGTTTAACTACGAAGTGTGAACTTGAAGTGAACACCAGATTCCAGCACACATCATGCCCGTCTCAACGCAGTGCCTCAGCCTCAATCAAGGCATTGCATTGCTATCATTGATGTCCTCAACCCGCTACCGCATGCGATAAAGTTTAAACTTACGGGGAACGTGGCAACTGCCTAAAGAGAACAGTTGTTCACCTATGTGCAAGATCAGCCGTACATTGAGTTTTGCAAGTGATCACAGTGAGTGGCTTTCTACTCGGCCTTGTCTCGTTTCTGATATCTAGATCGCTCCTGGACTAGATTGCTCGTACATACTTGCTTTGAGAATACCAACAGAAAGCATGTGTTAGTTCTGGGCACATAGTATGCACGAGGCTTTTAGGTTGACGGCTTCTTCGATCATAGATAGATGCTGGACGCCTTTCGCAATCCTCTTGACATCACATCGATTGAAGGGAAAGACATGAAGAGCGGCCTGCTCCGCAGTCGCTTCTTCTGGTATGTACGTGACTATATCACCCTGACTTCACCACCCCCTCCCACACATCCCATCGCCACAATCCGTGACTATCTATCATACCATGTCTACCCCCTCCTCCGACTTCAAAGCTGCCGGACATCCGTTCGCTGACGCCGATGCCGATATCATCATCCGTTCCTCTGACAATGTCGACTTTCATGTTCACAGATTGATTCTGTCAAAGGCATCCCCTGTCTTCTCTGACATCTTGACCATCTCATCCTCAACATCTGATCCTGACACTAGTGATCAGCCACCCAACGTTGACGAGCTCAAGGATGGTATCCCGATAGTGTGCATGGCAGAAAGTCAGGCAGTTCTTGACACCGTTTTGCGTTTGTCGTACCCGGCAGACAAGCCGTCGATCTCCTCGGAGCTGTCATTTGTGCGTGCACTGTTTCAAGCGATGGACAAGTACGCCATGGTCAAGACCTTCCCACAGACACTCGAATCGGTCATATTGGAGACTGCTGTGGTACATCCTTTCCCTGCTTATGCCATTGCATGCCATTATCAGATGTTCGAGATTGCGAACCGCATTGCGCGTGTTTCACTTCTGCATCCCTTGGATTTCTCCTCTAGTCAACTGAGCACAGAGGACCTCGATCTCATGACATCTTCCCAATACCACCAGCTCCTGCGATATCGTCAGCAGAGCGCTGCTGCGGTCCTTGAACCCGTTCAGTCGCTGAAATGGCTGCAGCCATCGGACGTACCCGGCTTAACACTGAAGCCACCGGATAATTGCACTGTATACTCAAAGCCCACTTCCAAAGCCATTGGGGATACGAGTCTTTCAGGAGTCCAATATGCTCCAAATTGGGTTATGCTGTATCTAGAACAATGTGAAGCCGCTCTTCGATTGCATTCTCATTCAGACACCGTCCTTGATGACAGTATTGTCTTGCCGTCAATTCTGAGGGCAGGTGCATGCTCAATTTGTCGATCGTCCGCGAATGGACTACGTCCCTTCAGCCGTCGGCTAGAGAAAGAGCTTCAGTCGGCCATTGACACGGTGAGCAATGATACTATGCAACCTCATTCTGGGAACTTTTCTGACGCAGAGCATGTCAGTGTAGGTGCAGCCTCCCTTTCCATCGGTCATGCTGTAGAGGATAGCATAGAGGATTTTATGTATGGATAAGTGATCAAATCATCATGGTTTGTACACTTTCTTGGGCTGCGTGCTGTGCTTCTTCTAATCAATCGGTGAATTCCTTTCTCAGAAAAATGATTGTGAAGTTCTCCTACTCCTGATTCTGTATTTATGTCTCTCCTTGCTGTTTGAGCATTGACCCCAATGCAGTCATCCATGTGTAGCCAGAGCAATACTGGCTCGTCTGATAATTCGTGAACGATGCCAGAAACAATGCGCGTGCTCCACCGTCGGGAGAGCCAGGCTCACACCGTCGCTGCAGACAAGGCTTCCAGCGAATGAGCGTCGCAGGGCGCACGCGCTCTCAGAGGCGAGTGAAATAGAGCGACACAAATTGTCTACAAAAAAGCGTCTACAAAAAAGCGGGCTCACCGGAAAAGTGAGGAGGTCACACGCGCGAGCTCCTGCTCTCGTATAAGCGCTGCGGAAGGAGATGCGCGAGGACGAACGAGAGGGGCGGAACCTTCACGGCACTTTATCCCACCCGGCGCTCGCAAGCACACACGCATGTGTGTCGGCAGTGTGTTGGCTCTCGTGCCCGCCTCAAACACGCCTGCTGATCGATCCAGTTCGAACTTTGCATGCGCACGCCCCTGCGACCCGCGGGACCGACGCCGGAATCTCAGCAGCATGAGTGCCGCGTTGGCAGAAGTGGGATGAAAGCCAGGCAGACTTGGCTACGATCTGCAAGTGAAGAGGCGCACGCATGGGAGGGGGAGTAAATGAGAGCACGCCATTGTGAGTCGGGATGCTGACGGTGGGGTGATTTCGGGGTATGTATGCAGTGGTAGCCTTTGACGAGGTGTCCGAGGTCTGGATGTCGTTTGTCACATGTTTCCTCGTGCGCGTACTTACATCGCTCTGGCTCGATCGCATCCTACCTCTCTCCAATATGTCGACAACCAGCCCTACCTTCGAAGTTGCCAGCCCTCCATTCAATGACACCGGCGCAGACATCGTCCTCCGCTCCTCCGACAACGTCGATTTCTACGTCCATAAATGGCCTTTATCAAGGGCATCCGCCATATTTAAGGACATGTTTTCTATTCCCTCCACAGACGATCCTTCAAACCTCCAAGACGGCCTCCCTGTTGTCCGCATGACGGAAGATCGTCGAACGCTAGACATTGTTCTGCGGCTCTGCTACCCGATAGACAAGCCAAACTCCACCCTCAGCATACCGTCCGTCTGGAGATTGATTGCAATGTTCGACAAGTATGAGATGCTCGAAAACTTCTCCCAAACGGCAGAGTCTATGCTGTTGGTCATCGCTGCAAAACACCCCTTCATCGCATATACCATTGCGTGTCGGTATCAGTTGTTGAGGACTGCGAATCGTGTCGCGCTCGTCTCGCTTCAAAAACCACTGTCACCCGAGGACCTGACAAAAAACGATCTGGAATCCATCACCGCCTTCCAATACAACCAGCTGCTCCTCTATCACCAGCGGAGTTCGCGCGCAGCTGCTCAGGCGACTCTCCCGTGTGCAAAGCAGATTTGTTTCGATCATGAAGCACCTGTGGAACTTTTAACATATTGCACCTGCTCGCCGACTGTTTGGTTTGACAAGTATGAGGAGGAATATCGTCCCTCAAAATATGCCATGCAGTACTTGAAGAGTTGTGAGACTGCTCTCGAATCAGCGCCTCACTGGCACACAGTTTTGGACGACAGCCTCATCAGCGCGTTGGAACTAAGCGGGCCAAGCTGCTCATGTCAGTCAAGTGTACTCGCAATCCGTGAATTCAGTTCAATGCTTGAGAAGCGTATCAAATCTGTCATCGAAAAGGTGAGTTGCGCGCACGGCTATCGGGTACTGGTACGTTGATCTGACAGAGAAATGTATTGAAACAGATCCCCCTTCCCTTTCCAGAGGCTGAGTCCAGGGAGTAGAGCTAGACAACGTTCCATTTGAGCACAAGTGTGGTGTGTCCACTTCCTTGAGTTATACGCTGCGTGCGTGTTGATAAAGCAGCCAGTGTCTTCAGCTTCCACATCACACTCTGGACTGTGCGTCGACCTCCCACCGCCAACTCCTAGCTTCTTCGCTCTGGTTCTGCTGCATAAATCGGGTCGCAGTACGATCCTCTTGTTTGCCTTGTCACTCTTGACTGTCATGTCCTTGTGTACCCAGATTTCTGAAATATGAATCCGGTGGCTGTCGACACTTCAGCGCTCATCTCGATGAGTGTCATCCGTGACCGACTCAGCCTCGGTTACCTATGATCACGTTCCCTGCCATGGGTTCCCCATTGTGTATATCAGCCATCGTCTCGCGATGCAACGTTTTGTCACACAATATATTTTTGAGGTGGCCACAGCTCACAAAATGTACACTGATACTCATGGTGGTTGCGGTGAGAAGCTTCCGACTCATCATCATCTCGATCCCTCTCTGGATTGCTCACTATCTCTCTATAAAGTGACAGGAGAAATCATGTGCCAGCCCTGCGAATGTCCTGCGCACAGTTGCAGTCGACGGCTTCTTTGATTATCAAAGAGACATGAATAGTGGCCTACGCCGCAGCCACTTCTTCGGGTATGTACCATATTACCCTGACTTCATCACTTCCTACCACGCATCCCATCGCCCACGGTCCACGAACAACATCTATCATACCATGTCGACCCCCTCCCCCGAAGTCAAAGTTGCCGGACATCTGTTCGCTGACGCCGATGCCGATATCATCCTCCGTTCCTCTGACAATGTCGACTTTCATGTCCACAGATTGATCCCGCCGAAGGCATCCCCTGTCTTCTCTGACATCCTGACCATCCCATCATCTACCTCTCATTCTGACGGCGGTGGCAAGCCACCAAACATCGACGAACTCAAAGATGGCGTCCCCATCGTCCACATGGCAGAAAACCAGACGGTAATCGAGACAATCTTGCGCTTGTCATACCCGACAGACATGCCGTCAGTCTCCTCGGAGCTACCATTCGTGCGCGCGCTGATTCAAGCGATGGACAAGTACGCCATGATCAAGACTTTCCCACAGACGCTCGAATCGGTCATGCTGGAGGCTGCTGCGGTGCACCCCTTCGCCGTTTATGCCATTGCATGCCATTATCAGATGTTCGAGATCGCGAACCGCATCGCGCGCGCCACACTCCGGCATCCCTTGGTTTTCACCTCCAGCCATTGGACTGCAGAGGACCTCAATTTCATGACATCTTTCCAATACCACCAACTCCTGCGATATCGTCAGCAGAGTGCCGCTGCGGTCCTTGAACCTGTTCAGTCGCTGAAATGGCTGCAACCACTGGACATACCTGGTTCGACACCTCAGGGGCCGGGGTGTTCTTGCTCTTCATCCTTGATGTCGGCCGGGTTGCACAAGCGCGGTGGGAATCGGAGACCTCTAGGACCTATCGCCACAGCATATGTTCCCAATTGGGCCGTGCTGTATCTGGAAAGCTGTGAAGCCGCCCTTCAGTCAACTCCCCACTCAGACACCGTCGTTGACGACAGCATCGTCTTGCCCTCAATTCTAAGGGCGGCTGAATGCCCGGTTTGTTGATCGTCTGCAAATGGACTATGTCTCTTCAGCCGTCAGCTAGAGAAAAAGCTTCGGTCAGCTCTCGACACGGTGAGGAATGATATGTGCCTTCCTCTGTGGGCTTTTTCTGACGCAAACAATATCGGTTCAGGTGCAGCTACCCTTTCCAGCGGCCGTGCTGTAGAGGAAGGAACAGAGGATTTCTTGTATAAATGACCGAATTACGATGGTTTGTACAATTCCTTGAACTGTGCCCTGTGCGTTTCTGATTCATCAGATTCAGTGGACCCTTTCCCAGAATTTTGATCATGAATGCTTCCTTACTTTTCCTAGCCCCTGACGCTTGATTCTGTGTTTGACCCTGCTTGTTGTACATGTATTTGAGACGTGTGATTTTGGCATACGAAAGACTCCCTTTCATAGCAATATCTCTCTCGTGGTGTTTGCGGTCACAAGAATTGCACCGCAGCCATCACGGGTGTGATTACACCCGTGTGGAGATGAGGACAGGGCATCATACAACGTGAAGTGCCTGTAGCACGCTCAAGTAGCGTTGAGATTGTCTGAAAGGACAGGACGATGGCAGACGCATATAGCACACACCTCAACTAGGTTAACCATCTGCTGTGCAGCATAGCCAGCCTCCACCAACCTCCATGATAGTGCGAGACTTTGTACCGTCTATAGCATGTCCTGGTATATAAACCTTGAGTTTGTCTCCGGACAGGCTCGTAAGAGCGTTGAAGCACGCCATCGTCACTGGGCGAGATCAAGTGCCTCGGCCACCGCCGGCTCTAGGCGCGACGCGTCCAACGATATCACATGACCGTATCCCCTCCAATCAGCGCTCAGCGCTCAGCTCCATGTGACTCCTGCTCGTCCTCGTCGAGTCGTCGCTCATCTGCTCCTTCCTTCGCATCAAACACCATTGACTGGAGCCCCAACGTACAAAGAACACGCACACATGCTTTCAACAGGGTATACGTATATGCTCGCCACTGCTTCGAACTTCTTTACCTACTGACACGTAAACAAAACAGACACCGTCCGAGCCACGCTCACATCCGCACGCATACACCCACCTCTGCTCCTACTGATACACCGGCGCAGATCATCAACAGATAACACCCTGAACGACCAAAGATCCCGAAAATATAAGAAATAAAAGTATACAAGGGCCCTAGCAGCAACGCTGTGAAAGACAATGCCAAACGGATGACGCGACTGGATTGCCGGCGGCCTCCAAGCATGTATGTACGTATGTATGCGGGTATATATATGCAGCTCGGTTTTCTCTGCATGGTATACTTACTGTATTGTACAAGTCACACAGGTCGGGAGCTGCATAGAGCCCGGATTACAAGTAAGGACCGTAGGTGCGTAGTTTAGCATGTGCGCGCGGTGGTGGAGGCAGGGGGAGTCCAACACTAATATCCCAGAGAGAAAAGAAGGAAGGGGACCGAGAGCACGAATGTATGCGCGTCCTCTCGGCTTAGGCTGTGGTGGGCAAGTCCGGGAATGGCATACTGCACTGTTTCGCAAGTCGCTGAATCAGAGATAAAAATGGACGCGCGGAGAGGGGCGCACGCACCGATTGATCAACATCCTTCTCCGACGTGCCATGCGGGAAATGTGGGCTGTCATTGACGCGCGCGGCGGGAAGAATAACCTCGGAGCAGTCGACGAGGCTGAGCTCATTCTGCCCGACAAGCGAGAGCTTCTTCATCGCGGCTTTGAACGCAGACTGCATGCGCGATTGGTTCTCTGTGACAAGCGGTCAGCACTTATCTGATCTTGTTCCATCTAAGGGGCGACACGACGCACTGATCATTCCTTGCCATTGACACGCTGTGCGCGAATCTGATATGCAAGGTGAGTCGCAATGAAAAGAGGTCCCTGCATTTGCACGGATGCAGACGTACCTCTTGCTAGCAGATAATCTGATGTGATTCGGATCACGCCGCCAAAGGGAGACATCTCCTGACCGAAATTCTTGCCATCAGCCCTACAGTCACCCACCGCGAAGCACCATCAGCTACGGTCTCATTTTTTTGCTGAAGAACGAGAATTCACAAACCCAGGATACATGGTTCCATTCAGCAGCGACTCGAGGTAGAACTGCGTATCGAACGTCGCGGGCGTCGAATCAAAGGGCAACGCGGCAATTGTTTCGTCGACTTCCTTTGACGTCGCCATTGTGTGCCTTGCAGATCGTTGCGGTCAACACATCAGATCTTTTCATCTGCACGATTCCAGACGCGGACTTACGAGGCAAGCAGAGCGACGACCTCATTCGGGGTGAATCCCACATCGGCCATGCGGGCCAGAATGATATCGGGCGTGTCTGCGCAGGTTGTTAGATTAGGCCCCATCAGCACCGAAATTCGAGGCGGACGCACGGAAGGGCTCTGGGACAGTGTCATCGGGAGCAGCAGCCTTGGCGTCCGGGCGTCCGAGGTAGAAATCGAGCGTAGGTGCGCCAGGACAGTTGGTCAGCCCTACAGCACTTGCAAACTGGATGCTAGACAGGACGCATGGTCGTGTCACTCAAATTCGAACATGGATGGCGCGAACAGGGTGTACACACAAGTCGGCGTAGCTGAGGGACACATTGTGTGTCGCGATGAACTGCAGCTGCGCGTTGACGATCTCGTCGATGCCGAGGTTGGCATCGTACGCGTTCTCGATCGATGCGAACTGCATGATGGAGCCGTCGGCGCCTCCGCCACTGCATTTGGCCGCGGGGCAGATGGAGTCGAGCCGAGTAGTGTGTGACGGTGTTGATTAGAACCCACTGCAAAATGACTGAAAAGAAGCGGCGTGGACGCACCCATTTGGATTCGATAGAGAATATCCGACAGCGTCGTGAAAGGCGAGGCGGAGGGATCCGCGGGACTCGAAGTCGCATTCCCCCTCGAAAAAGTCGCGCTGGAGCTGGTCGCGGAGGCCGAAGAGCGGGCAGCACGCCTTGTTCGTGGTGATGCTACCGTCGGCGCATTCGACGCGCGGGGTGATTGCAGCTGTTGCGTGTTCCGTTCGCGTCAACGGTCTCGAATTCATGGAAGTGAGGCTGAGATGGTTCCCTGTACGCACCATGAGCGAGCGGCGAAAAAGCGAATGCAGCGAAAAGGAGAGTGGGGATGTTGAACGCCATGGCCGACGACAGGAGCTTGCAGGAGGGAACGTGCTGAGACGGGGGGCAGGAAGAAGGGGGATGCGCAAAGGGAGCGGGAGGGTGCTATATATACTTCGGTCGCCACGTCCGCTCGTCATGGGCGATCAGGCTGATGCACCGCGCCGAGATGAAGTGCGTCGGCCAGGGCGCCTGGAAGCTCGAGGGCTCGCCGTCGCTCGTTTGGGAAGGAAGCTTGCCGCGTTGGGCGGGCGCTCAAGACGCGCTGCCGTCAGCTGACGTCGGCTCGCTCCTTGCAGTGTAGACGTCCACGCTCGACGCCGACAGCAAGACGATGTGAACATCTCGCCACTCGTGCTCGCATCCAGCGCCCTCCCCCCTCCCTCCCTCCATCGACGCCTCATCGTCTCGCTCCAAGATGGCGCCCAATTTTGCCAGAAGCCAGCGGGGTTCCTAACGAACCCCAAGGCAACGGCCGCGGGCGTGCAATCTCCGTTCATTTCTCGCCGCCTTCCGCTTGGAGTCCGCGGCCATGACGGCATTTTCAATTATAGCCGACGGTCTCGAGTCTCGAGTCGAGACCCATATTTACCCCGCCCGCTCCTCGAGAAATCTTCACGAAGCGCGGGCGTGGCAATGTTGGCGCGTTGCATGTGGACTCGCGTTCGCTTTGAGCGTCGAAGGTTGTTTTTTGCAGGCTGGCTCGTCCTCGAGTCACAGCAATGCAAAGGCCCCCGGCCACCAAGCACGCTAGTCGACACATACCTAGCAGATGAGTGTAATTGAACATCACTTACATACAAGTCATCACAAGACAAACAAGTGGAGGCAGTGATGAGCAAAAGTAAGTTTGTATGCGTCAACTTGATCAAGAAGCAAGCACAAGTGCAAGCGATTGTAACAGCAGTCGGCCCTTACCTTGCACCCGAAACAGTGAGAAATCACACTCCCAAGCGGGAAAAAAAGTGAAGTGTTATCTATTGTTTTTTGTAATGTTTGTGGTCTCATACATTTCGTAGCAAACTACGGATACACGCTGGTATATTTCTATTGTGTGATGGGTATATCTCCGTCGATGTCCGGGAGACCCGCTCCCGAGTCATCGCGTCTATGATGTGAAGGATGTCGTTTAGGGGGAAGGGGTGCGCGCGCAGGCGGGAAGAACATGGTGCGCGTGGCGGCGTATGAGAGTTTTCGGTCTCTGTGCCGATGCACACTTTAGCTCTGCAGGAAGGGAAAGGCACGCGTCGCGGCGGATGATGACGGGCCGCTGCGACAGAGTCGACTTCAACTCTGTCGGGAGGTGGCGGCAAGCGTCGCGGCGGATGATGGTGGGCCTCTGTGCCAGAGCAGATTTCAGCTCTGCAGGAAGGTAAAGGCACGCGTCGCGGCGGATGATGACAGGCCGCTGAGGCAGCATGGACTTCAACTCTGTCGGGAGGTGGCGGCATGCGTTGCGGCGGATGATGGCGGGACGCTGTGCGGAAGGAGTGGTTACCGCCGATGGGGAGCAGCGAATCGCGTCACGGCGCACGAGAGTAGTGGGACGCTTGGCCGCGACGGTCATCATCGCCTTCGTGAGGGGTGGGCTGGCATTGCGGCGCACGAGCTTGGGCCGCTGTGCCGTCGCAGAGTGCTCAAGGAGCACCGAGCGGGGGAGGCGGACGTCGAGGCGGATGAGACAGTCGATGATCTGCGCCCTGGAAGTGTCGCGGAACGCGAGGCGGCGCGAGAGCGTCGGCCTCTGGATGGTTCTGGGCTCGGACACCGAGATAGGGGCGGACGTGCACTCGATAGCCGCAGGGCGGGGGATGAGGGAGAGCTCGAGGCTCTGCACAGTGGGGACCTCGCGGGTCGCGAGGCCGCGCGTGGGCGTGGGCCGCGGCGCAGGGCTCTCTGCCTTTGACTCGCGAGCAAGTCTGAACTGGGTCGGGAGGCGGAAGAAGGCGGGGCGGCGGAAGAGGGTCTTGGGGCGCTGCAGGGCGGCGGCGACGGACTCCCGTGTGATCCTGCAAGGGGTGGGGAGGCGGAAGAAGGCGGGTCGGCGGGTGGGGCCCTTGGGCCTCTGCGGGCGGGTGGATGAAGTGGATGAGGCGGACGGCGCAGAGGTGGATGAGGTGGACGGGGCGGATGAAGAGGAGGTGGAGGCGGTGGAGGGGATAGACAACACGGACAACACAGACTCGATGGAGGGCGTGCGGTTCATGCGCATGGAGGCGACCATGGAGCCATACAGACTGGTGTAGGTCGAGGCGCGGAAGAGGTTGGGCCGGCGGTAGTAGGTGACCAGCATCTCGCCCGACGTGATATGGGACTGTCTGGGCTGAGCGCTGGGGGTGGTGCGCGGCTGTTTGGCCTTGGTGCGCTTGGTAGGCGCCGCGACCTGCACGGTCGCCGAGATAGGGGTATCGAGCGAGGATGAGGATGAGGCGGCGATGGTGGTGGAGTCGGCCAGCGACTCGGGGGATGAAGAGACGGCGTCGACCTTCGTGTCTTTATCGCCATTGAGAACTCGGCCAGCGAGGTACTGAATGACGACACAGATGATCTGCGTGCGCGTGAACAAAAACATCGAGAAGGTGAGTAAATGCATGTCAACGGAGTAGACATCGAGGAGAGGACTTACGTAGACAGCGACCGCGATCAACGCGGTGAGGACAACCTGCATGATCAACATGACAGCATAGTAGAGGTTCTTGATTGAAAACATCTCGCAGAGATAGTTGTGCAAAGGGTGATAAGTTGGTAAAAAGCGTTAAGACGTGGTAGTAGAGCGATGTGGGGGAAAAGTGGTCAAAGTCAAGTTGGTGAGGGCTTCCCTGCAAACCATGGGGGTTTATATAGACGAGAGGGGCTCGGGCTGTGAGCTTTGGTAAGAGAGAGGTTGTGAGCTCTAGGCTGGTAATGGAGGAGGCGCTGCAGGCCTAGAGACAGAATGTTAGCGAACTGAATGTCGAGCATCGGGTCTCACTCTTGCGCATGAAACAGCCGCACAGTCGAGGCTCTGCATGAGCGATGGACGCGTTGAAGGTATTCAATTCGAATGCTATTGAGTCGGTGCTACCGCTTTGGGACAGCGGGCTTACCTAATGGTGCTCTCCGCCGCCGTGGAAGCGCCCGCTGCTGAGTCGTCTCTCTCTTTCTTTTCCCTAGAAACCCCTTTCTCTCAAAGTCTCAACGCCGCCGCCGTCGATGTTCCTCCTCTCGCCCACGCTCCTTTTCCTCTCCTCCCTGCTCTCCCTCGCGCACGGCCAAGACACCGACACCTGCGACCCTGCGCACAACGGGCTGCGCACGGGCACTCTCCAGTACTCCTCGGACTGCAACGCGACGACGTGGTGCAACAACGGCAAGTGCGACCCGAAGCGCTGCAGGAAGGACGAGTTCCCGCTCGGATGGCCCGACAGCATCGATCTGCCGACCCGCTGTAACTCGAGCTCGTTCTGCCCCGACGAGGGCTCCGAGTGTCTCCTCAAGATGTCCGTCGGGAGTGCGTGCCAGTTTGATCGCGACGGTGCGTGCATGCTTGTCTCGGGTCGTGCTTGGCTGTGCTTCCTGGCGCTCGAGCGAGGAAATGCTGACGTGCATTGTGTGGTCGGTGGCGGCGCCTGATGATGTGGACCGTGCGCGAGTGCAGACGAGTGTCTCGCCCCGGACAACTTCAAGGAGCTCAGAGACGAGTCTGCGCGCGGCTTGAACGTGAACGGCTCCATCTGCCTCAACTTTGTGTGCACGTATGTCTTTTTGCGTCTTTCCCCCATCACCCTTCCTTCCGCCGCCCTCCGCCCGCCGAAATGTGATCAGAGAGCGCTGACCCTCGTCCGGCGGAAAGATTCGCCAACGTGACCGTGGGACAGACCTGCGAGGTCGAAAACACCGGGTTCACAGCCTACGGCACGGACGGCACAGAATTCATCGATATTGTGTCCAGGTAATGCATTCTCTGCCTTCACCGCCCCCCACCCTCGTGCTTCCATTTTGAGCACTGACGCCCGCCGTCCGCATTGGGAATCTGCACCGGCGTATTCCCGGTGTTTAAACAGAGATAATTGCCGGATCGGGTTGTACTGTGACTCGCAACAGAAGGTCTGCATACAGCAGAAAGCACTCGCCGCCAGCTGCTCTGCCGACAAAGAGTGCGTCTTTCGCATCCTGCCTTTCCTACCATTTTCCCTACCATTTTCTCTGGGCGCTCTGAGGCTGTGAACTCAGTTGAAACTTGCGACCCGAGACCTACTCACCTTCCGAGACACTTACCCGAGACAGTCTCGGAAACTGGCCTACCCGAGACCTATTTCTGACACTCAGTCTCGGAGACTGGCTTACCCGAGACCTATTTACTTTTTTGAGATTTACTCATGGAGACTGGCTTACGCGAAACCTTCCATAGGTGTCTGTCCTACAACTGCCTCGCCTCCGGCGTATGCGGCAAAGACCCGCGCGAGCCACATCACGTCGGGGTGTGGGTGTACGTCGTGATCGCCATCGGCATATTTGGAGGTGAGTCGTCGAACGACGTTTGGAGCGAGGGAATTGACGCATAATACCGCCATCTGCAGGTATGTTCGGGACGCTGTTTGCGCTGTTCTTCTTTCACGGCCGCCAGCGCGACACGGAGCGTGAGAAGCGTCTTCAATACTGGCGCGAGCAGGTATGCCCGCCGTTTCTTTTTTCTTACAGCCAACTGACATCCAGCGTCCACCCTCCTCACCCCTGCTCCGCCCCTGTCTTTGTCCATTTCCTCGCCTCCAGAACGCCTTCCGCCAAAACATCCTCCAGATGCGCGACACCGCCCGCGCCTCGATCTTCTCCTCGGGTGCGGCCGGGAGCCCGCGGAGCACGATGTACAGCCGCGACGGGCCGATGTCGGGCGACGACTCGCAGGCGCCGCTCGTGCAGCACGCCGCGCCGACGAAGAGCAGCGGTCTGCGGCACTACGTGTCGGACGACGGCTCGTACGAGCAGGGGAACGAGAACGAGGAGCTCGTGATGAGCACGCCGTATACCCACGATCGCAAGTTCTGAGCGCCGGGGGAGGGGAATGGGGAGATTGGAGAGCGCACGGGCGCTAAGCGTCGAGTGGAACGGACAGCGAGGAGTAGGGCGGGGTGGGGTGGGATGGGCGTGCTGCATGCATACTGGTGGTGTGTGTAACGCTGGGTTCGGTGGTGCCATCGTGTGTCGCGCATCTGTTTCGTTAGTGGTTCGTCCTCTTCATACCTTAATCTGATTTGTTGGACATTAGGCTGTGGACAATTGATACCTTACCGTGAAGTGAGCGATCAGGCTGGATTGATAAACTGGTGGTGCGTCATTGTGTTGATAGTCGAGCTATATAGTTTGGGGATGTTGGAGGTGAGGTGTAGGTACGTGGAATGTGTGGATTGTGATGTTGGGAGGGTGGAGGATGCAGTACGCCGATTCAGTTGTCTGGATATGCAACTCGTCCCTTGCATCCGACAGCCTGTAGATATAAAGTCATATCTGGGAGATCAGATGGATGATGGGCTGGACGAGAGGAGCGCGACTTGAGCGTGGTGAGGATCTTGCCGAGCTTCGAACAATAGACGAAACATCCCTTTCGTCGACATCTGATGTTCGTTCTGCGCGAGCTCGCGCGTCTGACTCGCTCCTTCTACGCTGCTTCGAACGGAGGACTTTATGTTCAAGCAGTGCACATGTACTATTACCTCGGGATCGTTGTCGGCAGTGAAAGCTCGTGTCATGGTGTTCTATTGCACGGTTGCTCGGAGCCGCCTCATCTAATGTGCAGTGCCCAAAAAGCTGCCCGAATGTAGTCACTGATGCGCTCAGATGCAAACACGGGACATGTTCATCCTATGTATGCGTTGCAGAGCAGCTCCAAGTCATGCGCCTTCCTGGAGCCGCGATAGCCGCGCTCGAACGTACGCTTCCTGGCGCATCATTTTGGGAGTTGCTCACCGGTGATTCGACGGCGGACGTTCGTGGCTAGGCAAGAGTTGAAGACGTCCACTTAGATTCGACAACGTGCGACGAATAGGGACGACGATCAAGAGCTCCGAGCAATGCATTTTACTGCCACAAAACGTGTATCGTACAAACCACCCCTATAGGATATCAGAGACCAAGTAGAAATGCTTCTGTCAATCGATATCTTCTGTCGAGTACTGTCTATTAGTTCGTTGCTGTGCATGGATGATCCGAAGGAAAACGCACTGTATATAAATTCCGTTATGATGTCGGCGATAAGCCCGGTCTTGTTTTTCGGTGGCAGCCTCTGGAAAAGGAGGGGGTACCTACTCCGATCGATGTTCTGTCAGAGGCACATACGGAATCAGAAGTAGAACTCGCCTTGTCAATGGCAGATGAAACGTAAGCTTTGAGCAGTTGACTGCATTGAAGCAGCTTCTCTAGAGGCGAACAATTCGAGCACTTTGCTTTGGCCATCTGTAGAAGTGCATCACCCAAGAGAGAATCTCCGAGCGGTCGTGTTTGTACAACTGCTTTGTAGTCATTGAGGTACTGGACGATTCCTCTTGCATGATTGTGTTGCTCATCCGCGCCGCAAGTCGAGCATGCCGCGACGCGCAATACCTCGGGTGGGATCCGATCGATCCCGAGCGCTTCGCTAGCCGAATCAGAGCACTTCTGGTGGTATTGCAAGAGGAGTTTGTATTGACGGACTGTCATCAACTGGATATCCTGTCCCCTGAAGGTATCGGCCAAGAATGGCATCCGGAGTGTGAGGCGTGCTAAACTGTTTGCAGTCGTGAACATTCGATAGTGGCATGCGACGGCATACGCTGCGAATGGTCGAGTCACAGCAATGTCCAACAGAACACCCTCGAGAGTTTGATGAAATAGGTCGAGCACCCTATACTTCTCCACCGCTTGGAATAATTCATGGACGGATGGCATATCGCTCTCAGGCATCCTACTGTACTCCGCTTTGGACATCAACATTTGCTTTGGGTTGTCTGTGGGACATATCAGGCGAAGAAAGCTTTCGAGCCCTTGATGGTTTTCCGTCATCTGTATGATCCTGACTCCGTCATCACTGGGTTCCCGACGATGCGCTTCGGAAAGAATAGTACGTTTGAGAGTTGGGGACGCTTTCGACAGAATCCAACTATGAACGTGAAAGTCGACGTTATCAGAGGAGCGAAGGATAAGATCTGCGGTGGCGTCCGTAAAAAAGGCAAGGGAAGACGTCTTTTCGATTATGAAAGGGCCTTCCTGTGGATCTTGTGGAAATGGGAGGGCATTCTGTTGCACCAATTCATTTACTGCTCCAAGACTGCTCCAAGCCAAATTATGATGTAGCAAGATGAAGCTCACCCGTTCAATTTTCGATTTAATCTGTGTTTCTAGGCGATGACACATTTGAAGGATTTCATTTACATGAAGACGATGACCTGGACAATCTAGCACTGCTGTGATCAACGACACGAGGAGTTCGTCGGTCACCACAGTCTGCCAGTAAGGGGCGATTTTGAGGGCGGCCTCACAGCGGTCGAGATAATCCGTGAACCATTTTGGAAAAGATCTCGCGTGGAAGGAAGCCGAAGGACAGTGACATCGAGGGTCATAAGGACTCTTGTTGTTTATCTTGGACTGCAAGGCGCACATCCTGAGCACATTGTCCCGTTGGCTAAAAGCCTGAACTGCTCGGAGAGACGAATCATGGCATTTCTGGTGATACTGGTGAAGCTGATTGTATTGGTATGTTGTGATAAAATCCACGTCCTCTTCGTCGAAGACGTCGACCAGAAAAGGTTGTTGGAGTGTGAAAGGAGCGATCTCGTTGGCCAGTGTCAACTTCTGATAACGGCATGCAATGGCGTACGCCGCGAATGGGTGAGCCCTAGCTATGTCCCGCAGGTTTCGATCGAGGGTCTGGGGAAACAGGTCGAGCATCCCATACTTGTCCAAAGCCTGAAACAATTCACGAACAGATGACAAGTCGGCAAGTTTCCCGTTGTCGGTAGGATACACCAAACGAAGTAGATTCTCCAAGACTTGACGATGTTCCGTCAGGGTAATGACAAGGGCACCATCTTTGTGTTCGTTGACATCATGGGGCTCGTCGCTGGTGCCAGAATAGATTGTCGTGTCAGGAATGGACAATATGTCTCTGAACACGGGGGAGGTGAGCGAGAGAAGAAATTTGTGGACATGAAAGTCGACGTTGTCGGAAGAGCGGAGGACAAGGTCAGCGTCAGCATCTGCAAATGGTGGACCGGCGGGTGTGCTAACGAGAGTGACGGTGGAGGACGCCATCGTTAGGGAGTTCTGTGCAGATATTTGGAGAGGCCTAGCAGAGAGAAGTGAGGCAAGGGAGCGACATTTGTATGAGCTGAAAGATAGGCAGGTACTGCGGGGCAAGAAGGAAGACAGGATGATGCTGCGCGCAGAGAATAGTCCGCAAAATAGGCCCAGCGTACCAACAGTGGGAGGAGAGATCACAAAACCAGCACTGATTGGATCAGACGTGGTGCTGCGACGAAGAGGCGGCAAATTGCTCGAGTCTGCAGGGTCATATGTCGGTCAAGAACGGAATGTACATACACCACGACATTCAATTCGCCCCACTGTGTTCCAACGATGTCCATCCGGGCCTGTTAAGGCCTGTTACGGGTAATTAGAGGGAAATCTGTCGCCCAATCAGAAAAGAAAGAAGAGAGAAGACAAGGAAAGTTCAAGACTGCCGGCGTCTGCATGGCTGCGCACACACTGCGCACACACTTGTTTTGTCTGTGATCGATCCCAAGCAGCCCATGTGAGATACCCAAGACCTTGCGCATCTGCAGCATCGAAAAGATAGGATATGCGCTTAGTATCAGCACAGGAAATCCATGCTCAAGGTGCGGTATAGTGCGGTGCGCGATCCGCACGTCCCGTCGTCCATGAGTGGATTCATGGTCCAGTCCTTGCCTCTGCGCGATGTCTCGAATGGACGGACGAGCTCAGGAGTCTCGAAATCAACACTATACAGCTTGATATTACTGCCATCGATGATGATTGTAAAGCGAAAAATTTGAGGGAAGGAGACGCTGGCTGACGCTGGTCGTTTTGGTCACGATCAAGGACGCCTGCGTTGTCTCGATCAGCCACTGGTCGCAGCCTCTCTCATCGGTCTCTCATCAGCTCTCTCATCCATCTCCGCATCCTCGAAATCGACGGCTGGTACACCCAACATACTCGCTCCCGCCCAAACCAGTGGGCAAGGCTCAAGTGCACTTCACGGAACATAGACTTTCCATTCTTCAGTAGGAATCGACGTACCTCCAACCCAGGCGACCTCTTCACCTCTCTTCCCGCCCTCCGCCCTCTATTCGAAATCATCGCCTTCCCTCAACCAGCACAACCCAGATACATGTATCCTTCATGATCGCTGCGGGATCAAGCGTCTCCTGTTCAGCGCGAGCGGGGTTGTGCTGCATGTTTTTGGGAATGCCGCATTGAGCTCGCGCGATTCAAGTGACTGGGTGTGTGATCCGATCTTTCGTGAGTTGTTGCGAGTAGACGAGGGTACAACAACACATGTGAGCGTTACCGATTTTTTTTCTCAGGGAGGCTGACAAGAACCGCTCAGTCGTGACCGGAGGCATCGAATGGAATATCATCCACCAGACGTCCACCAGATGTGGACTCTAACCAGGCTCTCCACAAGCGTGCGTGCATCGTCGTCACCGCATCTCCCAAAACCAGCCCAAACCACCATATTGCATATGTCTCTGGGCAGGGAGAAACGGATGCTGGACTTGCCTCCAACCAGACCTCCTTCCGCACGTATCTATCCCTGCTGGGATGATGAAGCACTAGCGCTCAAATGGACTATGCCTTCGGCATTCGCTTACGTAGCATCTCCTAATCGTCTGTAAGGCTAGTAGACGAGCATTCCGCTTGGATTCTGGAATCCCGAAAATTCCGGCGCCCGCGCGCTCGAGGAATCACTCGTTGTCGCTGTTCAGCGCTCAGCGTCTAGTCTCGATTCTCAGATTCTCGCTCGATCGCATCTATCATTTACGAGGCGCCTCGATGGCTAGTGTACTGTAGGACCGTATTCTACGATGATGTCGATCTTACCACAGTCGGTCGCTCGGACTGGTGATGCCGCGGCTGCCGCCACGGTGCCACGGCGTGTGCCACAAGGCGCCACACCGGTTGAATTCCTTATGATTTCCGAGCAATCCTGGCGTAAGTCTGGCACGCTCGATTGAGTCTCAAGGAATAAGAAAACATCTGTCTTCCGAAGCATAAGAAACTCGGCTTGTGAGAACATGAGCGCGTTAATTAGGGCAGGATAGGAGAGGCCTCAGGCTTGGTAATCACGGTTGCGTCAACATTCCAGAGTCCAGACAGGCCCCGGGTGCGGCTCTGCAACGCACAACGCCCCTTCCTCGCCATCTGCAGACGGCTCAAGCCGACGACGACGACGACGACCACAACGACGACCACACCACGACGGCGACGACAACCGCCTCCGCACACATAGCACCCGCACCTCAGATCTGATTTCTCATTCATGGCGTTCGACACCGCGACGCAGGGACGCAGCGCCTCGCCGCACCCGCTTCCTTCGCTCCCGCCCTCCCCAAGCGAAGCGGACCTCGGCCGGCGGGGCGCCTGGGACGAGCATGACGACGACGATGACGATGAATACGACGAGTTCGAAACCGAGCCCCGGACGCCCACGGCACACAGCGCGCAGGGGCGCGCACCCACGAGCACCCAGAGCAAGGGCAAGGGCTCCGTGCGGCCGCTCGAGGCGACGTACGCAGACGGCGGGACGGACGAGGCGCTCCGCCAGATGGACGGCGCCGCGCAGGAGCACTACCCGCCCACGACCGAGGGCGACGCAGAGACGCGGCGGATCGAAGAGGTGCGTTGCGCTCGTCGCTCGAACCCCGCCCCGCACGCCTCCCGCGCCGTCCACGCACTCACGTCTCGCATCCCCGCTTCTCGCTCGCTACCGCCCTTCGTTATGCTCCTACGCACTCGCGCACACACACACTAGACCCTCAGGCGCTGGGAAATCGCAGAACGCCAACGCCGGAAATCCGCGCGCGACGCTGTCGCCGCCGCCGCCGCATCGTCCCCACCCACAACAGCCGCGCCGCCCTCTGTCGTCTCCGACGTCGCGCGGCGCGCCTCGCACCTCTGGTCCTCGCGCGCGCCCACCGCCGGCGTTGGCGCGCACCACGCCCTCCACACTTCCGATGACGCCGACGCCGTCCCACTCTCCACGCTCGCCGGCCCGCACGTCCTCTCCCCGCCCCTCCCGCTCTCGCCCACGCCCTCCCGCCCGCCGACGCCCCCTCCGCCGCGACGCTCACACCCGAAACCGAAAACCCCTTCCGGGACCCCTACGGCTCCTCTTCTTCCTCCTCCCTCTTCGTCAACGCCCAGCCGCCCGCCTCTGCAGACGGCGCGGGCGCGGGCGCGAAGCCGGGGTTCGCGCCGCCCGAGCCGCTCGGGCTGCCGCCGCCACGGACGCCGCCGCCGCGGACGGCAACGCCCCACGCGAACCGGCCGCCGGAGCCCATGCCGCCGCCGGCGTTGACCAGGGCGGGGGGCCGAGGGGCCCGCGGAGGGTCGCCGGCGGGCGGCGAGGAGGATGCGGGGGAGAAGCCGGTGCGGTGGTGGACGGAGTGGTTGTGCGGGTGCAGCGAGGGGCCCGATCGGGGGGCGACGTCCAGGTCCGTCCGCTGCCTCTTCTTCTTCGCTTGAGCGCGCGTTCTTCCTTGTTCGGCCGCTCATGCCTTCTTTTGCTCTACCCCTGCAGGCGGGCCGGACGAATCCACTCGAATGAACGGCTGCATTTCCGCTGTGCTCGTCTCTCTCAAGTTGTACGTACGCACCCCCTCCCCTCCATGCTCTCGCCCTTGCCCTCGCCTGTCCATATGTGCACTCCCCACCCATAAATTAAACCCAGAGCAGCGGACACGGACATTCCTTGCTAGCTAGCTGTCACTCCTCCACCCCCGCCTCGCACACCCCTCCCCTCCCACGCACCCTCCTCCTCCTCGCCCCCCTCCCATCATTGCCCGTCTCGTACGCAGCCCATTCGTGCTCCTGTAGCAGTAGCAGGTCCACACACCCCCGCCTGTCTCCCTGCCCCGTCCTGTTTTGCATACCCCGCTTTGCATGTATGGTAATCTACCCTCCCGGTACGGCATGGTCATGCTCGAAGCATGACGCCTTTCACATTGGCATGAAACGACGATGAGCGACGTGGACGTTCATAACGTTCATATGCATATGTGTATCGATGAAATCACGGCGTCTCGACGCGCATGGACTGCATGCCAGTATGCCAGTCGTGGGGTGTCCAAGAGCGCTCTAACGCCGCCCGCTGCAGCTTCACAACAGAACCGAATGCTCCAATAGACTATATGCGTCTGTCTTCTCAACGCGTCTACACGGGGCCGGAAGCGGACGACGGGCAACGAGCGGAAGATCGACGGCGATAAATGCGGCCGGGCTTCTTCCCAGCTTCCATCCATCCGCAAATGTCACCTCGCAATACCGAGACACGGAACGCATTGCTCGGAACATGCACCGACGACAAATCGACGTGCTTGTATTGAAGCAATATGGAATTTCAATAGGCTAGCAGAAGGACTTTGACCGCGAGATGGGATACCACACGGGGTCTGAAACGCATCCCCGCAGAGCCTGATCTAAAAAAATCGTGTGCTGCGGCTACCCGGGTCTAAAGTCTGAGACGCAGTACAATACCGTACAGCGCACGGCCTGCAAGGCCCGCCCTACCACCGCCCCCGCCCCCGCCCCCGCCGCGCCCAACGGGGGGCGCCAGCGTGTGTTATTGCGCGGAGGGGAAGTGGACTGTCTTGGACGGCGGGGCCGACGTGCCCCAGTGGGGTATGTCCTGCTGCTGCCCGCGCTCGTCCGCGACGTCGCCCTCGCCCTCGCCCTCGCCCTCGCCCTCGCCCAGGCCCAGGCCCGCGTTCTCAGGCGCGCCCCCGCTGTCCTCGCGCTGGTGTCCGCGACGGAAGCTGATCCGATGTGCGAGCGTACTGATGGCGTCGTCCTGCGAGCGTGCGAGAAAGTCAAAAGCAACACAGCATGAGTGAATCGTCGAGCGGATGTAGGCGTCGAGTGCGTGGCGTACAGGATCGACAGCCGCCCCCGCCGCGCTCCTCGTCCGACCGTTCTGCACCAGCTCAAGCTCGGGGTCTGATTCAAACCGCGGATCCGGCATGACGCCCCGCATCCCCTCTGCCGCCCTCTCCCAATCCATCTCCGCCATCGGCACCCCCCGCGCGCCCGTCTCCACATCCTCGATCTCCACGCTCACCCTCTTCGTCGCCGCCGTGCCCTTCGCCGCGCCGCGGAACGTTCCCGCACGCGAGAGGCCGTCTATGTCGGCGCCGTCCTCACGCAGGTGGGCTTGGAAGACCAGCTGCGAAGGCGTGCGGGATAGCGCCGCCGAGGCCGGGGCGGAGGCTGGCAGGGATGTGGGAAGGGGCGGGGGCGAGCGCCGCGCCCAGAGGAGCCAGTCTGGCACCTCGTTGCCCCGCGCGGTGAGCGTGCGCGAAAGGGACTGCGTACGCGAGTGCACTTGGCGCGCGACGGAGAAGAAGGGGATCGAGAGGCCGTCTGTGCGCGCATACACCCATCGCATAAGGTGGTCGGCGCCATGGTCAGTGAGATTGTGTCATGGTATGCATGTGGATTTGCGCTAGATGGGTGAATAGGGGCGAGGGTGAGACTTACGGATCATGACGGAGCACAGGACGAGGAAGGCGACGATCGGAGAGAACGAGTTGATTAGAGTCTGCTGCTCCTGCGACGGGTTTTGCGTATGCTGTTCGAGCTTGGTGATGGCGAGCGTTGAAATAAACACGGCCCCGACGCCGATCTGACATCACAATAAGACTCGAACAAGCAGCTGGCCCGGTGACACCGAATAACACTCACTGGCCCTATTAACCATAACCATCCCCGTCAGCGTATCGATTTTCCGCGGACACCGAGATGGCCATAGCGCATCCCTGATCGAAAATGCACAAAAGGGTACTGTGACCTACCAAAATGCCCGGCGAACAGCGCCTCGCGCCAACCGGAAATCTCCGGAACGAGCTTGTACAAGAGGAGCAAGGGAGGAATCCGCCGCAGCGCGAGGATGGCGACGGTCAATACAATGAGGCGCCAAGGCGTGATGCCCAACGCGGCCTGGTTGAACTGGTCGAACGGGAGCCAGGCGCCGATGTAAATGAACGCAGCGCAGTTCAGAACGAGGTCGATCACGGAAGAGAACACCTCGTCCTCGATCTGTGTGTTGAAGTGGCCGTCCCAGGAGATCGCGCTCCCTGTGGGTCCGGTCCCGACACAAAGCGTTGCACCCAATCGTTAGATATGTGGGACGAACAAGTGGGGAGAGTACGCACCGGCGGCAAACGCGGCAAGCAGGTCGTCGCTGCCGAGCGTACTCGTCACCCCTATCGTGAATATAGCCAAAGCGAGATACTGCGCGACATAAGACTCGCGATCAATGAACCCTCTACCGTGAGTGTATTTTATGAGATAGGAAAACATGAGTCCTGAAGAAGGGAGGCGCATTAGGATTAGTCTAGCCATCAACGCGCTGGAAGGATGGATGCTCCGCGGGTCACAGAAGATTTACCGATGATAGCCCCGATGACCACCCCCAATATGACTTGGTCTAGTCAAATTGCGCGTCAGTCAACGTATCCCGGCGGGTTCCTGATGGCCGAGGACAAGACGCACAAAGCCAGCCGATCAAGAACCAATCGCGGAACGCGGAGCGGTACGACTCTGTTGAGAGGTAGAGGGAGATCGTCAGAAAGGGATAGGCAAGCCCGTCGTTGGATGCCGATTCCGCGACCACCAGGCGGCGTAGGTTCACGGGGACGTGCTTCGTGGCGAATTTGCCGCCTGAATATATGCATCCTCGGGTGAGAAATCGAGAGGCAGGATTGTTGTGGGACTGACCAACGATGGCAGCAGAGATGACAGGATCGGTAGGAGTGAGACACGCAGAAACGGCCAGCGCCGACGTGAAGTTCAAACTCGGGAACAGGAGATGTATGAACCCTTGTGACGATGCAAGTATGCGTAATTATCACGCTCTCTGTCTTGCATGCAAGGATGGAATTTACCTGCACACACGAGCCAGCCGAACGCCATCGTCGGGACGACCATAATAAGCAAGCTCTTGACGTGCTTCGCCATGTACGACTGCGGGAGCTCAACGCCGATGGCGAAGAGCCCCGTGGCGAGCACGATGCGCATGACTTCGAGCGTGAGCGCGTTGGTCCCGACGTCCCACGAACGCGGGTCGAAAATGTTTGCGACATGCGGCCCTATCAGGATGCCGAACCCTGTGCCGAGAACAACTTCGTTGATGTAAAACTGCGAAGATGGATGAAAGGAGATCGTGCGGGACGAGAAAGCATGATCGTACCTTCTCTCGGATGAGCAAAGATACCATGCTGAACTGGAAAGAGTATCCCGGCGTAATGAGTGCAAGCATAGATAACAACGCACGACAAGCTGTATGCGCGCTCCTCGAGCTTCGAATACAGCCAAGCGTCTACTGTAAAATAGGAGAAACACTAACCGCTACTACAAAACCGCCCAAAAGGACGTATGCTAACCCGGGCGTCGTCACCTGTCCGGACGAGTTTGTGAGGTGACACGGAAAGGGGATGGAAGACGGACTTGCAACAGCTCCATTGTCATTAGCACCTTTTCTATATAGACTGAGTATGTCAAGATACTGTTGCGAGTGAGGGAACAGCTGCGCAAGTCTGTATTGGCTGGAGCGCTGAGATGGCAGGAAACAAGCGACCGAGGAGACTTTGCACGTTATCTTGACATAGCAAGTACGACAGCACGTGATACGGCGCGTCTACGCGTCGGCAAGTTTGCGGCAAGAGTCTGTTCTTGTGGCGTCACGCCTCTGACAATTATTCGGTCCGAAATAGACAGTTCCATTCTTACGAATGATGGAGGAATACTTGAGGGAGTTCTATGTTCGAATGAGGTCGAGACCCGATGGATTACCATTGTACATTCCTCCCGGAGTCATACGTGATGTCGTCTGCTTTGCCTGGGCTCAATTTACTGGCAATGAAACCTAGACAATTAAAGTTTTTCGGGCACCTGATGACGATTTCGAAGACTGGAGTGGACTGTGGCACCAGGGACTGGATTTTAGGTGCGGAGTTCCAACTTCTAAGTCGCCGACCTTTCAGATCCTCTTCGGGCCTGGGTCTACCCCACAGCCGCATGCTCGGAAACCAATAGCCACCCCCGATTTATTGGCCCAAGGCGGTCCGGGCGCATCTGCGATCTGCACATGATTCGATCGCGTCCATTTATCTGTATCGGGATTTGGTCTTTTCGACCGCAGTCATTATAGAACGAGGTGCACGCGTCGATAATAATCGATGGTCTCCACTGTCAGCAGGGCGGAGCGCGGTGAAAGCTTCGAGATCATCTCAGAAGCCAACGTCGGGAAACCACGGAGATCAGTTGCACAGCGAACGCGCGCGCCGACGGCAGGCCAGGGGCGGATCATCTCCCGACGAGGCACACTACGGCTGTGTTCAGACCAGCGCACGCGGGCAGAATGGAGAGGATAAATTGACCATACAGAAACGGTGCGAATCGATAAAGAAACAGAGATGTAATGTCACAAAAGAACATGCGCCCAAGTCGAGTCCATAGCCTGAAAATACAACGCCCTCCCGCGATGGGAGGGGGACACCAAAACCAACCACCTATTAGTTGATCTTGAGCAGCTCCACCTCGAATTTGAGCGTTGAATTCGGCGGTATCACTGGTGGGAATCCTCGCGCGCCATATGCCTATGTCACTCAGCGCTCGTGAGTGCTCAATGCGGATCATACAGCGTGATGGGGAAACGCACATAATCAGGCGTCGCTGTGAGGATAGCCTTTTCGCCCAAGGACAGTCGTGGTACACCTGATCGGATCGATAATCAGCTGGCCCATCCAAGAATAGAGGGCACAGCAAAGAGGGAGAGACGCACCCTCGTCCCAGCCCTTGATGACCTTGCCTACGCCAATCTCAGTCTCAAAGGGAGAGCCGCTGCAACGAGGCGCGTGTGCGTCAGAGAATGAAGACTCAGCGGCTTCGTGAGATGAAGGGGACTTGCCGATCTCTACTCGAATCGAACTTCTTCCCGTCAATGAGGGTGCCCACGTAGTGTATTGTGACCTTATCTGTGGATGTGGATGAGCAGTCAATAACACGATCGGAGAGCGGGGAGGAAAACAAACAACATACCGCCTCGTTGAGGGAAGGTAGTGCCGTCGCCGGGGGAGATGCTTTCGACAGTGACGCCCTGGGGGAGGATCATGAGCACGACGGCGGAGGTGGTGGGGATGCGCAAGGCAACAAGGGGCTCACCATGATGGAAGGATGTGAAGGAAGGCTAGGATAATCGGATGTGTTATATAGGGAGGCGCATAGCGGCTAGGGACTTATAACTGACGGATGCGGAGTACGGATCTTGATCCGATCTGGCGTCATCCGACCCCATTTGAGCCTTTTAAACTGTTATCGATGTCGATGCCACTTTTCCAACCTCTCCCTGCCTTTCCTCGCAACTCTCTCCGTCGTTCGCTGGCTCCGGGAACTCATCGATTTCGGTTTGAGCGCACTGTCCACCCGTGTGGGTCGCTCCAGCCTTTCCTGGACACAATGGCCCGAGCCATCCAACTGGTTAACTTTTTTCTCTGCTTCTTCGTCACCTGCTCTCCCGTTCGATGAACCCTTCTTTTCTATCGGCAGACCATCTCGTTCTGTCCTATCGCCTCGCAGGCCCTCTTCCAAGCACCTCTCCGCGCGCCCACACCCGCGCATGACACTCTGCATTCACAACACACTCCACCGACCGGTTCCCTCGTTCATCGTGCACTGAGAGCATACTGAAAGCCCTCGATGTAATATGCAGAGCTTATCTTTCTTATCTATCCTCCCCCGTGCTCTGTCTCGCTCGGCCGCGCGTCTAGGCTCGGGATTCAGAATACCGACCGTCTGGCAAAGGCGTCCGTATTGGTGACTTCGGCGAACAGTGCCTAATCGGGCAACGCTGAGCTTTGTGGTCGAGTGACCTGTTCGTGACAACCATGTCTATGACAGTGAACGTCTCACTCTGGCCGAGGATCACATATGACCGTGTTCGCTTCACAGTGGTTTCTCCGATATATTCATTGCATTTCTTCCTCAGGAGAACCGCGCACTCATCCATATTCGTTGAGACGGCGTTGGCCGTCAGCTCAAATGGTTCACGATCGTCCGGGTTTGCGATCCCCTGCTACATGTTTCTTCTATCTAACAGCATCTATCCGCTCCTCTCAACGTTTCCTTTCTTCCACGTCAGTACATTCTGGACCCACAGTCCCAGAGGGGCAGGAACTGTATACTGATGCACGTTCGATAACTAAGGATATCTAAGCGACCAACGCTCGCCTCCTCTTCGGTGACTTTGCCAGTCTAGATCTGTGGACAAACTTCAATCGGGCGCAGGGAGATCTGCGAAACGAGGCGGGACGTCGTGGTGGCGTACCGGGCCAAGTAGTTTTTATTGACGACAGCGGCCAATAGGCAATTGTCCCCAGATCTTGCAGGCCCTGATAACCCCTCTTGGAGTCAACGTGACTGATCGGTATTCGTCCTCTGCGTTGCATCCGCTCACCACGGGCTTGATTGAAGAACGAAGTGGACACATCCAGAGTCGAAGCTGGTGACATCACCTACGCCTTCGCCATTGGACGCTAGGTGCGGCGACGTCGTTGTTTCATTGGCATGAGCCCTTGTGTGTCTGGCCAGCGATGATGCCAGGCTCCACTTTGCTTGTTCAGCACACAACTTGCGCGATAGACGTCTTCCATGATATTCGTACACGCCCGAACAAACGTGGGGTGCTTCTATAGTCTCGACTTTTGTAGATCGGGACTGTTCTCGGGCGCATCATCACAATCGAGGATTAGACCCTCCATATTCTTAGGGCGTTCTCAGATCGACAGTCGAAGTTTCCGCTCGCGCATCACATCGCGAAGAGAAACCGTCCGAGAGAAAGGAGAGCAAATGGACACAGCATCTCTTCTCTCTCCGTCTAGCCATTCACTCCCTTATCGTATCAGCGTCTCTCGTACGTACTTGAAGCCGTTCCACGAACCCCACAGGGGGCCGCGGAGTTGCTTGCTTGACCGCCGGAACCGGCGCGCAATTTACCACCTTCTGTTGTGTTCGACTTGAAATCCTCGAGGCCGATCGCCCACACAAGGAATCAGTATGGACATGCGCCAGCAGCGAATCAAAGTGCGAGACATGCGTCTGCACGCGATTGGCTCGCACGCCTGACCACCGCGTGTGCCGGTCGCTATCGGGCGTGTCGCGCAAAAGGAGGGTTCATGACGCAGCATGAGCCAGCCGGTGGCGCCACTGTGGCGGAAGGCTAGACGAGGGGCACGCTGCTGCTAGGACGCGATAAACATATTCGAGAAAAGGTATTACACATACCCTCGCTCGCACCCGTCCCGGAGACTAAGGGCGACAAGGGGCCAGAACGCACAGGGCAATAAACATATCTGGGGTGTTGTCCCCTCGCGCGTAATGAGGAACGTGCTACCGACTCACCCGATATCTGATCGCTGGGGGGCGCATAAGCGAACGTTGCCGCGGAGCGAGGGCGCGCTCAGAAAAAGCGAGCCATTGTGCCGCATCATTTTTATCTCATAATCACGTGGATGTTTTGCGATGGTCAACGTTCACATACAGTCAGCTGGGGGCTGTAAAATTTGTATCACTATCGGCTAGGGAAACTCTTCACAAGAAAGAGGAGCTTACCACTTGAGAAGAGTGAACCATTTTGGGAGTCATATTTAGCGGACATTGACCCGGAAGCGATGGATCCGTCGTCTTCGAATACCGTACGTGAACACAGATACAGGCTTAGACAAACTCGAATCGAAGGCGGGAAGTGGGCCAAGTACCTTCTCAGCTTCGTACTTCTCGCCAAAGAGATGACTGTGGCCCCTATTCAGCGTTGCCCGATGGGTCTGCGAATCAATCAATCATGTATCCGGGCTGTTGCGGCGACCCTGGTTATAAACTTCCAGCCAACCACGCGTTCGGCGGCCCGCACAACCCCGTCTTGGTCGACGGCGACATCTGCATATAGGTTTGAGCTAGCTGCGGGGCGGGATGCGATGGCGATTTGGGAACGCACCGAATGAAATGGGATCGTCCCGAGCCTCCCGCCGCCTAATGCTCGAGGACGCGTTACTCGCCGAATTGGTTATTCGCGATGTAGAAGACATCGTTCGGCGCGGGCCCGCGCGTGATGCCGCTGCTTCCCCAGGTGTTTCCGACAGCGATCGTGGAAGAATAGCTCGAGGATCTTTCTCAGACGCGACGGAACACTATAGACGTTGCTCGCTTCAGAGTGAATGACCGGAGGTGGCTAGACCTGTAGAACACCCATACACGCACATCGCCCCGCACGAGACCGATACACATGTACGCCACACATGCGCACACGCAAACAAGTCAAGGGAAGTTGTGTTCTCTTCTCAGGGTGATATGGAAAGGACAGAAGACTGATTGGAGAAGCAAGACACGCACATAGCCAATTTTGTGCCCATGGCTGCTTGTCACGAAGAAGCGCTTCCCATCCTCATGCGGTGCGACCGCGGACCTGTCTGACAGAGTCCATGCGTCCGCCGGACTCTTCCCACCATGCATCGTCGAAGACTTGGACACCAGAGTCCGCGCCGATATCCTGTGCTCTGCCTTCAGGACAAGGACGAGGTTTGAGGACGTAGATGAACGCTTTGGAGGACCATGAGACGATATCCTCGCCGTGCAATGAGAGGTGAAATCAAGTTGAATTTCTGCTGAGGAAAGTTGTGAAGGGGTAGAGAATCGCAACGTAGTTGTCGTCAGGTTTGCTCGCGTTGATAATGCCCGTTGCCAGCGCCAATAAACACAGCTTGTAGGTGTCGGGCATGCAAGGGAAAAGGCAGGAGGCTGCGCGCAGCATCATCTACAAGAATACGACCTACACCATCGTCCTGATAATTATGACCTCAGCGACGAACCGACTCACCTGTACATGCCTAGACCTCTTCTAAGGTTCGTGTTGCCAACAACAATCTCATCCCTATACAATAGGCATCTGCGACGACAGCGGCCAGAAAGGTGTTTAGAAAGAGCCAGATGGCAGTCACGGTGGTGCGATTCAACGAGGAAAGAAGGCTCAGGATTTCGCTAGGAAGTGCAGTAACTAAGCGATGTTGCCAGGTGCGAGCGAAGGGGCGCCGGATATGAGCGCCTGTTCAAGTTCTAGGCTGCTAACTGCATGCAGGACACTAGGTAGCGTAACTTTTCGAGTAAAGTAGACTGAATCGATGGCTGCTTTCCCATTGAAACAAGGCAGGGCGGAGAGGTGATGACAACAGGATAAGTAATAGCTAGCGGGTCTCCGTCTAGCATCTCTTCCTGATTATTGAGGCGGGCTTTGGCCGGCCCGAAGGCAAAGTTTGAATACATTCGATGTCGCAGTCCTGAACAGATCTGAGCAATCACCTACAATCACTCGTGCAGCACGAGAGGGGATGGGGGAAATCTTGGATTGATCAGGGTCATGCGCTTGTGTCGCGGTTCTTTTCGCGATGTCTTTCACCTCGGACGACGGACCACAAACCTCGCCGTCGAAGCAGGCTTGTTTATTGGACACAAGTTGGCATCGATAGCAGGCATTGGGGTGAGGTAAACGATTACCGTCTACCGGCATCTATTTCTCGCACCCCGGGCAGCAATGTACTACATCGTGCACGAACACGTCACAGTCTGTGCAGAAATCGTGGTGGCAGTCTGAACAGCGATAGCGACCTAGCGGACTCATGCCCTCGGTCAACACGGTTGTGGTCCCCTGCAGCTGTTCGAACGGCAGGGCGCACGCATGACAGCTCGCAGCAGGGCTGGGCGTATCATCGAGCGTGGTGCTGTCAACGGCAGCTCCAGATCGTCAACGCCAAAAACAACAAAGCACGAATGGAGATAACGGATGCTTACACAGCGGCATACGGCTTTACCGGAAACAGGTGGTGATAGCTCCGCGCGAGATGTGGCGAGCTCACGATCATGAGACCGCAGATGTCGCAGTCCGTCGGCACGTCGCAAACCTTCGCGAGACAGCGCGGACACAGAAATCCCGCGCTGCGCAGGTCCGCATGGCACACGCACAGCGAAGGCGGCGACGTATCCGGGAGGCGCGTCGGGAACCCCATCATCATGAGGTCGGCGGCCGGGTTCGCCGTACCCCCTCCGGTAGCGCGCGGAACCGCCCGTTGTGCCGGCGGAGGGATTAATTCGAACAGCAGATCCTTGAAATGTCCCTCGTTCATAGCGACACCGAATTGGCCTGCCATACATAGGTTTTCGAACATACGACGAGCGTGGTGGTGGTGTCAGTGACTTACCGCCTGTTTTATCGCACAGCTCGCGACAGATCTTCATTTCCGCAGCGAGCGCGACAACTGATATGCGAATTTTATCTTTGACGCAGGTTTGGAGGGTGTCATAAACATCCCCAGGATCCACGGTTGTCAGAGAGCCGAAAATTATGAGGATTTCTCGTGAAGAGTGTGTTGGGAGATGGCTTCAAAAGCATTCAGGATGTGATGTCTGAGTAAGAGGTCTTTTATACCTCATGCTGCTGCGAGCCATCTCAATGGCATTTTGTAAACTTGGTTCCCCGACGGGCTCTAGTTTGTGTCGTTCTGACAAGGCTTTCAAAATGTCTTGGGGGTTTCCTAAGAGAGCACAAGTACCGTTAGACAGAGGATGTGTTAGAGGCCTGCGCGCATACCAGACATCTCGCCGATCCGTTCTCCAAGCCCACTACGCATCCCCACAATGCCAACCTGCCCTAAAGGATTCTGGTCGAACCATTCTGTGACAAACTCACGGGTGTATTCTAGTGTGAGATCAAACCGTGTCGGACGCAGGTCACGGTCCATCATGGAGGACGAAAGGTCGAGTAGAATGATCAGATGTCGAATAATCGTGCGGCGGATGGCAGCGGCAGGTGCGAGGAGCCTGCTTCATTTTAGAAACATCCAACACGGAAAGCAGGGATGCTCATGAAGGATGCGCCGTACCTCCTTCGCCTTCCCCTCGCCATAAGCTCTGCGACAGCTCCTTGTAAACTTCCACCCTCGTCCTCTTGCACAGTGTCCCATGAGCGCGTGTAAGATGCTTCCCAGGCGTAGGATTGCTTATAAACGGCGAGACCATCCCATCAAACAGTGCTGGATCAAATTATGAGCCACAACGGGAGCTATGGGTAGAAAAGACGCACGTCTTTCGCCTTTGCTTTGGCCTTGTCCTTCTGTCGGTCGGTGGTTTTCTGTTTGCCCTTGGCCTTACTGCGCCGGTTGACTTCATCAAAGACAGAAACGTCAGAGTCTGATTCGGCGTCCATTTTTTCGATGGTTATGGTAGGTATCAAGAAAAAATAAACACAGGTTTCAGTAGTTGTGCGAGTTGGTGGTGGCGGCAGTGGGTGTGGCGGTGGCCAGCAGTGGCCAACTGGTGGCCACCGAAGAGCACCTTCGGAGCCGGTGCCAAACGGTCCGGGTTCCGGGCTGGGCCACATTTGGCCACGACCATTTCACTTTTCACTGTCACCAGCCACAGCATGCCACAGCTTCCTTGCAAACTCATCCATCCATACTACAGCAAAAAAAAGAATACTGAAGCTGTAAGCTCAAGCGCTCATTTCTCGTATACTCAGTACTCAGTCCACAGTGATATCGCCATAATTAAGAAATCTCCAAAGTTTCACCGAACACTCACCGTATCATCTATATTCATAGTGTTCAACTCCTTTATCACACCCATGCAGGTTTGAGCCAAAAACTGATCCAGGCGAACATCCCAAAGGCAGGTCGCTCCTAAATGCTCTGCTGAGATGGCCGATCCTCGTTTGTCACATGGCGGGAGCCTCGATGCCGATTCGTCTTACCCTTCTGGGAACACGAAGGCACACATCCAGCGACTTTGTCCCCCAATACCTTACGCGGCGCTTCCATCAAAACATCGGCTCGATGTGCTGCGCCTGCGCGATCGTCTTGTCCGAACGTGGACGATTTTTATTGTGGCAGATTGTGGCTCGATCCTCCTCATGGCTGGATCTCCCCAGATCTCTGTGGTCCTGATGAAATACTCAAATTGTTCCTATCTGACGAGATTTTGGATCTGATCGAGGGTGTTGCTCGACCTTTTCCCTCAGCGCGCCCGGTGAGTCAAGGATCGCCAATTGAGTTATCTCCTTTCCATCGATAAGTGACTCCAAGTGCCGATATTCCGAAGTCCTCTTGCATCATGACTCGTATTTTCATTTTCCTTTGTATGTTGAGATAGCAACCTCTCCAAAAATGTACGTACCAATTGAACTGCTCGAGTACGATTCACTCCAGTCAGGGCTATGTCTTTGCAATTTCCTATTTCAACAACGTCTGAGAGCCTATAACATTACCGCAGCAACAAATAAAAGCGTTCGTCGCCTTCTCACTACTATTAGGTTCTAACTTCTACGACTTCAACAAAGCCCGCCCAGGTGGATTCTACCCACCTAATCGCAGTCCGTACTTTCCTCAATGCGTCCTTGATTCCGTCGAGAAGAACCGGGTCCTCGAATCCTTTGACCTCCAACCCTTCGAACTTCTCTGTCTCCTCTTCTTCCGCTTCCTCCGATAACGGCATCTCCAACCTCGGCCGCTTTCCAGGCCTCTCCCTCCCCGCACTCATCCTCTCTGGAACTTCTCGTCGTGCGGGTGCCGGCGGCGCGACCAGCCTCCCCGCAATTGCCAACATTAGTCGGCGCTGCAACAGTATGAACACCGGGTCCTCGAGCTTGAGTGTACGGTCCACGGCCGCACGCAGCCGTGTTTCCTCGTCGGGATCGAGAGACCCACCGAGCGCGCGTATGAGCTCGTCGGCGAAGTTGACGAGCTTGATATCGAGCGAGTCGGGCTCGTCGTTGATGGAGGCGAGCAGGAGCGTCCAGATGCGCAAGACGAAATCCGAGGCGACAGAGCTGGATGCGGATGGGAGGAGCGCGCGTAAGGCAGCTGCTATGACGAGACCTTGAAGCAGGTTTTGGATGTAAAAAAGTTCAGGCGAGGAGAAGAAGAAAGGAGGGGGGAGTGTGTTCGGATTGCTAGGAACTGGGGGTGCTTCTGTTGCAGGTTCTTCATCCGAGGGAACTGGCTTCACGGGCAATGGGCAGGCGACTGGTACCGCAGCGCCCAACGCCTGGATCAGACGCAGAACCCACTTGCGCTGAGGGGGCGCAGCGACAGATGACAGAGGGACTGTAAGTTCTTCCACCCACGCGTTCCATTGCGACTCGATCTTCTCTTTCTTCCATAGCTCGAGCGCAAGGCCCCGTTCTCTGGCACGCGCTTGCTCTCGGATTGCCATGCGAAGTTGATTCTCTGCCATAGTGCCAAGGACAAACTCCGACAAGTCGTCTTTCATCGCCTCCGCCAGCTTCAGGATGGACCGCACGGTTTCGACCACGAGCGTGGCGAGCTCAGCAGTCATCGATACTCGTGGCAAATCGTCCAGTCGATGCATCAGAGTGTCGATGTCTTCGTCTCGCACAGGAGCACACCGCCCTTGCAGTGCGACAAGGACCTCGCGAAGATGTGACAGAGCAGAGAGCAACGGCGCCGATGTGGGGGACAGTGGTGCAGATAGCGTGACCAGAACCACATGTTTGGCAGGCAAAAGCGGCGTCAATGCAGCATGGAGGTCGTTGTAAAGGAGCTTGAGGCGAGGCAGTTGGACTGGAGGTTCCGCAGACGAGAGCGAATCCAGCGCCTGACGATCAAAAGCGTGAATTTCAACGGCGCGGGCGTGGGGACGCAGGTGCAGAATGCCGCACCTCCTCCCAGAAGGCCTTGTGGATCACTTCCTCGACCTTTTCTTGTATGCTGGGCAGGTCGCCTGATTCTTCGCGCGTGCGAGGTTTCGACATTACAGAGAGCAGAGACTTGCCTGGGGACAGGACTTTGGCTGGATCGTTCGCCAATAAGTGAAGAAAATATACGTCGTTTAGAATTTCTAGGAGTTCGATTGGGAGGATAGTGTTTGGGGGGATTGATCGGAGGAGAGGGTGTGGGGCCATTGACGAAGGAGCTTTAACGGCCGACATATCTGGGTATTTGGATGCAACAGGATCGGAGGTGGAGTTGTGAACAGAGTACTGCAAGCTATTGAAGAGTTCATTATTTTCTGGTGTGCGCTCCCATAGTCCCTGCTCTTCCAGTAACTGAAAATCATGCGCTAGGATGTCCCAAGATATCTCTCGGAAATGCGAAAGATGCTTGAGCGTGTTATTGACTAGGGCATTTGAAGGGTCTCGAGCTTGAATCTCCTTCAGTTTGGAAACTATGTTCTCCATTGGAAATGCGAAGGGGGAAATGAGAGAACTATTGAAAGATCAAGAAAACTGGGATAAGTGAAGCACCTTGAAGGTTTCCTCGACGAATCTCGGGATATGGGACATACTGTATGATGCCCGGAGGAATACGAGAGAGGCGATGAAACTTGAAACGGTTCTAGTGCTCAAACCACTGTCTCCGCTTCGCGCTTGAGTTCTGGAGGATCTTCTTGATTACAGTACGAGGATGAGCTCTAGCGGAGGTGGGATCAGATCCGTCGGATGTGAAAACCCGCCAAGAGACCTCTGTGCGCGGTTTGTCCTGAAAATGTTGTCAGAAAGGAGGGAGCACGGAGCACCTGGCCGTTGGAGGAGAGGGATGCTGACCGAGGATGATCACGAAACGCGCATCACGTCTGAAGAGGACGCTGGCTGCCACTGACACTCGCTCGTAGTGACCATCAAACTGGTCGACCCTCTCTCTCCCTCCTTCTTGCTCTACATATGGCTGTTTGATCCCGGGCACATCTCTAGACATTCACCCCTTTCCAGTCTTTGAATCGTGTCTTCTACCCGAGCGACTTTCGACGAGACATCCAATTTATGAACGACAATAATTCGATGGATTCATTCCTCGTTCGTCTCCTCTCTCGTCAAACCCCTGAAGACGATGCACCTCCTCCACCAGACCCCGTTCCAGCTCACCATGCAAACGCCGTCGTAGCTTTCATCATCGGCCTTGCAATTGTCGTTCTTGCGTCGGTATTGAACGCTGCTGGATTGAACTTGACCAAGTTGGACCATGTGCGTACTGTTGACTCTCTGGACAGCTTTTCGAGGGAACCAAGAGGAACTGATCAATAGATATTCAGGTGCGCACGAGCTCAATACCAAAAAGTGCACGACGGAGAGACTGGTTACGGCCGTTATGGCTCTTGGGCATGCTCCTCTACATGTACGTCCTATCCCTGTCCATCGGCTTCCATACCTTACGCCATTGGATGAAGACTTTCCCAACTGATAGGGTCCACGCTCGCTTTGGAGTACATGCGTGCCGGTATGTACCATGTATCGCTCTCTGTTCTCCCATCGTAACCTGTCTTATAGAATATGTCGCCCCTTTGGGTTCGACATCCCTCATATTTAACTTTCTGTTTGCCCGGTTCCTGGTCGGCACGCCAGTCACCTCAAATGATATATATGTGCGAAACTCTATTGATTCTCATTGTACATCTACTGATTTTGCTCGTCTCCAGGGTACCATAATCGTCATTGCTGGGGTCATCGGCATCGTCGCCTTCGGCTCCATTAATACTGGACTCTCTTCAGAGACAGATGCCTCTCACCTCGCCTACCTATGGGGCCGTGCCGGATGGATCGGGTACTTCCTGGTCATGTCGCTCGCGCTCTCGCTTCTCTACGTATTCACCACGCAGCTCGATCTCGTCCTCGCGTCACGCAGCGATCTGTCGGCGGAACCGTTTGCGGGAATGACCACTCGTATATCCAAGTCCACCGCCAGTGGCCCTCTCAGGCGCGTTGTGGGCTGGATGGGCTGGGTGATGATCGCGATTGCAGAAAAGTTGGAGGCCTGGACGGCTGGAAAGGATGACAAGGTTGTGGCTTGGACTTTGGGTATCGGGTGGGCCTGCTGCGGTGGTGGAATGGCCGGCGAGTGCTTAGTATTTGCTAAGGCCGCGTAAGTCGTGTCAATGGGTATTGTTTGAGGTTGACGGTTCTGATCATTGATGGTGTCACAGCGTCCAACTTATATCCGGTTCACTGTCGCATGAGAATCCTGGGAACCAGCTCGGCCATGCCGCGCCCATCTTCACGTTTATATTTCTTGCGACGACAGCGATATTGCAGATAGTTTGCTTGAATCGTGGTCTCAAGGTGTATGACTCCACTCTTGTCGTTCCCGTATTCTACGGAGTGTACACCGCGACTGGGTACGTGACATTCTGGTCCATTTGCTCTCATAGTAGCGCTCATGACATCTTTCGTACGTGAAGTTGGTTGAATTCACTGGTAAAGTTCTTCGTATGTATTTTCGGCGCACAAACCTGACGCTCCTCTTCACATCTAGATCTTCAACGACTCCGTCGATGCCTATGCCTCTTGGACCCTCTTCCTCATCTTCGTTTCCATCCTCGTCCTCATCTCGGGTGTCGTCCTTCTCACATACAAAAAGCCGGAAAAAGTCGTCGCACAGCGCGATGCCGGGATCACCCTTTCCTCCGTACCCGGCCGCCCGATACCAAAAAAAACCGACGGCAAGGTGGTGGCAGATGACATGGATTCAGAGCACGCGGGCCTGAGCGGAGAGAACGGTGCGGCCGTGTGGGATGTCGGAGACGTGAGCGACGAAGAGGACGAGGGCGCCGAGAGCGCGACGCCGAGAGCCCCAAGGCATGAGAGTGCTCCGAACCAGGCCGTCCAAGTGCATGGTGGAGAGGAGGGTGTGCATCTGATGTCCACCCACGACGAGGAGGATGTTCGGCATCCCATTCGTGACGGTAGGCCGGAAGTGCTCAGCCGCAGGCGTTCCGTGTCATCCGTGATGCGACGTAGCGAGGAGGGTGAAGCCGATGAGTTTGGAGAGTTCAATGATGGGTTGTTGCGGACGCGCTGATCATATTATACTGCATGTCCTGGAGTTGACGATAGAACCAACAGAGACATTACGAGAAATTACGACGTCGATGTACCATAGGTTATAATTTTGCTGCTTAATGATTCATGTATACTAATGATTTCCTTGTGTTGGAATAGCTTGAATGTTTGGGGAGATGTGAAATTTGACTATTTTGCCCAAGTTGCAGACACATTGCTAGACACAGCATTAGAGTTCAAATTGAAACTCAGACAGCCTGTTTGCCTTTGCTTGGGTGTTGTTTCCCCACACCCTGTGTGAGCCTTCTTCTCCTCATCCATCACATTCCATTGCCATCAGTTCTTGACTTTTCTCTCTTCTCTACTTTAACACAAAAAATATAGGAGCTCTTTTCCTCCCAAAAGCATCTACTTACTATCCCGTTTATATCCTCACTTCCGTATCCAGTGGGCCACAACTATGTCTGAAAAAGAAGACCACGATGAGCTCATCGACGATTACATGGATGTCGATGAAGAAGCAGAGACCGTCATCGACCCGAATGTGTTTAAAATTAGGCAGTCGCTTGAGCAGCCGTACGCTCAGGCATTCACGACCGCTCAGCTTCATGGTAAGTCGATTCCTGATGTTCGCCAGCCTATCGGGAATGTCCGTCACCACGAACACGGAATTAAATTCCGTCTTTGCCACCAGCTCAAATCCACGAGGGTCAGATAGACCTCAATCCCCCTTACCAGCGCGGTCAGTCGTACATTCTTTCTCGCATCGAAAGCCCTGTCTTATTTGATTAGATGTCGTATGGAGCACGAGCAAGCAGATGGAGATCATCGATTCGCTTTTCCATAATTTCTATGTGCCACCAGTCATCTTCGCTCTTGTGAAAGACGAAGATGGAGAGGACACGCGGGTTTGTGTTGACGGTAAGCAGCGCTTGACAAGCATCCAGAAGTTCTTCGACGGACAGGTACGCCTCGTCGATCCTGACCCTGGCTTTGGTCTCGACAGCCGCACTGATGAAGCCTTGTTTTCGTGCAGATTGCCTGTGAGCCACTGATGGTATTTTTCGCGTGTGGTTCACACACTGATGAGCACGCATGAAGATCGGGATCCAAATACGAGGAAGCTCTGGTATTACACATGTTCGGAGACCAACAAGTCCTCCCGTAACGAGATCCCACCGGAAGGAAAAAAGTTGTTTGCGGAAAAGTTGATGACATGTGGTATGCATTTGTTTCCGCTTGCTCGCTGTCATCGTTTCTCGGCGATGATTTACAACAGTTTTTCATAGTGGAATACCGAAACCTCACGGCAGGTGCTGAACGTGATGTATTCCAACGCGTACAGCTCGGCGTCGCTTTGACAGCAGCTGGTAAGTGAATTCCGCATTTACAGGAGAAGACTTTAATCGGCCAATACAAACTTCGCTATCAGAGAAACTGCAAGCAATATCCTCCCCATGGGCCACTTGGATCAACAAGCTCGAATCACGCTACATTTCTGTAGACGACGGGCTCACCGACGTGCTCAAGTTCGACACCAAACGCGGCCGAAACTTCCAGAATCTGGCGCACTTCATCTACTGCTGCGACGGCTTCCCGGAGCAGCTCGTGCCCACGCAAACAAAGGTCGAGAAATGGATGTACCGCGCCGACGAGCCGCGGAGAGAGTTTCAGGAGGCCATCAACAACGTGCTCTCGACTCTGTGGCACCTGGCTCACGAGCAGAAACTGAACTTTCCGTTCTCGAAAATCAAGATCCGGATTGCACCGGTCGAGTTCTGTTACATAGGTCCGTGCCGTCCTCGCTCATCTATTGGCGTAGCACGATCGTGATCGCTGATCTGTTCCGTGCGGGCGACAGGCGTCCTCCTGTACGTCATGCGCGGCAAGGGGTTCAAGGACGAGGAAAGGGCGCAGAACATATACGATCTGCGAACCGAGCTCCGCAGTCACGAGCAGGACATCCGGTCCAACGCGCGCGTTGCGCGGCGCTGCTGGGACTTCATCGAGAGCGTCTCAGATCAGGAGTTCGCTGTGAAGTACAACGCCCCTGGGAAGCGTAAGCGCAAACGAACCGTCGGGGATGATGGTACGACTGATGTTGACCGTCCAGGGGGAAGCAAGAAGGGCAAGGCGAAGGCTGCATAGTGGCTCGTGATGGTTTGTAGACCAGATGTTCACCATCCATTCAAGAACACACATACTCATATATCCCCTGATTCCTTTAACTATCTCCGTCTTCTCGTACTATACCTGCAGTCAGCAGCCATTATCCATGTTTCATTTCACACGCGATGTATACCATACACCGTCTTTGTCCGTCAGGGCCCTGGCATACTTCAACAGCAGCTTATCCCGCTCCTTGGCATTAACTGCAACGTCTGAGAGGAAAGGAGTGATGTCTTCAGCTTTCCAGCGCTGGCGTGTGAGGAAGAGGTCGGTAAAGCGGGCGGCGGGGTCGGTGGGTAGTTCTGCGCAAGGGAAGTAAGAGATGAAGTTGTTGGACGTGAAGGGCGACGTCGAGGAGAGGTAGTTTCCCTGTAATCCAAAGGGACCAGGTCAGCTTGGTAGAACGTGTAACAACGGCACATACCGAAAGGAGAGAAAGGGACACTCGAGCAGAGAACGTGTCGCCGACCGCGGACGTCCATTTTGCCAGGAACTCGTTCTCATCGGCCGGTTCGTCCTGCGCGCGTACGGATGAGTCCAACGACGCGAGAAAGAGGACACGTCCAAACGCGCCTTGTGGTGCCTCAGTATTCCCAGACCGACTTGCCTCACGACCGCGTCGACGTCCATCTTCCACTTGCCGCCGTCCACGTCTCCGAACCACTGCATGACCTGCGTCGTGACCTCGCGCCTGATCTCGTGCTCGTCTTCGAGCGCGCACACCATGTCCAGGACGGACGCGGCGTCGTGGGGTTGCTGGAGCGACGCCAGGTACATCAGGAGGAGCTCGAGGATCGTGTGGAGGTAGGACGGTGGCATGGGCCTGAGGTTACCTGTTACGAGCGTGCGATCAGGCGCGGCGTGTGGGTGTATGGTGAACGGGGGTCGCACCGTTCATGATGAGGACGCGTTGGTTGCGGATGGCGGCGGCCAGCTCGAGCTCGCTCGCTTGCAGCTCAGAGCGCGCCTGCTCGTACGTGTATCGCGGGCGTTTTTTCTTGTATCCGCCGTCAACAAAAAAGGCATCACGAAGAGCGCCACGCGATGCTCACCGGCCGGTCGAACTCGTCACACCCCACCTCCTCGTCCTCATCCTCGTCCTCGTGGCCCTCCTCCCACTGCATGCCCCTCAGCAGCCCCCGCAGGCGATGCAGCTTCGGGACGGTCGGAGCGAGCTCCAGGATCTCGCTCAGGCTCTCCTGCACCTCGATCTTGGGCATGTCGTTGTTCGGCCCGGTGGCCAGATCGGCGGAGGGCGTGACGACGAGGACGGAGTTGGACAGGACGACGGAGCGGATGGTGTACGTCTTGTCGGACGTGCAGAGCACCGCGTCTTCGTCCGGTCCACCCTTTATCGACAAGCTGGAGATACAATTTATGGGGTTAGCGTGCAGGCAGTGAGGCCGCGGGTTGCGCAGTACCTGAGCGTGCTGTCGACAGAAGACTCTATGAGCGCGCAAAGCTCTGGAGGGAGCTCCAAAAGACGAAATGAACCATGTTCAGGCGCGTTCAGCGGATACTTTAGCTGTGCTTCCGACATGTGGAGGAAATCAAAACACAGAACAGGCTCGTGGAAGATGGAGCCAGCACGCGACGCGTCGGTCACGCGACAAAACGCGACAGGTCACAAAAGTGAAAGTCTGAGACTAATATCGGTCTGAGTCACGCATACAAGTGGTTGCCTTGACGCCGTTATATCCAGCTCAATCACAACAGACAGTCGAGAATACTGCAAGCTACTCGTACATGATTTCCCTCACATCCCCACCCCACGCACGACCAATTGCACATCAGGGGTAGAGCCCATTCAACAGCTCAACCACGTCCCCAAAGATCTCTGTCTGCCCACCCAAAGCCTTTTCAGCGATCTTGGGAACATCCTCGCGCGGAACCTTGTACTGGTCGAGATCCGACTTCAACCCAAGGCCAACCACCAGCCTGCAAAGAGAAAAAACGCGTGAACACACAGGCGAGCGCGGAAGCGAGGCGCTCGGCGTACTCTTCGATGAGGGAAGCGAGCTTCACGATGTCGCCGTCGACGGAGCCGGTGGAGGGCTGGCGGAGATAGAAGAGCGCGCCGGAGAGCCATTCTTTGTCCTCCGCGGAGGCGATCTGCGCCTTCAGGCGGACGGTCGGGGCGAGGGTCAAGCACTGCCAAAAGCAATCGCGGGTGAGGGATCGTGTCTGGCGCGGGAGATTGAGCGCCTACGGATGTGATCCCGTGGGGGATACCGTACGCTGCGCCGAGCTTGTGCCCCAGAGCGTGCGAAAGGCCCAACGCGCTGTGGAAAGATACCAGGCTCGACGTTTGATCGGTTCGTACAAGTGAAACCACAAGGCCACATACCTGTACTTTTCGAGTTTCATGGGCCAGAGACTCATCCACGATGCGAGTTGCAGCTTTTGTCGCACGGCGACGTCCTGGGGGTTCGCCTTGCTCTTGGGCAGGTTCTCGAAGAGGTCACGGAGGGCCTGGTAGCATAGTGCTTTGACGGGCGGGGTCACCAAGGGACGGTACAGATTCTCGACCGCGTGGTCCAGAGCACGGATGCCCGTAGAGAGCCTGGAGGCGTTGTTGAAAGTTGAGACATTCGTTTTCGTCAGCATATAGCGATGAAAGACGCACCAGAGACGTTCGGGTGTGGAAAGTGTGAGCTCGGCGTCCAAGATGATGCCTGCCGGTGCGAGCTCCGGAGAGCTCACCGCGACCTTGACACCCTCCTCGTTCGTGAATCCCGCTCCGATCTGGCCCACCCGCCCCGTCAGTCGCCGCATCGTCGACCCCGCCACTGTCCCGCACATAGGGGAGAGAGCGCCGCACGCACCGTGTATTCCGCAGCGCTGAGCGTCGTGGGGATTGCGATCTGCCGCGCGAACGCCCCGCCGGACTCCTGCTGCAGATTGTATATGATCGCCTTGGTCGCGTCGACCGGCGAGCCCCCGCCGACCGCGACGACGAAATCCGCGCCCGCGTCCTTGTACGCCTTGATCCCCGCCCTGATCCCCGCGATCGGCGAGTGCTCGCCGATATCGTAGAACGTCGCGCCGTACGCGTTCTCGGAGCGCAGCACGGCTTCGACTTTCTTGACGACGTCTGTCTATCGTGATTGTATCGGCAGTCAGGCGTGAGGGTTCGGTCGCAGAGAGGGTTTTCGGGCGGGACATACCTTGTTGAAGAGGCTCTTTCCGGTAACGACGAGCGCCTTGGTGCCCCCTATCGCAGCGCGCAGCTTTGGCAGAGCAGTGGGGAGGCTGCCGGGTCCGTAATAGACCCCCTTGAGAGTGTCGGTCCAGGCGTAGAACCCTTGGACGTTGGTCGATGGATGCGTGTCGGATAGGAGAGTCGACATGGCGGCTCGTGCAAAGGTAGGGAATGCGCTGTGTTTTGGACGGGGGCGTATGAGGGTACAAAGCAGACCTGCTCTCGCGAAGCTGACTGATGAGTACGGCGGCATGATGGCTGAGCTGCCGATACGGTCAGTTGCAGGCAGAGCGGCGGCATGGGTGGCCGAGTTGCGCTCCAGCGCGAATTCATGGCTGAATGCTTTAGCCTGCGTTCATGACCGACCAGCTGATGCTAGCGACGGAGGTGGGTGGGAGCGGGGGCATCGTTTCCGGCGATTACGTCCAATCGAGCAATCGGGCAGCGTTATGGCATGGTGCTGAATTTCCTCTACTTATTTGTGGAGGATCGACGGAAAGAAATCGAGTTTCTGCGCGGCGTCTGTCTGCGTTCATTTGCACTGTGAGGGTCCTTGCGACGTCGGTATGAGGACAGCCATATGATATTCGCGAGCTGTAGTTGACATGCTGAAGGCGATCCATGATTGGCGGCCATGGGACAAAGTTTCCAAAAGACGGCATGGCTGAACATTCCCTGCAGGTTGCGCACCACACCTTAGAGGCATGGCTTGGTCATTGACCGACATGTCACGATATTATAGAGGCCCTAGAGACCTTCATTCATGTTCATCCCACGGCCGAATCTCCCTCACTTCATCCGCTCCCCCACGGTGGCACGCAGGAGCCTACAAATTATGGAGGCCGCAAAGCATTCGTCGCCCATCAGCACGCTCCCGCCGTTCGACGAAGCGCGTCCGTTCAAAGTCACACAGCCTCCCAATCCGACGTGGAAGACGCAGGACGGGCTGCCAGACGACACGCCGCTGACGCAGGCGTGGAAAGCGGGCGCGAAGCAGGGGTGGAAGTCATGGGATATGGACACCACATCGCCATCGTGAGCACCTCCGCTGCCTGCGGCCGTTTTATTGAAGGATCCGCGTCCCCCCACACACGCACACACGCGCATTCTCAAACCCGTCTGAAATTCGTAGGGACACGTACAGGATGTTGACGAGTGCCATCGTCCCGCGTCCAATCGCATTCGTGTCTACCCTCTCTTCCTCCGGCGTTCCCAACTTGGCGCCGTTCAGGTGTGTAGACCCCGCTGATCACACGACCGCAAAACTGAACAGCGGGAACCTGAAATTACCCCGTTCCACAAACAAGCTACTTCTCCATGGTAGATCCCTTCCGGCCAAAGAGGGACCCGCATACGCTGATTCGCTGAACGATGTGAACCCGAACTAGGTTTCTCACGACCCACCGATGGTCAGCGTGTCCTTCTCCCTCTCCCCCCGGCGCCCGAAGGACACGCGGGAGAACATCCTCGCGACGAAAGAGTTCGTCGTCAACATCATCAGCGAGCCCTTCGTCGAGGCGGCGAACTCGACGTCGGTCGAAGCGCCCGAGGACGTCGACGAGTGGACGGTGGCCGGACTGACCAAAGAGCCAAGCGTATGCCCGTTTTCTAACGCGAGCTGCGGCAACGAGGTTGACGGGTTGATCACCTGCAGCTGCGCGTCCGGCCCCCTCGCGTTCAGGAGAGTGCCGTAAGCCTAGAATGCGAGGTACGTGGGCGCCCCCGAACTTTGAGCAACGCACGCCCAGCGGACTGAGCTGAGGAACCCTGATGTCGGCTGCAGCTGTTTTCGTCGCAGGACCTGTACCCCGAAGGCGCCTCCGGCACCGCAGCATCCACCACTGTCGTTTTGGGCCGCATCAAGTATGCCCACGTCCACGAGGCGGTCCTGCAGCCAGACGGCGTGCAGATTGATCCTGCGAAGCTGAGGGCGGTGTCTAGGCTGGGGGGCACCACGTACGCCAGGGTGAGCGAAGCGTTCGACATCAAAAGGCCGTCTTGGAAGGACGTGAAAGATGAGATGGACGAAGATGGCGATGCGGTGGGCGCTTAGGGACGTGCGCAAAGTGAAAGGACTAATTTAGAATTTGACCGGAGACCAGCTGTTAGACTGCGATGGGCACACGAATCCCTCTTGTGTACTAGCGTGAGAACGCATACGTAGGGACGAAGGGACTGACGCAGGCCGCACAGCTGCAATGGCGCAGAGCTACGATTGAGGTACGGGCGACGCATGTGATCCCTTCATCTCGAACGGGAGGGTGCGGCGCCGGTGGCGAGACGATAAGCAAAGGGCTCAAAATATAAGAATACAAGGGGGAATATGAGCTACGTACATGCGACCTGTTCTGGCCAGAAAAGAACAAAGGTGGATTTAGGGAAGATCTTCGGTTGCCTTCTCGAGCGGTCCAGGGCACGATGGCTTCATCGATACCACGCGGCTTTTCGACGCCCGGGTCGATTGTCGGGAACGGCACTAGTGGCGAACCCTGAAGGGAATGAGAGGGCGTTCACTCACCATCAGATTGAAGACTGGCTTCCGCGAGGGAAACGAAACGAAGACTTGCAGGCTCGTTCCTTTCGGCAAGCGAGAAAGGAACAGTATGGCGAGAGCGGATGTGTGTGATCAAGTTAGGTGGCCATCACTCAAGGGCTCGTTCAAGGGAGATGAGCGTGGGGCAATCATGCATCTCGGCAGAGAGCCGCAGAAGTCGAAGACTGTGGTTTCAAAAGTCATTCCTTGTACGTGAAGTTGCCTTGGGATGAATTCGCCATGATGCTATTTCTGAATTAGTGTTCGAAGATTACCTCTGACGCTCGTCCCTGGCGTCACGATGTACGCAACGAGAGAAGAAAAAGAGCACGGGGCAGCGGAGTGCCCGAGCGTGAAAAAAATGCGGGGATCTGCGAGTGCGACGAGACCGACGGAGAAAAAGGCTGCAGGCTGCAGAAAAAGCGGGGTGAGCGGGGAGACATAAGTAGATATATATGATGGACGGCCTCGAGGGCGAGGGGAGGAGGAGGAGAGGAGAGGGTTCCGTGCAGCTGGCCGGGCCACGTGGTCTGCGAGTGCGGGTGCGTCGCCCAACCGAGGCGGCTACATTTTGCTTCAACTTCGCCTCCGCCACCCTTTGTCGCCCCTTCTTCCGTCCCCCCCAACATCCGCCGCCGGTGAGCATCGCCTCAATCTGTACACCCGCCCCGCTTCGACCACCCCCGCTTAACCTCAATTTTCATGAACCGTGCCAGCAACCGGATCCTTTCATTTCACGTTGGCTTAAAACCTCGCACAACCGCACAGCACATCCCCTTGATCTCTCTCACCACAATCACGTCGTGCGCTCGCAAAACTCAACACTAGCTCTCGGGCGACACCCATGGAGCAGCCATCGGCCGCAGAACAGCGCGCCGTCGCCGTCGCCAAGCTCAAGCGCGCTGCATCCCTACCGCGCACCGTCGATGGGCGCAGACCCCCCATGCACGCCGGCGCCGTCAGCGAGGGAGAGAGGTCCCAAGTCGAAAAAGTAGACGAGAGCAAGCTCGACGACGACAGCCCGCCTATGTCCGACGTAGGCGCCGTTATAGACAGACAGGAGGAAGAGAACCCGGAGTACGAGGCGGAGAAGGAGGGGAGCGAGGCCAAAGCGGAGGACGGGAAGACAGAGGAAGAGGGCGCGATCACGTCTCCGCCGCAGACTCCCCTGCCGTTTGAGGAGCCGACACCGAAGACCAAACGCCGTTCGAGGTCGCGTTCGAGGGGCAGAGGCTCCAAAGATTTCAAGAACAAGACGCGGGCCTTGCAGTCCCCCATCCCAAACCCCTCCACCGCCAACGACTCTTCTCCGGACGAGGACCCGAACCCTCCCCTCACTCAATTCAACGGCTTTACCTCGCCTCCGCTTATGTCCCCCATCCCGTCTCACTTCGCCCTTCTCCAACGACGGATGTTCGCATCACCGGAGCCAGGGATGATGTACCCCGGCACATCCCCGCCGACTCCGATGCTCCCCACGCTGCAGGACATCCAACGCGAGGCCCTGCAGCGAGGCCTCTTCCGGTCGAACAGTGCAGCAGCGCGGCTGATAGCGCTGCAGCAGCTCACGGCTGAAGCGTACGACCCCATGGCGGCGATGCACATGCCCGCTCAGGGCAAGTTGGGCCGGAATAACACCGTCGCGGGCGGTGAGCGGGCGGACGCGCGGAGAGCGATGATGCGAAGGCTCGGCGAGCGCCTGAGGGAGGCAGACGAAGCGCAGACGAGCGGAGGCGAAGAGGTGCCGGTGGCCCCCCCGCCGAAGCGCAAGCGACGGTCGAGGCGGGGCTCGACGAACCGCCCCGCTGTCGTGGACGATCGGGAGCTGTCCTCGACCACCACGCCGAACACGCCGATCGTGCCCTCCTCGTCGCTGCCCCTATCCCTCGACGGTCTGCCCGATCCCCCGCGCCCCCCCTCTGGGGCACGAAGTCCAACGCCTAATGCGCGGAGTTCGAGCATCGAGCGGAGCAGGGAGGACACGCTCGCGAAGCTCCTGGGGTCGCCCAACACGTCGTACGAATACGAGACGGCAATGGAGCGGCGGGGCGTTGTGGTCGAGGAGGACGATATGCCCGAGCGACTGTCGCCGCCGCGGCCGCCATTCTCTAGCCTCCCGAAGACTCCCACCCGTGGGGGTGATGGTCGTAAGCCTCATGCCTCCGACGCGCCGTCGAGCACTTTGTCCGACTCTCCGGGTGTCGGGGTGCCTGTGTACTTATCGGACGCATCGGATCGTGAAAACGAGATGTTTCCGTCAAGCCCTTTCGCTACCCCGCTCAAGGAGAAGTCTGGCGTCGAGGAAGAGGAGGAGGTTCTGTTCCAGATGAATGGGAATATGTCTCAGCAGTCGCCGTGGAATGACGGGTACGAGCGAGAGATCAGCTGGGTCGCAGATCCTGGTACATCGAATTTTCGTCGCACAGAGCGTTCTGCTGACCTTATCCCAGTTCCAGACTCTCGTCGAATACCTATCAACGACGACGACGAGTTCGACGACGAGGGACCGGTGGTTCCTGTTCCCGTCGACACTGGGTCAGCTGAGCCGGCTTTCGATGAGGAGGACGAAGCCCTCTCCCAACCCCTGTCTTCCCGGTCTCAGGATGCTGTTCAAGAACATGAGACTTCTCCGGAACCTGCCGTGCTCGACGAGCCTCCATCGCCCTTTTCTGCCGTCCCTATGCAGGTGCATCCCAGCAATGATTCATCTTTCCGCGTTTACCCTGCACGGCTGTCAGTAGCAACGCCCGTGCACCCAGAGCTGTCGTCGGCGAATAGTGAATACGTTGACTGGGATGACCGAGTCATCGCCCCTGATAACTCGGGAAAGAAGAATGGAGAGGGGGGGACGATCAGTAAGTGGGACAAGGTCAAGAATGCCTTTGTGAGGACGGGGTCGAACGGCGGGAGGCGATCACGGACGAACAGCATCCGTGAGCGGAACCCCAACACAGACTCGAGTGTCAGTCGCGAAAGTGGGGCGAGCCTTACGAGCAGCTCGAAGGCAGACAAAGGTCGCTTTTTTTTTTATTTAACCCGTAAAACTTAGTTAACATTCGTTTCCCTACTGTAGATGTGTTGGCCACACTGTTTCCGAGCTCTCCTGGAGCAGTGTCGCCTGTACCTCCACCCTCGACAGAGCATATGCACAAGTACAATGATGCAAAGCTCTTCCCGTTCCCCGGTATGAAAAAGTTGGAGGAGCAGATGAAGCGCTCAGCGGGGCAACCCTTCAATGCTTCATCACCCGACATCATTTTCGCCCCTAACAGCGAGGACATATCTCCGCTCAGTTCCACGTCCTCGCAGACACCACAGGCCTCTCCGGAAATTCACCGCGATCGGAAACTGTCGCATCAGGCCTCTGATTCCCGCCTCCTCCCAAAGTTCAGCGCTTTCAACTCGCCACAACCCCTCTCGAGCGCTCCGTCTACCTCGTCGCATCCGGAGTATTACAACATTTCTCCTTCCCCGACCAACGGGACCGGATGGCTCAATGGCAAGCTGCCTACGAACCGGGAGGGTGTCAAGAAGTGGCTGACGGCCAAGAAGATCTTCTCTTCACAATCGTCACAGCCGTCATACCCGAGCCTCCAGATCTCGCCTCCTATAGTAGACCCTCGGTCAAAACCCGCGAGCAAGAAGCCGTCACTATCAGATCTCCTCAAGGGGCGAAAGGAGAACGAGATCATGGCGGACTGGGAGGATATCTCGAAGACGCCCACGAGCACCAGTGGGAGCACCCTATTGGGCAGAGGGTCTGTGAAGGATGGCAGGGAGTCCACGGTGAGAGACGCTTCTATTCCTCAAGCAGACACTTTGCCTGCTATGGAGACGCCGAAAGATACCGTCGACATACCGAGTGCAAATTCGCCGAATGGAGAAGCACAGTACGCGTTGTATCCTTCACGTCACGACGACCCTACCCTTCCATTACCATCACCTCCCGACCTTACTTCAACAACGCCTGATCCCATGTCGTCTCTGGACGAATTTCCGATCCGGTCGTCTACATCCACACTGTCGTCAGACCGCTCGCCGGCCGTCATGGTCCAATCGCAAAGTTCTGTTGTGCTCGAGCGACTGGACGAGATGCTCAATCGAGGTTCGAAAGGCTCTTCTGAGGCTTCTTTGATCGACGATCCGCCGCGGCAGCTTGTTTGGTCGTCTGCTGTTCTTCAAGTGGCAAACTCAAACACGGTCAAGGACAGGTTCCTGTTCTTGTTCAACGACATCTTGGTCATCGCGAAGCCCGTCTTGCTAGACCAAGATTCGCTGCTGGATTCCACGAAGCCATCGCCTCTAGATCGCAAGTTCATGGTCAAGAGCGTAGTGCAGCTCCGTCAGCTGCGCTTCACGGCCGATCGGGATGATCCACAGACGAAGGCGTACAGCACATCTATAGCCAATCGCCACCCCTTCATCCGCACTTTCGCCGTGCAGTTCACAAAGGAGCCAGATCATGCCATCTCGACGTTCTTCGAGAAGACGGGAACCAGGGACGATGCAGTCGTGCTCGGACGGGTGCTGTTCAAGACTTTGGATCTAGATCGGGCCAGGTTGGGAAGTTACCTGTCGCGCCGAACGTCCAAGGTCGTTTTGAAAGCCTATATCGACGGCTTTGGCTTTTCTGGCATCCGACTCGACAGGGCACTTCGCGTGTTCCTTCAGTCCCTACACATCCCTGCATCATCGAGGTCGTCACATTCGAATCCTATGGACTACATGGTGGACGCGTTCGCGAGCAGGTGGTACGAGGCCAACGCAGGGATTGTGGCGTACGACAAGGACTTGGCTGTCCGCGTCGCTCGTGCTCTGGTTCAGCTCAATGAAGTCCTTCACGGCGGCATCGTACAAGAGCCGGGACCTCTGGGACCCTTGAAGCGAAATGTTACTAACCGTGACTTCATCGACGCATTTAGACGGTACGACCCGCGGTGTCTCGTCTCCGACGCCCTCCTGGACAAGATGTACACCTCTATCCGGCGCGAGCCTCTGTCGCAAGCACGGAACTCCGCCACAACCACTACTCCCGACTTCACGATCACTCTCAAACGCCCTGTTCCTCCTCGACTTACTTACAGGATGCAATCCGAGCCCATCATCCTCCGCATTCCTCAACCTGATCCCAATCTCACCATCGTCCTACATGGACAAGATCTCATTTTTGACCCACCCACTCTGACCTTCACTCGCTCCGCCGAGGCTTCCTTCCGCATCACCGGTACCTCCCTTGGGCTCAAAACCATCTCCTTCTCCCGTTCAGGCCAGGCTGCCCTCTTGTACTCTGGCCTCCCGCTCAGCAGCCCCATCGTTGTTGAGCGGAGTTTCATGCGCAATACTTTCCAAGTCGCGTTTTTGAATCACGCACAGCAGAAGAAAAAGTACATGTTCAGCGTAGATGATCCCGTCCTCAGACACAACTGGACGGCGAACCTGAAGCATTATGCTGATCTAGCCGACGCGAACGCAGCGCAAGAGCCACCACCCAGCCGATTCCGGAGAGCAGCGGAGGAAATCGCGTTTAGGGTACTGCAGGAGACGCTCATCTCGTACGAGGACAGCGAGTGGGATAAGGCCGTGCGGTCACTATCGGCGTCACCCGCCCCTCTGTCCGCCCCAGGTTCTAGCAGTCAACTTGCTGTGAATCAGAACGGGAATGGGTCGGCACAGCCGGCCGCTGCGCTTTCACCACGGCGCAGTCGACTAGAGGGCGGGTCTTCGCACGTTCGCTCCAAATCGCGGAGCCAGATCTATCACCGATCCGGCCCGGGCATGGTCGAACAGCAACAGCTAGACATGCTGTTGGCGGCATCGTCACCGCCAGACGAGGTGATGGATCAGGAAGTCCAGATTGAGAATGTGGCGAGGTTGTGGTCTGGTAAAGAGCTGGAGATGGTGTGCACGCAAAATAGCTTGATTGCGCTCGCACTGGAGAGGGTCGGTGCTGGTGCGGATGAGGTCCGTGAAGACGGATCACAGTTGTATTTGCGGTCACAGGTCGCTGTGTCATAGCGTTGTAGATTGATGTCTCCTCTGTGTGCGTTCACCTTTTCTTTTTCTCCTGTGCATGACGTCGAACTGACGATCTTTGAAATTTCTTGCAGTGCATTTGAACCTCTGCATGTCTTAATATCTAATCCTGCCCTGTTCGGTCGTTCCCCATTTTCGTCGCATCTTCCTTGCTCTCCTCCGGACGTACATCTACGCTCTCCATCTCCTTCGTTGTATTTTCCCTCGTCTGGTCTCTATGGCACACACTCTCTATTTAATGATCCCACCTATACTGTCCCGTCCTTTAGCTAATCCCGGTATTACATGTCGTGGTGCTTGTTGTCTATGATCGCATCGTCTCTCATTCATCTATTCCCATCTGTACGCACTGTCCTACCTCTGCATATTTTGAATCCAAGCGATGCGATTCGATGCGACGTGCAATGCGCATGCTGCGGGTGAGAACGTCATCCGGCATGTGCAGCGGCACCGAGGCTGCCTTCCCAGGTTGGCGTTGGACCCTCCCGGTTGGATATATACACGGCTGCGTTTAGGCTGGAAGCTGTTCGCTGCTGCGAGGACGGCTGCGACTGAAAACTTTCATGCTTGGCCTCAGGATCAGGCGGGTGACAACCGCAGCAGCGTCGGCCCCCTTGCTCGCTCCAGCCATTCAATGCGAAAATCGCAGGCGCGCCGCTACTACGTGTCACCGTGTCAACTTCGCGCTATTTAGTCGCCAGCTCGGATCCAGGGCGAGAACCTGCCGAATCACCTCGCCAATTTCATCAAGCTCCTTGCTCACCTCCACGTCTTCGCTGTTTTTCTCGCCGCCAGCAAAAAGATTCGGTATGCGTGATTCGAAGGCGGTCGAGGCCCGACGAGAGCATTCGACGAAGAGTGGGGAAAAGGGACACGTGGGGGCCGCACAGGAACACGGACACGAGCATGATCATTCGCATTCGCATTCGCATGGAATCTTTGGACACAGTCATTCACATGGGGAGGACGACGGCCATGCGCATGGTGGGGAGGTCATGGAGGCGTTGCAGAAGGGCGTCGGTGCGCACCATTTTATACCATGTTTCGGTACCGATGCTCATCTGCGACCGTGTTCCATGTGGGCAGCTGATAGAGGGAGCAGGATAACGTTGATTGGGCTTGGTGCGAACGTTTTGTTGACGAGCGCGAAGGGGGCTGCGGGATGGTACATGAACTCGGCTGCGTTGCTCGCGGACGCTGGACATTCGCTCAGCGGTGAGTTTCGTCGTCTGAACACCTCCCGTCTGGACATGTGCAGTGTCTGACACGTGTACCCTGTCGAACATCGAATGCTCATGATAATATTCGGTTCAGACCTTCTCGGGGACTTCGTCGTCCTCTTCTCATGGCGTCTTTCTCGCCGCCCGCCCAGTGCCCGCTACCCTTATGGCTTCGCGAAGTTTGAGACCGTCGGCACTGCGATTGTCGCCCTGCTCCTCGTCGGCGGTGCTCTCGGTATCGGATTCCATTCGTTGTCCCTCCTACTGGAAGCTCTCGCCCACACAGCCGTAAACCTCCCTGACGGCCCCCTCCACTCGGCCATCGAGAACCTCACATCTGTCGCACACAACATCCCCGCGATCGGCTCCGTCGTCGGCCATGACCATGTGCATGCGCATGTGTTGGACCCAAACGCCGCTTGGTTCGCGGCGGCGAGCGTGGTGGGCAAAGAGTGGCTGTTCAGGATCACGAAGAAGGTCGCGGACCAGGAGAGCAGTCCCGTCTTGCTTGCGAACGCGTACCATCACCGGAGCGACGCGTACTCGAGTTTGGTGGCGTTGGTCGCGATCATGGGGAGCAGCTGGTTCCCGGCTTTGCCTCTGGATCCCATTGGAGGTTGGTGTCTTCATAGTTTCCTCACCTAGTCTTGGTCCTCATTCATCATCTTGCTAGGCTTTTTGGTATCTATCGTCATTCTGAGCCAAGGGGTTTCGATCATGGGTGGCGCGTTCAAAGAGCTTACTGATGCCAGTGCATCCCCCTCAACGATGCGATCAATAACTCGAGTCCTCGACACCATCATCTCAGATTCTGCCACCTCTCCTTCGCCAACTCTCCTCAAAGTACATCATGTTCGCGCCAAGCGCACCGGTGCGATGCTTTTTGTTGATCTCGCTGCAGAAGTGCCTGGTTCGCTGAGCGTGGAAGAGACGACGAAGCTCGAGGAGACGATCGTAGGCGCATTGAGAGAGGCGAAGAAGGAGATCGCAGAGGTCAACATCAAATTCAGGCCAGTCAGCCATTCGGAACATGATCACGATCATTGAGTCCGTCAGGAAGTGACACGGCATTGTATCCAGTCTATTTTCTCTCTTTTGTTTTGTCGGCATATTGTATTTATCTTACATATTTTTGTAGTGTACACAAGCCACGAGAACTGTTTCTCTCTGTACAGATACCTTTTCATTGTCTTCGCTGTTGCAGCAAGCGTATCAATATTGCCCCGATATCGCGTTGCTGTTTGATCTACTTTCATTGACATAGCTCCCAGAGACGGTCGTTCGTTATGCTTTGGAAAGAAAGGCTATCTATGAACTTGGGACGAGTCTACACATGATATGCTGAGTTTCGTGCTCTCGTCTAGTATGCTACATATCTTCGCACAACAGCTACTCTTTCCTCTATCCATCGGCAGCTCTCCCCTAGCTCGAAATACCTAATTCCTAGTTCTGCCAAAAGATTTCGGAAAATCCGCAAGCATTCTTGTCCATCTTCTAAGCTTCTCACTCCATCATCTACCATCCATTCAGAGATGGGATGGAGAAGCACAAAAAGCGAGCGTCGGTATAGAGGCAAGACGGCTTGGAAATTCGGCGAAGAGATCAAAGTCCGCGAGTCGGAGTCAGCGCCGTCGAGCGCAGCGTAGACGACGGCGTCCACGGCTGACCTATCGCTCAACACAATGCCTCGCTCTCCTGGTACAATGGAAGCACGGCGAGCACGCATGTCTTGCTCCAGTTGTGCATCCATGATGGCTCTCTGCATCTCCAGTCTCCCTACGTCGTCCCGCGTAAATCCGTGCTTCCGCATCACCGTCCGTGCAACTTCGGTTATGTGAACCGCCTTGGAAAGCCCAAGGCGTGCTGCGAGTGCATTGCACAGGGTGGTTTTCCCCGTAGAGGATGGGCCGACAATGTAAATCGCTGCGACGTTTACGGAGCCTGCAGAGCTCATCATGTGCAAGTGGGTGACTGGTATGAGCGCTCTTCTTCTCTTTGTTAGGCCTTGCCTATATTGGGAGCTGCGCATCTTCTATCCTCCATCTATCTCCCATCTCTGCTGTACCGCTTGCTACTCTCTTAATGGCGCCCCGCTTCACCCTGCGCGATGGTGTCTCTCCTGACGACACTTCTTGGTCCTTCACCAACGTACCTTCCAACCTTCTAAAATCGTCCACTGTGGCTCATGGAAAAGCACCGAGGGGAAAGCTCGTTATCTTCTCTCCCGAAAAAATAACTCTGGAACTTGCTGAGTTTCCGAGCAATCGTATACTTTATAACGATGATCCTTCGGAATTCGTGCTCGCGTCTTTTGAAAAGCTCAGGTTCCCAGATACAAAACCTTCTGTTGCGGCAGAGTACAAACTACGACTCTTCAAGGCAGGTCTTTTTCTGAACGGGACACAGTACCGGTTTTACGGCCACAGTAACAGCCAGCTCGTACGGCTCTTCGATATTGATGCTGTACTCTATCGCACTAACACACACCTGTAGCGGGGTCGTAGCTGCTTCTTGCGGAGAGCGAATAATGATAAAGAATTAGATGACCGTTTGTATGTGATGGGCGATTTTCAGAAAATCATGAACGTTGCAAAGCGTAGGTCCAAGATCATGCTTCAAGCCCATCCCTGTACTGAACTTTTCTAGGCGCAAAGCGCATCGGTCTTTTATTTTCCGGAGCTCAGGTCGACTACATTCTGGATCCCAAATACGTTGGAGACATCGACGATATCAAGACTGGAGATGAGAACTTTTCCGATGGCTGTGGTCTGATCTCTAAAAGATTAAGGTCAGAACGATCTGTGTGATCTGCTGATGTGCAGTTCAAAAACTTAACACACATAGTATGCAAGTAAGCAGAGCAAAAAAAATCATCTGTCAAGGCAAGCCATATACACCATGCGTATTTCAAATTAGGTTTGTCCAAGAGGATAATGCTAGCCTTTATTAAGCTGATAGACTGTGTATAGATATCGAGGATACAAGGCGACTATGCCGTCAGGATCTTGCATCTACATTCATCTAACTCATCATTGACTTTTTAGGGCGTGGTCATGCTGCATCCTGATCTGGACAAAGCAAAAAAGAACTTTGTCGAATTTCGGAAGAGTATGAAGAAGTTCAATGCGACAACTGACCATATATTCTCTGTCGTCAATCATTCTGCGCCATACACTTTTGGCAGACTCAACAACGAGATCGTTATCCTCCTTTCCAGCCTCGGCATCTCGAATCAGGATCTGTTGGCGAAGCAACAGGAGTACTTTGATTGGGTTGAGAAAGCGTCTTCTGACCCTATAGCCGGTTTCAAGTTTTTGTCTGGTATGGGGAGGCAGGCTTCGGCGGAGCGACTCCTTCTTGAGGGAATCGATTCTCCTAATATAGCCAAGGAGATCAAGTCTCTCCAGAAAGCCGAGGTTGCCTCTGTTCACAAGGACGGAGATGCCAACAAGGAGAGAGTTCGAATGGTTGTCCGCAAGTCTCGTCGTCTATTCGGCGTCTGTGACCCTTTCCGAGTCCTTCGTGAAGGACAAGTTCATGTCAGGATCACTGTTTCTCGGCTTGGATCATCTACGTTGAAAGGCCTTGATGTCATCGTTGTTCGAAATCCTTGTCTACATCCTGGTAAGCTATAAAAGTCATATGTGATCATTGTAAACGCCTGACTCGAAAATGAGGTGATATCCTCAAACTCAGGGCAGTCGATCATCCTCAGCTCGCGCACCTAGTCGACTGCGTTGTGTTTCCATCAGTAGGGAAAAGAGCGGCGCCCTCTATGAGTTCGGGCGGCGATCTTGATGGTTAGTACTACTGTCGACCAATAGTCTGACAAGCTCTTGAACGCTTCGTTCGTAGGTGATGAATATTTTGTCTGTTGGGATTCAAAATTGGTGCCCTCGAAAATTTCCGAGGTATGACATATGTCTCGGCGTCAACTAAATGGGCTAATACGACAATGATAGTCATACACGTATCCACCTAATAGGGAATGGGTGAACCCGAAGGTCACTCGTGAAGACCTTGCTAGGCATTTTGCAGCATATAATAAGTGGGTTAGATAGCTCTGTATATAAATTGCAAGCACTTACTCTGTTCAGCTCCGGAATGGCTAATGCTGCGAAATATCATAACCGATGGGCTCGTTACGCCGATAATATCGCGTTGAGCAAGGAATGTCAAGAGCTAAACGCACTCTACTCGCAGGCTGTTGATGGCGCCCGAATCTCGATACCGCCTCGACTTACCAAGGCCCCTGAGCCTAAGGAAGATTTCGTCTTGACTGTTCTCTTCTCTGCGGCAAAGCAGTTCAGCGAGCAGTTCCTTCAGAAACCCGAAAACACGACGCCGTCCCAACTCAGCCGTAATGATGCTGAGGAACTGATCTACCTCCTTTTGTCTGCCGAAGAAACAACGCTCTCTGAGTATAAGCTCGTCAACTTGGCCCGCTCGATTGCTCGCAAGCACGACATCGATTTTCGCCAGTATATTTCTCATATTAATTTTGGCGCATTGCTTGCACATGAGAAATACGAACTTGCCGCATCTCTGGGTTCCACACCCGCAAATGAGCCGTATATATGGAACAGTCTCCTGCGGTCTGACATAGTGACAGCATCCGAACTGGCGGACAAAAAGCTCGGAGGTTTGCTGCGGCTTCAGCGTCTGTATTCGTCAAACTTGCAAGGCTTGTATGCATTCTTCGAATATATGGAACGTTCCTTTAGGGAGTTTACAAGGAAAATCGTCATCATGAAGGTGAGTCTTAGACACCTTGCTTTTCGATCCTGTATGGTTGCTCTTCTCATGCTAATTTCAATCCTTTGAGATCGACGGACGATTTTCAGTGGCAATCTTTCTACGAGGAGACATTCCGTGGGATGACGATGTGCCTGTGAATGGCCAGAATGTTGTGGTCGCATCCTTCATGAGAGACACTGCTGCCAGTGTTCCCGTCTATAAACCCTGCACGGACGGCTTCCGCCTGCATTGCAGCAACGGGAATTTTCAATTATTCAACCAAGAGCGCGCTAATACGTTCATCTTCGTAACTCGGCCGCCAGTCAATTCTGGCGAAGAGATCAAAATAAGCATTGCTTTGCAACAAATTTCAGCACGAGTGCAGCGTGTGCGTTGTGACCTCCCCACAGGCAGTCCAGCAGCTGATGTATTGTGCTATTTCTTTCGATAGCAAATTGGGCGAATCAATAGGACTGCTGTTGTTTCCATTGAGATACACGTTGTATCCAATCGCGATCGAGTCGCCACCCAACTTTTTGACCTGCGTTTCGAACAGTGAGTCTACTATATGCTCACCCTCTCAATACTTCACGATCACACATTGTATATTTTGACAGCGTGGAGACCGAGGAGTTTATCAGACGACTCGCCCACGAGAACAGTACATTTCAACCGAATACGCTGCCTGATCGGGAGTCCCTTCCGAACGAGCATCAAATGGTTTTCTACGAGTCAGACTTTAAGGTCAAGGAGTATCTTTCCGGGCAGCCTCTGGATGCCTTGGACAAATATGCCGAATTCGCCTGGAAATACCACGCTGATCACCAGCTGTTCTGGATCTTCGATGCCATTATCTCTTCAGTCCCTCTCAATCTCCCTTATGTCGAGAACTGGCTGGATCGAGAGCCTCTCCTTGTCTTCTCTGTGCTGAAAAAATTCGTTCCGTCTGAGGCGGGCCTCCTTCATGAGCATACTTCTTCGCTTGGACGGCTCATTACAAAACAGATCATCCGCTCTGCGAACATTGTCGGCGTAGCGTCCCTGGTTGCACTGGAAAAGATCAAAGGCACAGTTGCTACACTCAATATTGTACATTACCTCGAGCTCCTCGAGCTTGCCGCTATGTCTGTCCGTTCACCAGAGCTTGTACAGGAAATCCTCCTCGTTCTACACGAATGCCGGGAGATAACACGGAGCACCTCAGCATCACTAGCTCATATTCATCAGCACGCGCTGGCTATTGCATGTGACCGTGCCGAAGAAGCTGGAGACGAATGTCCCTGCGATGAGAATGGGAGGCCGAGAAAGCAACACACAGCGCCTGCGCTAGTACCTCTTTTACCGGTCGAAGGAAAGCTATCGGAGGCCATCGCTCACATCCGCGTCGATGCACCATCTGCTATTCGATTACATTCCCATGTTCGCCTTCGTGCCGCCTCTAAACCTGAGAAAGGACACGTTGAACCGTTTGTCCTTGACGCTGTTGTGCTCGAAGCTAACACAGGAGAAGCCAAACTTTCGTTTATCCACACACCGCCGCCAGAGTACGCGCAGATGCAGTGGTATATATATAATGCAGGCAGTGTCGGTGAGTTTCAATGAGGCCTTGTTATACGTCGGAAGTCTGAAAATCAGGACTTCTTCAGCAACCTTCAGAGCTATGATGAGTGCCATCCACAGGCTTGCTACCGAGGGCGCTGAGTGCTGCCGTTTCCACCACATCATCACTGCGCCTAAAGGGTCGCCCGAATCGAGCAACAAAAGCCAACAGCCTGAGAACGTCACCTCTGATGCTATTATTCGGGAAGCTTCATCGGACGACAGGGACGGTGGACTTAATCCAAGTCAGAGGGCGGCGGTTCTGTCGAGCGATGCCACCCAACTGTCATTGATCTGGGGGCCTCCTGGTAAGTCGAATCAAATACCTATCTCGGTCCTGTCGTGATATGGGACATAGGCACAGGCAAGACCACAGTAGTCGTTCAAATCTTGAAGCGCCTGATCAAGAATTCGACGGAAAATTCTAGGATACTGATGACTGCTTCTACTCACAATGGTAAGCTCTTTGAGAAATTATGTTTAGTTTCGCTATCTGAGACTAGCTTCTTACCTTTCAGCCGTGGATAATGTCCTGGAAAGATTTTTAAGGATCAACGAGGAGGAGCAGATCATAACTCCAGAACAAATGTTGCGTGTAGCTACCGACAGTTTCAAAGTCAATCAAGCGCTACGAAGTTACACAGTTGAGAGCCGTGTGGGAGGGGAAATCAACCGCGATTCTAGGAGACGCGAGAAGGCGGAGAAGCTGGTAAAAGGAGCACGTATCGTCTTTACAACCTGCGCAGGTGAGCCACTGCCATTAGTTTGTCTGACGTCCATTTATAAGGTATGGATCGAATTAGGTGCTGGACTAGGTATTCTGCGATCAGTTGACTTCAACATCGTCCTCATCGATGAAGCTTCCCAAGTTACTGAGGCGGTCGCCCTTATTCCTTTGGTCAAAGGCTGCGAGAAAGCAATACTCGTGGGAGACCAGTGAATAGTTTCTGTGTTCCAATTGATGGCCGGATTAATCCTATCACTTTGCAGCGTTCAATTGAGGCCTATGGTGCGACCTCTTGGTCGAGCCCTCCAATATGACGTGTCTCTATTTGAACGTCTGTACACAGGCAACTCGATGAACGGAATGTCACGCACGATGCTGGATGTAAGTCTGCAATTTGTTAGCCTGATCCTTTGAATAAGTGACCTGGACACTATGCACAGGTCCAATATCGATTTCCTGAAGATCTAGCTCATTTCCCTTCGACCGAGTTTTACAACGGCAAGCTGAAGACAGGTGTCCAGAACGCCCACGAGCTGCTAGAAAATCTTCTTCGATCAAAGTTTCCATGGCCTCAGGAAGCTGGAAAGACGAAGCCAGCCGTGTTCATTCCTTGTTCCACGGAAGAAGACTACGGCGGAAGGTCGAAGAGCAATGAGGGCCAAGCGCAACTCGTCAAACATATAGTGAAATTGCTCACTACCAGTCACGATGGGAACAATGATGGGCGTTTATCCGACGCTCCTAGCATTGCCGTTCTGTCTCCTTACACCAAGCAAACAAAATTCTTGAAAAGCACGCTACCTTCTTCCACACCAACTTTTACGATTGATTCGTTTCAAGGCCGTGAGAGCGACATCATCATCTTCTCGACCGTGCGGTGCAATGCCAGTGGTGAGGTAGGGTTTGTCGAGGATGCGCGCAGGCTTAACGTCGCATGGACACGTGCGAGGCTAGCATTGATTGTGGTAGGAGATCGGAGGACCATGACAGGTAGTGTGGGGCTATGGAGGAGGGCAATTGAAGCGTGCGTTGAGGTTCAGATTCCTATGTCAGATTGGGATCCAGAAGGTCAGAGATGAATATTTCGATTCGAGACAACAACACTGTTCGTTCTGTTGTTCAATTAGGCACATGCTGCGTCCATAAGTTAGTTGAGCCTGTCAAGTTGTCTGCTTTGATATGAAGGCGTTGATCAATGGAACTAAGTGCGAAGGAGAAGCAAATTGGTGGGAGGGAGCAGTGAACGGTCCAACTCTAAGTAACGCCGACATCGGCGATGTGAAGTTTCCCACAGTCGTGTGATCTAACTGTTTAGTCTCGGTCCTCAGTCAGTTTCTCCTCTTCACCCGTCTCCTCTGTCCTCCACCGTTCCTTCCAAAAATGTTCAGACACATAGCCCGGCTGTCGTTGCGCAGAGGTCTGCACACTACCTCTTCTCGCGTATCTCCATCAAGCGCGGCACGGCAGCGGCTAGCTATGGCTGCGGCAAGCTCCTTGACGGCTGCTGCTTACCTGACATGGCATATAAATTCGGAGGGTCAGAAAATCGCACTGGACTCAAGCACATCGCGTATGTTAACAATTCTTCACCTGAACTTCCAAGTATAATATTTTACCATATATTGGTCAGCCAAAGACGTTGCACAGGTCGCGAAAGCCTTGCAGGTCGACCAGCCCCCGCAACCTACGCCTTCATCTGCTGAGCTTCCTGTTATTGACGCTCAAGCCGAGGCACCTGAATCTGACGGAGAGGAGAGCTCATCGGGAGGCGCGTTTGACCCGGTGACCGGGAAGATCAACTGGGATTGTCCCTGCCTTGGCGGTATGGCTTACGGACCATGTGGTGTGCAATTCCGCGAGGCATTCTCCTGCTTTGTTTTCTCGGAAGAGGAGCCGAAGGGCATCGACTGCGTGGAGAAATTTAAGGCGATGCAGGACTGTTTTAGGGCGAATCCTGAAGTGTATGGTGAAGGCACGTCTTGTTTCATTTTCTTAAACTACAAGAAATTGACGTGCGTTATGTCTGTGATAGAAATTTTGGGCGACGATGACGATGATATACCTGCACCTGCGGCTCCACCAGGAGACCAGGCAGATTTGACTGTAACCGGAACAGCAACAGAGGAGACTTCCTCAGCACCGACATTGCCGTAGCCCTTGCTTGTCTTTAGCACATAGAGCCTTCGCTATCTACAGTTCATTTATACGCTCTCGCATTGCATCGCATCCACACTCACCTCTCACTGCATATAATTTACATACGACCTTTATTATGGCAGACGCAAAAATCGCCGGCACCTCCCTGACAAGGGTAGCCAATCGCGGTACGGAGTTGCTATCTATCGACTCTGCACATATGCTAGTGCTTCCCAATTACGCCTTACCCAGGGACTCAACATCACCGCTTTTTGTGCCAAATGTTTTGCGCTGCTTGAATCGCGATCACTCAGCGCCTCGGCCACTGCAGAAAGACCGAGCGACTTCCTTAAAGTCTCGATGTCGTCGTCAAAGTCTGCAAGGGACGCTCGAGCAGCAGATGGTTCCCCGCTCTGCAATGTCAATGACGCAAGCGCATATCTAGCATCTTGTCGAGAAGGTTCGGCGACAACAGCCTTTTGCGCTTGGGAGAGCGCCTGAACAACATCACCCTGTGAAGAATGCAAGGTTATTGAGGCGAAGTCATATAAAGGGCCCGAGAGACATACCTGTCCCAAGTGATGTTGCAGTATGAGATGGTTGACATTCCGCTGAGGATCTCGCTCCTGGCGACGGTCGAGTGGGAGGGCCAGGATTTCGGAGAGTGCGGCGTCGACGAGACTATCGTCGTCCGTCGATATACCCAATGCTGCCAGGACGTTGATGGCGTTTAAATTCTCCGGATCGGCTTCAATACTACGATTGAAGCAAGTCAAGTTATTTTAGGTATCAGCAGCGTCATGGCACAAAAAGACAGACACATACCACTCAAGCAATTGGGCCTTTGCGCTCTCCCGATTTTCCTCCGTGCCCAATATCCAAAGTGTCTGAGCCAGAAGCACACTGATATGGCCCTTCATCCGGGCATCCTCACCTGCAGATTGCAGCGCTTCGTCGAACAACCCCAGAGCTTCCTCAACTTCCCCTAGCTTCACACTCGCCAAAGCTGACCCAAATCGGCATTGTGTGAGCAGGATTCTCGTGGTTCTGTCGATGTCCTCTTCTTCTTCTGAAGACAGCAATCCCAATGCAGTCTGATATGGCTCAATTGCGCCGGAATAGTCATGCGCAGAAAGACGCAGTCTTCCGAGGCTTGTGTTGGCGATGACGAACTGCCGCTCGACGACAGGGTCCTCGGTATCTTCGTAAGCGGCTTCCAACATGGCGATCGCGCTTGTAAGAAGCTCGATAGCGCGTTCGATATGGCCGACTCGCTCGCATACGAGACTGAAAAGGTGGAGCGCAGACGCATCGTCTGGCCGTTGTTTGACGTACCGATCCAACACGAAGAACGCTGGAAACAGATCGGAGGTAGCGAGAGTCTGGGAACGCACGGTCTGGGAATGCCGAACGAACACACGCTTCCCAAACTCCAGGTCTGCTTCGGGCTGTGAAATGTCAGATTATCTCAACTCGGCGCAATGGCGTATGAACTTACGATATCTGCGGTGAGACTGACTGCATGCTCGAGTAGCGACGTCGATGTCGAATCATGTCCGTTGCGTGTTGCTACTAGGGCCTGACCTACCCAGGCCAAAGTGTAGTCTGGATCTAGCGTTTGGGCCTTATATAGAGCTTCATTGGCGAGTTCGGGATCGTCATGATGCAGATACAACAAACCCAGACTCGTCCAAGTAGCAGGATTCTATGTCCACGATGTCATTGACAATATCCTGTAACAACAAGATGTAACGACGCACTTTCGAATTCGACTCTAGCGCCTTGATATACGCGTGCTGCGACAATTTTGGCTGTTGTTCAAAATGAATATTTCCCAGAGCGACCCAATATCCTTCTTCGTTGGGGTCGTTTCGCAGAGCCTCGACGACACAGCTCACCGCCTGTTTCTCTGCCTTTACAAGCTGATCCCCGGGTAACAGCCGACGAGCCAGCGAGTTCAATGCTACTCCCAAGTCAAACCAGGCACTTCCTGTAGCCGAAGAGTTCGGTAGACCGACGGAGATACGCTGATTGAACGCGACAACGGCGGCCTTGAGAACATCTAAACTTGTGACAATAGCAGGCATTTCCATTGGGACAGGTATTATACCAGCAAGTCGTTCGCCCGCATCTAATTGAATGAGACCACGGACTTCAGAAAGGATGTCTCGAATTTCGTCGTCGTCTGCAAATGAAGAGGCCTGGGAAAGGTAGTAGAGGGCGTCAGAGAGAGCTTTCCAGGCTACGCTCCTGAATCCCGCAGTCGAATCTAGGAAGTCAAGAGAAACACGGAGGGTCTTGATGAACGAACTTTCAGCTCTAGCGGTCAAGCCAGTAAATCTCTCCTCCAAGCCAAGATCCAAGTATGTTCGAGCAAGAGACATAAGAACACCGGGCTCTGAGGGGCGATTCTCCAGGATCTTTTCGAAAGTTGTGATCGCTTCCTGGAATTGACCAGTCTGGCGCTCGACCTCACCGAGAAAGTATGAGCATATCCAGTCGTCGGGCTTCAGTTCCTGAGCACGAGCGAGAGCTTTCGTAGCAGCGACGTGACGGCCAGCTTTGATATAAGCCTCGCCCAGACGAAGCCATGATAATTCGTCGTCTTGGTCCACACGAAGAGCGACTTGGAAGGATTGGATAGCAGACGAGCATTTCTGTCGGTTCTAGAAGCGCGAATATATCAGCTCCAGTGCATATCCTGGTATTTTGCTCCCATAGTTACCAGTTCGACGGCACCTACAGCCTTCCACGCCCATGCGTTAGTAGGCAGATATCTCCCAGCCAGTCCCTGATTAGACACCTCTCCTCCCTCCAACCCGCCCTCACCTTCGATGGTCCGTCTCGCAACGACCTCCACAAGGTCCCATTCACTCTCTTCAGCGAACCCTTCGGCAAGCCGTCTAGCCGCGTCTCCCTCTCGCGCGTCGAGCTCAAATGCTTTTTGGAAACACTTGGAGGCACGATTTGGGTCGGCAGGATTGGCCACTTCGGCGTAGTAGATGCCCAGCGACGTGAATGCGGGCGCGAAGGTCGAGGAGCACTTGAGTGCTTCGATGAAATGGCTGTAGGCTGTTTCTAGCTCTGGGCCTTATGACAGGACTCGTGTGAATGCAGATTTATTGCAAGTAACATAAAGGAATCTCTCACCTCCCATCTCCCAGTGTGCCCGGCCCAGTCGCCACCAACAACGTGCCTTGTCCTCGCCTCTCCCATCCAGATGATCGAGAATATCAAGAGTCTGTTGGAGTTGATCCGCGCCTTCCTTGACCCGGTCCATGTGTACCAAACACCACGCGTGTTCCTCCTTCGCACGCAGCCCGTCATCAAGACTCTCGAGTATCAGTCCCACGACGCGCGAGAAGAGAAAACTCGCCTCAGACCATTTCTTAGCATGTTGGCAGATATATCCACGGCCCATCAGACAGGGCACATTATCGGCGTCGAATTCGAGGACCTCATCGACAACGCGGAGGGCTCGGGAGTGGTGCTTGGGAGGGTAGTGATGTACCAATGACGTTGCCAGGACGACGTTGAAAGCCTTGCGGACTCTGATGAAACTCAGAGGCCATAGGCGTCGTGAGACAGTGGCTACTCACTGTGGGAAGTCGCGGCCTATGTTCCTGCTTGTCCTTCGCACGAGTCCCAAGCCGGCCTCGGAAACAGCAATGGCGCTAGGATTGTCCATCTCAAGCAGATGGACTTCGGCGATCACGCGGTGGGCGAAGATTGATGATTGCAGGCTTGAAAAAGCCTCCTGTCAGGTCAAGATGAGGGAAATGATGCCAGTGGAGAGACAATCAAACGAACCAGCATGTTGTCGAAGGCTTCTACCGGATCTGGATCTGGGGCTGGTTCGCCATCTTCGTGTTCCTCGTCCTCGTCCTCGGACAGAGGAATGCTCATGTAAAAGAAGTACCCTCGAATAAGCTGCGAGAGCCCCGCCGACGGGAACAACTCCACGAATTGCCGCATGTTCTCGTAGCCATATCCCTCTGGATGATGCGTTAGGAAATGAAATAATCCAGGTGAAACGGCTCTACCTATGGTATCGGTATCCTTCCCGTCGATATACATGTTCCATGCCAATTCATCTCCAATCTTTAGTAGGACAATGCCATCCACGAGATCCTTGACCTCCGTTGCCAGTTTGGACTTTAAGCCTGCTTTATCATCGGTCGTTGGCAGTGCATACAAGTATTCCTGTTTGTGTCGAAGGAGTTTCGACTCCGTCGTACGTCGCAACTCGTTGGAGGTGTTCGGATGGTTAAGGATCTCGTCATAAAAATATGGGAGCTGTGTCGATGTTGCTTAGGAAGACAGGTAAAGGGTTTCAAAACAAGATCTTACTCGTGAATGTTCAAACACTTCTCCTTTAACTTCTCGTGCTACCTCTTCGGGACCTGCGGCGTTGAGCCGCTGACGGCGGTTGGCGACTTCTCTTTCGATCCTACGGCCTTCATCGGCTTCGATCAACGAGACAATCTCCTCCAAGATTGGAAGCGAGTTTTGGATGGCGACTTGGCTAGCGTGTGTTGTCGTCGAGGTGGGATTTGTCGGGTCAGGCGGAGGGAGAGAGGACAGCACAGAGTAGAAGGGAGATTCGGGTAGATAGAGAGACAGAGCAGAGATGAGCTGCGGTCGAAAGGCAATCAGCGTCTAACGCGGCAGAGGAGCCGCAGTACTCGCCTGATCTTGAGGTCCGTTTTCACGGCGAAAGTCGATGATCTTCTCGATAATCTTGGCAGAATTTGTAGCGTCGTTACTGAGAGTAGGTGTTAGAAAGGGCATTGGACAGCCGAAAAGGCGGAGATTGTTACAGCTTTGAAAAGAGCTTTGCTAGGTTATGCAGGATGTCGATGTATTGTTCCCATTTCTGAGCGCGTTCGTAGACTTTGGAAAGGCCCTGGACAGTTTATCAGTGCAACACAAGTTATCGAGGGTGACGGCTCACCTGCCACGCTAATGGTTTTTTGGGGTCCAATTTTATAGCTGAGCGATATGTCTAAAGAGGTGGTCAACGGGTGGAGACAGGCAAGCCTGGATGCTCACTTCTTCGCTCTGCTCGACTTCTTTTAGCTCAAACAATGCTAATGCCAGGTATACCTTTCTGCCCCACGGCTCGGCGTTCGTCACACTTGCGAAGAGATCGAGAGGACAGGCTCACGCGTGATAATTCTCCGGCTCATATCCCAAAACCTCCGTACTGGCACTGCGTGCGGCCGCATAGTCTTTGCTGTCAATTGCGGCCTTCGCCTCCTTTAGTTTCTTCTTCGAGAACGAGTTTGACATTAGGATAGATGGGTCCTAGGAAATCAGCCAAGAAGGTCGAAGACTCTTCAGCCTGACTTTTGGTCAAAGGTGCAGTGCTGATCCAATTGAGTTTCTCCTTCGTGCGCCTAGATCGAAAAATGCGTTTGGATATGAATTGGAGAGGCTGATAGAGCAGTATTCGAGGAGTTGAGAACAGTGATCCATGAAGAGGTCCCAAGCGAGATGGTTTCGGAGTTCAGGGCAGATAAGATAAGATAAGATCAGCTTCTCCTCTTGGGACTGTCGTGCCATCTCACTGCCATCTCCTGCCAGCTCTTATCATCTCCGCCATGAAGCAGGCTGGAGCACTGGCCGGGCGTCGGGAAGCTCTCAATGGCACTACATCCTAAGACAAGTATTTGAGGGCTAGCAAGACATCGCTACAGGTAACTTACGAAACTAGTGCTGGTAAGTGGCCTTTACGCGTCGCGCGAACTCCTCCCGGCGTTGTCACTCGCTCTCTCACCCTCCAGCAACTTGTTCAAGATATGCGCCACGAACTCTGCCCCAAGCTTCACCTTTGACTTATCTAATGCCATCACCATAGGAAGGATGCCGGCCGTGAAGGCAGTTGAATGCCTTCGTCTGAGCTCCGAACGTAACCTGTCCCTGCTGGACATGCCGACCGAGTGGAATGACGATAGAAGTAGCTGGCGCAGCGCTCCCGGAGTGAAATCAAGTGCGTTGTCAGGCTTCTGCACCGTCGGTCATGGTATGTCGGAAAACGATAGCTCGCCTCGCTCCTTGATCCTTTTCCAGTCAGCCTCGTATCGTATTCAAGCCTTGACAATGCGCGCGCTGGTCTGCCCTGAGTTCCAGTCTTGCTGTCTCACCTGCTCCCTGGACTGTTGCCGCTCTTCCCCGATCTTTCTCTTTTGCCTTCGTTCCCAATCCTTTTGCCTCCTCACTACCTCCGCCTCTCTCTGCTGGTCCAGCATCCGCTGCTCTCTCTTCCTCTTCTTGCGCTCCAGTTCCTTTTTCACCGCCGCTTCCATCTTATGCTCCCATTCGGCTCTCGCGTTGCGCTCCGCGTCCCGCATGTGCCCACGCAGTAGATTTTTCTCCGACTTGAGCAACTTCGTCCACCTCATCTTCCACTTTCTTCCTCTGCACCTCTACCTTTCCTTCCTCCTCCAAGGCCTTCTCAATCTCGTCTATCTCCTGCTTCTCCAACTCCTCTTCCAATTCACGTCTCCGCTGCTTCAAATGACCCTCTATCATTGTTCTCTTTTCGGACAGACTAGACGCCGCCTCTCTTCATCTGCTCCATCCTCTGTTCCTTAGCTGCGATGTCCCTCTTGACACGATTCTGTGTTTTCAAAACTCTGTCCTCAGCATCCTTCTTGGCCGACTTCCATTCCGAGTGCGCCTTCTTGCGCGCGCGCTGGATGTGATCGTTCAGCTTTTGTGTTTCTTTCTCTAGTTTTACCTCTATCTTTGTCTGGTGCGGCGTTCGTTTATCCATAGCGATATCCCCTCTGTTTTATGTCGTTCTCACCGTTCAAGAGTCTCCTATACAGCGAGTGTGCCTCACCGGTGTCGCCCCGCGATCCCTCTCCAGTCTCGAGCTCAACTAAGACGCCAATACTAGTAATCAACACCAGATGAAGCGTGCAGAATTCGACGAAGAGAGCTCTATCATCGCGCCTCGCCCATCCCACCGCGTTGCTTCTTTGTATCGTCCCGCCCATGCGGCAGACCAAACCAGCGCTTCCTATCCTACAGCGGCGGAGAGAATCCCCTTTACGAGCTATGTAAGCATGCATGCGCTTCACTGAGGATCCCAGAGCGAAGAATTCGTGGTCCGCCATTTGCGCCGTCCGGTTCCCTTCTTCAGCGGACCCACGTGGGACGGCATTGATCGTCGCGCGTTCGGCCGCTCAGATACGGGTTCTGAGGCCGCCTCGTGTGGATTTTTTTGAAGCCGGTAGGGCTGCGTGCGCAGGGAAAGCGGGTGCTTCGCTTGAGAAAGGTATGTGTCGACTGGTCTCGGTCTTTACGCGTATGGATCAAACGCGGAAATGGAATGGTGCTCGAAGTCTCGAACGCTGATCATCGACGTTTTATGTGTTGCAGTCCAACGGCAAAGCGCAACTACGCGGCGAAAATCTTGAATGACTATCAAGTGCATATATGCGCCGATCGACTCTAGGCGTACTGCCTTCGTAGCAAATTTTCTTGTGATGGTGACAGGGATGGCGGCATCAAGTGTTAGCGTCTGGTGATTATGGACTTGCAGCAAAACTCGTATATCTCGACCCTTGTCAATTCTACGTACAGATACCTAAATCTCCAGATCGATCGCCTGCGTATGGACCAACACATTGCAACCAGGTCGTCAGGTATGGGTCGAACTACCCGTGTCTCCATCCATGCTTGCTGCTCCCTCGCTTTCCTGCAATAGCTCCTCCAATACTGCTATCACGAGATGGCGCCCGAGCTCTACCTTCATTCTGTCCGACTCTATCACCCTGGAAAGAATATCGGCAAATGCATCTGGATGCCACCGTTGGCATTCCAAACGCAGCCTCTCCTCCGCAGAAGCGCCCTCGGAATGGTCTGGAGACAGAATGAGCTGCCGTACCTCATCAATGGAGATATCCAACGCGTGTTTTGGAGCCTTCAGAGTCGGCCAGGGTACGCTGCTGAACGACAATCCAGTGTCTTGCTCTTTGATCTTCCGCCAGCGAGACTTGTACTCTGTCCAAGCCTCGACGATGCGTGTGCGCGTCTTGTCTACAGCCAATTCTTCCCGCCTCGTCTGCTCTGCGGCCTCTCGCTGGTTGTCCTCTCTCTGTTTTCTCTCTCGCCGTTCTTGCTCTCTCCGCCTCTTGTGCATCTCCGCTTCCTCTTCCTGGGCCAGTATCTGTTCTTCCTTCCTCTTCTTTTCGACCTCAAACCAATCCCTCACCGCGGCGCTCATTCGCTCTCTCCAGTCGGATCGCGCGCTATGCTCTGCCCCTCGAACCCGCTCGTATAACTTCTCACTCTCCATCTTCAGCTTCCCATTCACGAGCTTCTTCTTCTGCTCCGCCGCCTCCTCCGATAGTCTCTTCTGCTCTGCCGCTTCTCTTTCCTTCTCCACAATCTTGCACATCTCCACTCCTTTCCGATCCTCCCAACGCTCCTCCAGTTCATCCTTCATACGCTTCAATTGGTCATCTATCTCCCTCCTCTCTTCCGACAAACTATCCATGACTTCCCTTCTCAAGGCCTTCACCTTCTCGTCTTCCGCAGCGCATTCTTCTTTACTGTGAGTTTCCAGCTTCAGGATATCGTCATGAGCAGCCCTCATGAGCGTCTCCCATTCTGTATGCGCCTTCTTGCGTTCGTGAAGGATCAAGTCGTTCATCTTCCTCCTCTCCTCCTCTAACTCGAGCTCCAAGGTATTTTTGATCTGACCCAGATTTTGTTGATCCATTGTGAACCGCTTTCGTCTGCCATTATGGCCTCAATATCTGATTCCTCTTTATCAATGGTCCACTCACCAATACTCGCCTACGATCTATCACCAGACTCGAATTGAGCAAGAGCGTGGAATGGTGATCGACGATTGGGAGGGGCAAAGTGCGCAGAGACGCCAAGGAAAGCTGTGAGAGCAGCGCACCTTGTTTTCACCCCTCTTTCACTTATAACAATCTGCGCAACGTGTAGGACGGGCGCTATTCCGTTGTTCTAGCTGCGCACGCAGCTGGATCTGCACCTTCTGCACCTCCCGCCGAGACGTCTCTGCTTCAGCAAGGATCCAAGGATGAGGAATTCGCAGTTCACTGGTTGGCGCTGTGAAGTTTCCATCCTTGGCCAACCACGCGCCAGACCGTTGCGCGCTAATGCTAATATGGCAGCCGGACACCTTCGCGTGGGTTCATTCGAGGCGTGTTGGACTTCTTGTTCCTCATGGGTTGTCCGGTGTGTGCGTGTAGGAGTGGGGGCTTGGACTGACAATCTACCTCATGTGAATCTACTGCCCTCGACTCTCCTCAGTGCTGACCCTTTTTGTGTCCTATAAGCTAACTTGAAGTCTAATCAAGCGAAGCTCAGTTATACGAAGAAGGAAATTTCTAGCGAGACGTCCTTTGGCTATCAGATGTCAGAGTCTGAACAGCTATCTAAATGCAACTGTGTACAGGTGATATGGTACTATTTTCTTCAATCTCCTCCATATTCAAGATCAACATTTAGTGTCTCCATCCGCAACTTTCGCTTTGACACCACTTTCGATTGTCGAAATCGGTGCCGTCGACAGACAGGTCTTGCACCGAACTCTTTCCATGAAATTGGCAGTTCCGTACCGGATACGAACTCAAGGATATATCTCCTTCAAATCAACGCTCAGCGTTAGTAGGCTACAATCAGTATATGACCCATACTTGGCACTCCTTTACTCTATAATGACTCCAAAATACCCTCGCGAGATGACCTACCAGCTCTACTTCTGTCTTGTCTTCATTGACGCTGGAAAGAACATGAGCGAATAAATCCCACTGTCTGCGTTCTGAACGTAGAGTTACTCCCGTAGAAAGACCCACGGAGTAGTCCTGCGAGACATAGTTGCTGCATCGCATTGACAGAAGGGGTTTCCGCAAGTCGCCTTCGTTGACTCATTCTCCGTGAAGATCCGGTGTAGTCATCTCTAGGGGTCTCTGATGAAAACAGGCCGTCTCACGCGACGGGCGCTGAGCGTCGGGCGTCAGATACGGATATCCGGGGACCACGTCGGAAGTTGAAGGAGGATCGCATACGTTGCTGCCCATTTGAACGCGTGAACACCGCGACGGTCAGGGACGTACCAAGGGCATATAGCGCGGCGCTCCTGACCTCTAGCGATCGAGTCAACCGACAAGAGGGCGATGAGCTTGTCCAGTATGGTGTTGTTGACTCCGAACTCCTTGAGTTCGTCATTGCCGTCGCACATCTCAGCAATGCACAGCGCAGACCACTGCCGAAGTAGATATTCGCCCTCGTTTGGGAGCTTGAATCAAGAACGGAGACGCTCTCCCGTCGCACGCATTCTGACATGAAAGAAGATCACGAGCTATAAAGAGTGCAAATGCACCCATGGGCTTGTGCTCCGAGAAATTTGGTATGGCGACGTTCAAAGGGCCCTGCAGTCGATGGGTGCAATCGGCCGGCTTCGTTTTGGGGAATGGGTGACCGAAATAGAGAACTGAAAGATAAGCGAACATGAAATTCACCACAAAAGCGATAGCTGCTTCGACCATGGCGCCCGACGAGTGCCCGACGGCATTGCGCACTACGCACGTGATCTTGTCCCACCCGCGCACGATCTCGATCTTGCGCCAGCTAGCATCGACGGGCGCCCTCAACCTCTCCCACCAGACGCCTCTTCCGTTTCCGCCGTGATGTTGTGCTCGACAGGAACATGCTCGACTTAACAGAACAGTTCTGCTACGGGATTATCTTCCTCAATCTTCTCCGTATGGAGACATACTGCACAAGGAGATCCGCGAACTTTTCTTATCCGTGCCCATGCCTGGTGTCCTCTCGCTTCGCTCTAGTAGCTCCTCCAGAAAGGTCCTCACGAGATTGGCCCCGAGTTCCACCTGCGTTCTGTCCGCTTCGGCCACCCTAGAAATGACATCGGCGAACACGTCCTCATCCCATCGCTTGAGCTCCGAATGCAGCCTTGCCTCTACTGGAACCTCGGGGGAGTGGTTTGGAGATAAAACGAGTTCATGTATGCTATCGATATCAATGTCGAAGGCGTAGCATGGGGTCTTCAATGTCGGCCATGGTATGTCGCGGAACGATAAAACCGTCCCTCGGGGGTCCGACTCGATCCTTCTCCATCGGGACTCGTACTCCGCCCAGGCCCTAGCGACATGTGCGCGCGCCTGCTCTCTAGTCAGGTCTTTCTTCCTGCTCTCCTCTGCGGTCCGTCGCTTGACCTCGTCTATATTACTTTTCGCTCGTCGTTCCCGTTCCCTGTGCCGCCTAGATACCTCCGCTTCTGCCTGATGGGCTAGCATCAGCTGCCGCTCCCTCCTGTTCTTGTCTTCAAACCACTTCCTCACTGCTTCGTCCTTCCGCTCTCGCCCCCCGGCTCGTGCGCGCTGGACTGCCGTTTGGAGACGATCGTAGAGCTCCTCATTCTCCGCCTTCAGCTTTGCTCTAAGGTCCTTTCTCTCCCCCTCTGCCTCCTCCTCCACTTCTATCTTTTTCTCCATCCCATTCCTTTCCACTACCAAGATGTTGTCCGTCTCCTCTCCCATCAGTCTACTCCACTTCCGCTCGTGCTCACTCTTCAATCGCTTCAATTCTTCGTCCATCTGTTCCTTCGCAACCATCAACCTACGCAACGCTTGTATCTTCGCCTCCTCAATCCTGCTCTTCTCATCTGCGAGCCTGTCTTTGCTGCGAGCTTCGATCTTCAGTATTTCGTTCTTGGCAGCGCTTGTGAGGGCCTTCCATTCCAAATGCGCCTTCTTGCGCTCGTGCAAGATTGTTCCGTCGACCATCCTCTCCTCGTCCTCCAATCGTATATCCAACGCATTCTTCGTCTGACCCGGTCGTCGCTTAGACATCGAGTTATGCTTCCTGTTCACTGCGACGATCTAGAGTGTCCGAAAGTCTTCCTCGTCCATAGATAATACCACTCACCAGCACTAGAGAAATCCTGATATGAGGTTTGTATTCGGCAAAAGCGTCTATCAGCAATCGGCAAGGTACGAAGTGTGCAGTGTCTGACGAGGAGAGCTGTCGAGTACAGTATGCCCGCTCCTCCGACTTTCCTCTCTTATATCCCGCGCAGCGCATGCCAGGAGCGCTTTCCATCGTCCGAGCTGCATTGAGCAGCCTTGTTCCCTATACGACTCTCGCTTCATCACTGCACTTCACCGGGGATTCAAGGGCACGTCTATAGGAGAGACCTTGCACGCTGTATGATTTCCATTCTCTGCCGCCACGTGCATAGTTCGGGCGATGACTACTGCGACGTGTTGTGTCTCTTGTGATTCCGCGATGCCTGCGGGGGCTGCGTGCAGGAAGGCGGGGTGCCTGATCTGGGGATTGTGCAGATCGCGTCGTCGGCTGCCCTGGTCCTCTGCGAGCGCGGATCGTCGAGCGCTGACGGATTTTACGTTTTTGTGTTGAGGCGGAACGAAACGCAGCATGGCTATAGGAAATAGGAAATCTGTTTTTCACTAAGTATGCATTCTGGAATCTGCAGGATTCTTCAAATCTTTTATAATGTGCTGCCTCGCGGTATTTGATATCAAAGTTCATGTTTCTTTCGAGGATGGGGCAGCCGGGCAGCTTCGGTACCGGACCGAGTGCACGTGGGAATTCGGTTCTCTGCCTTGCTTGAAGCCTCGAACATGTCCTCGCACTGGCCTCGCTGCTGTTGCCCTCGCCTCCTTCTGACGATCATGGACTGGCCACTCAATGCCATCGTCCTGTCCTCGACTGCCCCTCAAACACCCCGCCGATAATCATCAGTTTGGCTATGGTAGGTAAGGTCTATGGCATCTTTTTTTCGCGATGTACAGGGAAAAGGCCCCACATCCTTTCCCAAAGTGCTCACAATATGCTGCGCTGACTCGAACTTATGGTACGAGGCCAACCGTCCTTGTAATGTGCGCACAAAAGACTGAGTGATAGTGGTACAGGTGCAAGGAGGGTTGTGAGATTGATTTCATCGTTGAGCTCATTGTTCAAGTCGATGTGCCGATTTCCCAGCCTTTCTTCCCTACCCACATCTCCCTCCTTGTGCCGCATGGTTGGATTATTGCACTTGTATGTCTCGACTCTCTCCATTGAAATCTATTGTTTGGTTGGTCGATTATACTTGCGGGGCCTCCACACATCGGAGGATGGAGGACACTTTGGACAGTCGTCGGAGTAATCAGGAGGTCCCAGGCTGGCTCGAGAATTGTAAGCACAGGCATCGCACAAATTCGATCTTGGATTCCGTCTGTTCATGATCATAGCTTGTACAGCGATCAAAGAAACAAGACTGTATGGTCCCTCGAGTATGGACTAGGTTGTCAAGCAGTCGCATCATCATAGAGCGAACCCGCCGCATCTGTATCCATGCTTGAAACTTCCAACAACAGATCATTCAACAATATCCTCACGAGACTGGCCCCGAGCTCTACTTTCGTCTTGTCTTCAACAACAACCCTGGAAAGGACATCGACCAAGGCATCCAAGCGCCACCTGCTCTCCGCAGAAGCTTGTGTGGAGTGGTCCGAAGATGGAAGGAATCCCCTTATTGTATCAATGGGAATATCTAGTGCGTGGGGTGGCGCCTGTAGCGTCAGCCAAGGCATGTCGCTGAAGTGTAATGGCGTCTCGTTAGACTCTCTGATCTTCCTCCAGCGGTCACGTGCTCAGTTCGAGCGAAGTGTTGTCTCCTGTGGCTCCACGATGCTTGCGAGGACCGCGTGCAGGAAGGCGGGGTGCCTGATCTAGGGACTGTGCGGATCGCATCGTCGGATGCCCTGGTCCTCTGCGAGTGCGGATCGTCTGCTGCGGACGCACGATGGCGTTGGATCGTTGGAACGCTGACAGTTTACGTTCTGTGAACAGGGACGAAACGAAGCCTAGCTAAACGAAGAGGACAACCTATGTGTATATCCTGCAACTTTTGTGCTGGCACCCTCATCATCTAGTTCTGCAAGGAGTGAAACCGCGAGCGGGACATCTCCTTGCAATCACAGCTTTGATGACTATCGACATGCAACTGCAAACTCGTGGATATGGGTATATTTCCTTCAATGTCCTCAGTATGGATATCTAGTGTGTCGCGACCGGGAGCTGGACGAACTTCTCGTGCTCGCACTTATACTTGGCTCCCCCTCGCTCTGTTCCAGCAGCTCTTCCCAATACGCCCTCACGAGATTGGCCCCGAGCTCCACCTCCGTCTTGTCCGCTTCAGTCATTCTGGAAAGAATATCGGCAAACGCGTCTTCATCCCACCGCCTAAGCTCTGAGATAAGCCTTTCCTCCAGAGAAACACGCGGGGAGTCGTTCGAAGACAGAACGCGTTCCTGCGTACCATCGATCTGAATGTCGAATGCGTGGTTTGGGGTCTTTAGCGGGGGCCATGGTATGTCGCCGAACGATGAAAGCGTCCCTTGACGTCCCTTGAACTTGCTCCAAAAGGGTTCGTACTTAGCCCAGGCCTTGACGATACGCTCTCTAGCATACCCTCTCCGCCTCTCCTCTGCACCCCGTCGTTCACTCTCGTCTCTCTTCCTTTTTGCCCGTCGATCCTGTTCCCCGTGCCGCCTGGAAGCCTCCACTTCTTTCTGCTGAGCCAGTATCAGATCCATGTCCCTCCTGTTCTTGTCTTCAAACCACTTCTTCACTGCTTCGGCCATCCGCTCTCGCCCGTCGAGTCTTGCGCTGTTGACTACCTCTCCAAGCTGATCGTAGAGCTCCTCGTTATCCGCCTTCAGCTTTGCCTTGACGTTCTTTCTCTTTTCCTCTGCTGCCTCCTCCACGCATATCCTCTTCGCCGTCGCCTGCCTTTCCTCTTCCAAGACGTTGCTCATCTCTACTCTCGTTAGTTCATCCCACTTCTGCTCGTGCTTACTCTTCAGCTGCCTCAGTTCTTCGTCCATCTGTTCCTTCACCTTCGATAGCTTCCGCGTGGCTTGCCTCTTCACCTCCTCGATCCTCTTGTCCTCATCTGCGAGCTTAGCTTTGCTTTCGGTTTCGATCTCCAGGATTGTCTTCTTGGCCGCACTTCTGAGGGACTCCCATTGCAAATGCGCCTTCTTGCGCTCGCGTAGGATCACTTCGTCGACCTTCCTCTTCTCATCCTGCAATTGGATCTCCAGAGCGTTCTTCATCTGACCTGGTCGTCGCCTAGATATCGATATATGCTGCCGGTTACTGCGAAAATCTGAGGGGTTCAGAGGCTGATCTTCATTTATGGCTAGTACCACTCACCAGCACCACGTCAGTCCAATATGATGCTCGAGTTCGGCGAAAGCGTCGATCAGTATCAGCGAGGTACGAAACGCGCAGAATCTGACGAGGAGAGCTATTCAGTATGCCCTCTCCTCCTACGCCTTCCCCGTCTTATATTCCGCAGAGGAGCGCTTTGCCATCATCCCAGTCGCGTAGTCGATTGCACTTACGACTCTCGCCCACGTATCTGCGCCTCACCGAGGATTCCAAGGCACATAGTAGCGGCATCGCAGGCGACCCGCGAGCGGCCAGCTCTATGCGTTTTCCTTCCTCGGCCGGGCACGCGCCAGGGGCATCCGCCTCGTATCGACTCGTTCGGGCATTGTGTTGTATTTCTTGTGGTTTTACGATGCCTGCAAGGGCTGTGCGCAGGAAGGCGGAGGCCCGATCTGGGGAATTGTGCGGATCACGTCGTCGGCTGCCCTTGTCCTCGGCGGGCGGGGAACATTGCCTGCAGATACACAAGGGCGCTCGGGCGCTTCAACGCTGACAGCGTTGACAGCATTGACAGGTTACGTTCTGCCTTCCGCTGAACAAGGCCGGACGGACGCACGTCTGCACGAACGCGAATAGTCCGTCCCAGATTCGGCAGCGCAAGGCGCTTCCGACGGTCTTGCGACGCTCGCGTCCAGCAGCCTTTGTTCATTTGAGATAGCGACAACGTCCTACGTAACCTAGGGTTTTCAGTACACTTGAACTGCAGTCTCTGCATGCCGCCGAGCCAACCCGCTGGTCCCGCTCGAGAGGATGACCTTTAAGATCTGAAATGTTGGCCCAGGTTGGCCCAAGCCAAATAGGCTCCTCGCAACACCTCATGCGTGTGGTAAAAAAGTGACAAATACCAGCAAGTGTCCTAGAAGTTGTAGCAAAGCGTCGGACACTCATAGCGACGCGTCCGACGTCGACGTCAAGCTTGACGCTGGCGTGTTGAAATCGACTTGTTGTCGCTTGTTTGGTCATGGAGGCCTCGGATTGCCAGGCCAGCGACCTCCAGCGACTCCCTTCAACGACAGACTGCGACGGGGATTGCATCGCACTGTTCTCAAAAAATCTGGCAGTTCTGTTCAAGATATAGGTGCGAAAATATTTCAGATCACTTCAGTATGAATCAAGACCCAATGAGCCGAGGTCTGTCGTGTGTGCATCGATATCTGGTGACCCCTCGCTCTGTTCCAACAGCTCCTCCAAAAGCTTCCTTACCAGATTGGCCCCGAGCTCGACTGACTTCCTATCCGCTTCATCCACCTTGGAAAGTATACCAGCAAATGAATCCCCGTTCCATCGGCTGCGCTCCGAATAGAGCCTCGCCTCCATAGTCTCACCCGTGGAGTGATATGGAGACATAATGAGCTCCCGCATACTGTCGATCGGAATGTCCAGCGGGTGTATTGGCTTTTTAAGCATCGGCCAGGGTATATCGCTGAAAGATAGCGGTTTTCCTTGAAGCTTCGACTCGATCTTCTTCCAACGAGCCTTGTAGTTCATCCAAGCCTCGATGATACGCGCGTGCGCCTTCTCCTTAACCGAGTCCCTTTGCCTCTTGTGTTCTGCAGCCTGCTGGTGGTCCTCTTCTCTCTTACTTCCTCCCCGGCGCTCCCGCTCCCTCAGTCTCATGGCGCCATCTACCTCTCTCTGCTGGGCTAGCATCCGTTGCTCTTGTTTCATCTTCTCTACTTCCACCGCTGCTTTCACCGTGGCTTCCATCTGCCTCTCCCACTTGTTTCTGGCGGTATGCTCCGCCGTTCGAATCCGTGCGTGGAGCTCACGACGCTTTGCCTTTAACCCGTCGGCAATGCGCTTCCTATCCTTCTCTCCCTTTTCCTTCTCTCCCTTCCTCTCGTCTTCTACAACTCTCTGCTCTGCCAAAATTTCGCCCAACCCCGATTTCTGCTCCTTCTCCCATCCCGCTTCCAGCTCCTTTTGATACTCCTTCAACACATCGTCAAGCACCTTCCTCTTTTCGGACACTTTTCTCTCCAACTCTTCCCTCCCGTCAGACAACTTCTCCGCCACCTTTTTGCTCATTGTCGTCACCTTTTGCTCCCCATCCGCGAAGAACTCCTTCAGACCACTTTCTATCTTCGAGATCGTGTCCATGGCGGCTTTCTTCCGTATAGTCCATTCCACGAGCGCGTCGTCGTGCGCGCGCTGGATCGCCGCATCGCGCTCTCTAGCATACTTCTCCAGCTCCGCATCCAAAGAATTTTTCATCTGATGCGACGCTCGTCTATCTGTTATGAGGACTTCAGATGTCTCTCCATCATTTATGGCTAGCACCACTCACCAGTATCCCCACGGCTATTGAGGCTCGGGTCCGGCGAAGGCGTCCGCTACTGGCGATCAGAGCTTGGCACGATACGAAACGCGCAGTCTGACGAGGTGAGTTGTTTAGAACGCCCTCCTCGTCCAGCTTCCCTGTCTTATATCCTGCGCGGCGCGTTCCACGGGCACTTTGCCCTCGTCCGAGCTGCGTAGAACAGCCAATTCCCATATACTCCTCTCGCCACGTAAATGCGCTTCACCGAGGATCCCAGGGCACGTAAAGGGCTTACGGTCTGCCGATTTCCATCCTCGGCCGACCACGCGCAGGCCATGCGCCTCGTCTCTTCTCGTCCGAGCGCCGTGCCCGCGTGGTATCACTTGCGTCTCCGGTGGCTCCGCGATGTCTGCGGAGCTGCGCGCATACGGGCGCTCGTTCTCGCCTTGTGTCCAGGCAATTGCGCGGATCGTGTCGTCGGCTGCTCCATCTCTTATCCTCTCTGCGAAGTTCGATCGTCGGCTGCGAGCTTGTGAAGGCGCTCGGGCGCTCGAGTACTGACAGCGTTGACAGGTCACGTGCTGCCTATGTTCAATGAAGACAAGGACGGGTCGAAGTGTGGCCACACGACAGCTGGAAACCCGCCCCGCACAACGCGCCTCCTCCACCCTCTTTTGGTGATCGGTCGCGTCCAGCAGCCGGTGTACCGTCGGACATCGCAAGCCCGACATGCATTATATGAGTATCTACCGAGGACAGATCGGCATTCATCCGATCACAGGCGAGCATCCTTGTTGGCTGTATCCATTACGGATCGCCTGCAGAGCACGGATGCACCTGTTGACAACTCGATTTCGCAGAGTCCTATGACTCGAGGAGCGCAGTTGAAGGTGGAGGAACCGCGCGTGCTAGACCAGCTGCATTGGCCCGAGACTGAGACTGACCGACTCTCAACTTCGAAGGACAATGGGCTCCAATATCCTCAGCATTGAGGGTCAGGACCCAGTTTGTTGCGACTGGAGCGGGACAAACCTTTTGATGTATTACAGCCCGTCCGTGTCTACGAGAAGGGCTACCACCCCGAGCATAAGGTTGGCCAGATCCACTTCACGCTAGAGAAAGCGACGAGACCTTGACTCTGGTAATCAAGGCTCCAAGAGGATCACCGACATCGCTATCCTCTAAAAATGGGGAGGATTCACCTGCTGTACCTGACTGCGAAGAGAGCTCTAGTATTCTGCCTTCCAATACTATTCGATACGATCAAGGTGGACAAGTTGCATATAAAAAGTAGCCAAATTGCCGCTGTACAAGTACATAAATTCGTTCATCAGGGCTTTCTTTTAAAACTTTGGCCACACGCATGATGCGTGCAAGTTCTGCAAGAGTTTTGCATTTCGGGTCGAAGACCCAGACTATCTGGCGTTCGTGATGATAGTCGTCCGCTAAGTGGGGTAGCATAGGACAAGCGATAGCAAGTGCGGTGACGGCCCAGCGTATTGATGCATTGATGACCCAGGAAGAGGAGAAAGAGCTCGAGGCAGAGATCCGGCGACTAAGAAAAAGAGCAGAGGAAACTCCTGAGGCCTGAGGGACAAACACGGAAAAACAATCTACGGAGCACAAAGCAGCACAAAGCACGAAGCATGGACTGAGCTTACTTATATATATACAAACCACCTGTTGGAATTCGACGATGCCCAGGTCAGACAAATGGGAGGCGCGCTGGACGCGCTGGACACGCTGGTCGCGCTGGACGTTGATCAATGGATGCCTTTCCACAGGCTTTAGAGCAGTCCTAGATCAATAAATCGGAGTCGAACCTTGTTTTGGATTTGAAACTAGAAATCTTACAGAACCATAAGACCGTCTATGACTCGGTGAATGCACGCACTTGATATAAGCGGAGCTTCAACCACAACCTGCCAGCACGGATAAGTCCACCACAGATACACCACAAGCCCACCATCTACTGTCCAGCTTCAATAACATTGATGATGATTAGGTGTTATGGAGCGAAGCTCTTGTCTGTGTCAGTGTTTTTGCCTCAGCTCGCAAGACAGCGGTTGGATGATAGCGACGACAAGGTTCAAGCGGAGTTCAAAAAACGTGTTTACAACGGCGAATCTGAACTGGAAAGGGGGGGCCCCCCCTTCTACTATCGTTGCACCAGAGTTGCAAAAAAAAAAAGATTCCTTTGTAGCATCTTGAATTGGACTCTCTCTCACTCCATATTTTTATTTTACCTGCGGAAGCTTCTTAAAATATGTCCTGTTATTTTTTCATATTTTTGAGTAGACTTAAAGAATTATTGTGAAATGATTGAGAAGGGGTATCCGAAAACGAGCAAAGCTTGGGAGTTGCAAATCTTGCCGATGATCGGGTCACACGTCGTCACGTTGAAACTCGAACTCCGACGGGGCGCACTGCGGAACGACCTACCATGCGGAGATTCAAATAATGACCAAGCATCACACGGCCCGAAACTCCCTGTCACTCTGCCTCCCATCGGGCACTGCCCGTCGAAAGAAATTTGGTGAAGAGCAGTAGAGCCCTCAAAGTCATAAAAAATGACCTGAATGGTTTCACTAACACCTCTTCATATCGTTGTTTTTTTATTTTTGTAATTGAACTCAAGGATCTGAGAGATCTTGAGCATCTCTCAGATATCTCTGCCCTAAAAACCATTATTCATTACCCCCTCACTGCTGCACCTAATTTCTGTTCTCGCAAAAATTATGGTACTTGAAGAGTGCTTAAATAAACGACTATGAATTTTTTCAAGAGGTGCCATCAAAAGTTGCTGCGAGGAGCTCGATTTTGAACCTCTCATACCGTTTGCAACTCCGGTGCAATGATAGTAGTTCCAAAATCTAGAAGGGGGGTCTCAAGCTCCGACAGAATGGATTCGCTCGTGCCGACGCGGCAACCGAGCCATCGGAAGAATCTGGCATTTAAAACTCGCTCTAAAGGCCTGTGGAAATGCATCCAATACGGACCTTGATCAAATGGCGCATTCAATATATATATCTGCGCAGCTGCCGAAGTATCGTCAGGGATTCGCCACGGCTTTCCATGCTCCTACTGCTTTCCTCTCAACCTCTCCCTCTCAGCTTTTGTAGTCGCCCTTGCTGGATTACATGCCTCCAGCGGTTTCATCAAGCCGAATCCCGCATGTCGGGCTGGTCGCAATCGGACTCACTCTTCTTCACCCCGGAGGAGCGGTGGCTCGATCAGTCCCTGCAGCTTCGGCATCAATCGAACTACTGACTTCCCTCCCTCCCTCTTCCTCCTGCAACGATCTCGGCCATTGCAGAACAAAATGGAGCATCATCTGGAGCTGTCTCACGACTCTATTCGCGTGTATATGGGTCGCGAATCACTCCGACATCCCAGATATCTATGACGGCTCTTGGGAATTCTTTCTCCGTCGCTCGTTCAAGATGTTCATGGCTCTGGGTGCTCCAGAGACCATCCTCTTGTTTGCCTTGCGGCAACGCGTCGCTGCAGGCCGGTTGGAAAGACAGTATAAGAGTGCGTCTCACTTTTGCCTTCATTCTACGGTTAATTCCATCAACTTTTAGAGCGTGGTTGGACGGGGACACACGGGTTCTTCGCGATCATGGGAGGATACATGCTCTACGACGAAAATGACATCCCTGTTCGGACTCTTCGTCCCAAGGCCCTCGACGACGATACCTTGGACTTCCCCAACATGACGCAGGACGAAATTCAGGACCGGAGCAAAGGAGACATGCTCTCGAAGGGGCTCGTTCTTTTGCAGACCACCTGGTTCGTGCTCCAGTGCCTCGGACGAGCCGTAGAACGTCTCCCGACCACAGAACTCGAAATCACGACGCTGGCTCTTGCTGTCCTCAATATCGGGACGTATGCGTTGTGGTGGGACAAACCTCTCAATGTTCTGCGCCCCGTCCGAGTGTATGAGAAGGGCCACCGCCCAGATTACAAGCGGGAGGAGGTCGGCCCGGATCCTCTCCACGTTGGAGGAGGCGAAGAGAGCTCGCTTCTGACCCCCAAGGTCCCGGAAACATCGCCGACATCGCCGCCTTCCAGAGATAAAGAGGAGTCGCTCGCTCCGGGACTCGAGCGCGAGGAGAGCTATACTCCGCCTTCTCGAGATCGCCCAATAAGCAGCCAGACCCCACGCACTGAAAGAGTGCCCAGATCGCTGCCCGCTATAGACGTGTCAACAAAGACTTTTTTCGAGACTGTAAAAGCGTACATGGCACGCGCGGGGACAGTATACTCCAATTCCGCGTCGGAGACCAGGGTCCCCACGTTCTACGTCGGCGACGACGACAGCCCCGGCGACCCGAACTCCTTTTTCGATGTCCTTGCGCGCGCGGATTATCTCATGATCCTTGGCATGCTCGGAGTCGCCGTCGTCTTTGGAGCGATCCACTTCATCGCATGGTCGTTTCACTTTCCAACCCACACGGAACAGATCCTATGGCGGATCTCCTCCATTGCAACGATATGCATCCCAGTGATCTCGATACCCTTCTTCGAAAGGTCACCACCACAGGGCGCGACTCACAAGCCCCCTCGTCGGAAGAGGAAGGTGTTTTTAACACTCGGGGGGTACGGGGTGTATCTTGTTTACTATCATTGCCGGCTCTTCTTATTGATCGAATCGTTCGTGTCTTTGCGATCGCTGCCTGCCGGAGCGTATCAGACCGTGGAATGGACGACTTTCATACCTCACATATGATGATGTCTCCGGCTAGCTTCGACTCTTACCTCTCCGCGTCCAGATTCTCGACACTTCCTGTTGCTTTCCCTGTACTACTAGTGCTCCGTCGCCATATGCCTTCCTTGATTACTTTCTCTCTCGTCCTGCTGTATGTCTCGAGTATCTATTCGGTTCCTTTTCATGGGCACTTCCACGCGCCGACGAACCGATTCGGGCCCACGAGGGTCAGCCAGCGACGTCGTTCTGAGCCCGCGCCCGTCTCTCGATTCCGGGAACGACGAACAGACATCGGACGCCGGACGCTAGACGACGGCGCCCACGAGACGCAAAGCCGCAGAAACGTAGATGCCCACCGCCGTGCCACCATCGTCCAAAATTCGAACAACACTCACGCGATCTGATCCAGTCCGGGGTAGTCTGTTCTGGTCAGGTAGTGTAGTGTAGGCTAGCCTACGGGACACGTAGCAAGCAATCGCGGAGGAAGGGAGAGAAAGAACGACATCCACAAAAATCAACAGAAGAACCAGAAACACCAAAGCGAAAGAAAAAAAAACCCTATACAACGAACACGTCCCAAACCACACACGCGCACACGAAACGAGAAAAGTCCGCAAACCGACCCGCTTCCTTGCACACCTGCACAAACCCACAGACCACGAGCCCACGAACCCACGTATATATCTATATATAACAAACCTTGACATTCGACAGGTCAGCAGCATCGCGACCACGTCGTATATACCTATATATATATATATAGATCCCTATGTATACTCTACCGTGCCGTGCGCTTGCCCGCCCGCTTGCCCGCCCGCTCGCCGACGCCAGGCCGACGGCGCGGCGCGGCGCGGCACCACGGAGGAAGAGAGAGAAGTAGAAGAGAGGCGAGAAGGCGAGAATGGATGCACATCACGTGATATTGCAATGATACAACGACGACACGGTACGACGAGGACGGGGGGAGAGACGAGAGCGAAGGGACGAGGACGGGGATGGGGACGGGGACCATAACACGATGAGAACGGGACGAGACGGGACGGGACGGGACAGCATCGGCGAGAGCAGAAGCCGACTTTCTTTCGACGAACGGACCACGAGCAGCGAGCGCGGATAAAAAAAACCGAAGAAGACCGAGGGAAACCGAGGAAAAATGGGAAGTCCAACACCGGATGTGGACGCAGCGGGCGGATCAGCCGCTGCTGATGGGAAAGAGGCGGGTTAAATAAAGGTCAAACAGAACAAACCGCGCGCCGAAAATAGCTGCGCGGCCTGGAGAGAGAGAGAGGGAGGAAGGGACGGAAGGGGCGGGACGCACCTACGCAAGACCGCTCACGCCATGCCTCCATAGCCCATATTCGCCCCCTGCTCCGCCAGCTTCCGCTGCCTGAACGCCTACACGCACAAAAAAAAAAAAGATCAGCACCCACCACCTCAAACCCCCCTTCACGAAAAACGAATCCCCAGACGCACCTTGCGATACTTCGTCCGCTCATACGTCACCAGCCCGACCACAATGAGCGCAATCACCGAGATGCCCGCAAACACCCCCAGCCCGATCGGCAGCACCATCAGCTTCTTGCCCGGGATCTGGAACGCCGCGGCCGGCGTCGCGCTCGCCGACGGCGCCGAGTCTGCCGCCGCGCTCGCAGAAGCCGAGGCAGCGGCGGCGGAGGCGGAGGAGAGGTCGGGCGCGGAGGAGACGGCTGCGCCGCCGGCGATGGCGGTGCCGGAGGCGGCGGAGGCGCTGGATGTCGGCGCGGCGGAAGCGGTGGCGGCGGCGGTGGCACCGCTGATGCTCGCGACGGCGACGGACGAGAGGCCCTGTGCGCGCGGCGTGCGATCGGGTCAGCGGGAGAGAAGAGCGGCAGAAGAAGGGGCGCGCACGACGACGGAGGCCTCGGCCGGCGCGGTGCTCGCGGCCGCGGGGGCGGACGAAAACGCGGAGGTCGTGACGGCGGGAGTGGACGCGGGTGCGGCGGCGGAGGCGCTGGCGCTGGCGCTAGGGTCCGCGGCGGAGGTGGCAGGCGCGGCCTGCGACGCTGCGGGGGCGGACGATGCGCTCGCGCTCGCTGCCGACGGGGACGCAGACGCAGACGAGTCTGAGGAGGAGCCGGAATTGGAGGAGGAGGAGGAGCCCGAGTTCTGGGAGTTGTTGCCGGGGGAGGTGTCCCAGGTTACGGTGCAGGACTTCTTCTCCTCGACGAGGGGGTCGCCGTTGGGCCCTGTGACGGGGGTGAGCGTGATCGTGCAGGTCTCCGTGACGGGGCCCGCGCTCCTGTGTGCGTCCCGAGAGGAAGACGAGAGTGTCAGCAGGGCGGGTGGGGAGAGAGAGAAAGAGAGAGAGAGGAGCGGCAGGGACGCACGTCTGGCTTGTCTGGCTCTGGGTGAGCGTGACGGGCTGGGAGAGGTCCTGGCGCCGCAGGACGACGGTGGTCTCTGTGCGGGGCGCGGGCGCGGGCGCTGGGGCAGCCGAGACTGCGGTGAGGAGCAGGAGGAGGCCCAGGGACGGGAAGAGCATGGTTGCTTGCGGCGGCGGGTGTGTGTATCACGAGAGAGGGAGAGAGGGAGAGCAGAAGAGGATAAGTTAAAGGAATGGAGAGCCTGCTCCAGGAGCGATGCCGACTGGGGCGAGTGTGGCGGGGAGACGAAGAGGAAGAGGAAAAGGGAGAGAAGAGGAATGGAAGGAGGAGAAGAGAAAGATGGGAAAGGGAGCCTCCAGGGCAAGGCAAGGCAAGGCAGGCGAAGCGAACGGGACCAGCGAACAATGGCGACCTCCACTCTCTGCGCAGCCACACACAACACATCTTTCGCACTCCGCTCTGGCCGAGAGCCACCCAGCCCCTCTCTATGGCGACCGCTGCCCCTTCTCTTGCGCAGTGCACGACCTTCGTAGCATACACAACTGATACACCCAATTTATCTACATCACCGCTACACTACACCGTGGGTAACCCCGCCGCCGCCCGGTGCCCCGCCCGTCCCGCCCCGCCGCCTCCGCCCGTGCTGCTGCAGCATCCCCACCCCCTCCGCCACCCACTCCACCCCCACCGCTCGAACGCGAGCGACCCGCCCACGTTCACCGCCACCGCGCACAGCAGCGCCCCGCGCGCCTCCGACGGCAGCGGCATCAGCTCCAGCACCTGCCCCACCGCCCCCGGCGGCGCGAGCAGCACCAGCGCGTTGAACGCCCCCAGCGCGACGAGCGCCGCCATCAGCCACCCTGCGCGCGTGTCCGCGTCCGTGTCCGTGTCAGCGTTCGTGATCCGTGATACATGAGCGGCGCGCGACCCTCACCGTTCGTCCACATCGGCCGGCGGTACGGCGGCCCGATGCTGAACACCGCCGCCACCAGGATGTACTGGAAACACGACACCAGGAACAGCACCGTGTTCTCGTAGTTCGTCGCCTGCAGGTGGTCGTCGCCCTCGTCCCCCGCCCCCGGTGGGTCCGCTCCCGCGCGCTCGTACCTGCGCGATCAGTCTAAGTGTAAGATATTAAATTGTGAGAGAGAGATCGCACGGGCACGCACCACGGCTGCGCCCGCACCCAGAAGAACGCCCACAGCTGCGTCGCGCTCGTCAGCGCGATCTGCCCCGCGATGCTCGCCAGCACCGTCTTCGACACCAGGCTCGCCGTCGGCCGCTTTGGGTGGATCCGCGCGAACGGCCGCGTCCGCCCCACTGCACGCGCGCGCGCGCGTTCAGCACACGCGCTCGACCGACTGAGAACGCGAGACGACACTCACTGGTGACGGCGACCGGGATGATGATGAACAGGTCGATATACAGGAACTGCGCACCGTCCGTCGCATCTCAGCGGCAACCCGAGCCGAGCCGCAGCGCAGCGCACAGACGCACCTGGAAATCCCCGAGCGACGACGCGAACGAGTACAGCAGCGTGATCGTCGTGAACTGGATGAGCGAATACAGCGCCCTGCGCGGCCGCACCGAAACAAGATGAAATGAGTCGAGATCAACGCACACACGCCCGCGGCCGCACGCACATGTACTTGAAGCAGCTGAAGCTCGTCACGAGCGCCGCGCGGCCCTCGCGCACGACCTCGAGCGCGCACCCGATGTCCGGCGTGCGGCTCGTGAACGGCGCCGCGACGGACGCCTCGGCCTCGCTCAGCGACAGCCCCACGTCCGCCGCCTTGAGCGCCGCGCAGTCGTTCGCGCCGTCCCCGCACATCAGCACCGTGTGGCCCATCGCCTGCAGCCGCTCCACCACCTCGTTCTTCTCGTCCGGCGACATCCGCGCGAACACCTGCGTCTTCGCCAGCATCTGCGCCCCCGGCCCGTCGTCAGCGCTCGCATCGCGGGAGGAGGGGGAGGGGGAGGGGGCCCACGCGCTGCAGCGTCTCGAGAGGCGCGTGGCTCATCATCCACCGGAACACGTCGCCCGTGATCACGAGCGCGTAGTCCTGGTAGTCCAGCATGTCGCCCTCCATCGCGTGGTGCGCTGGCGGCGTCAGCGGCCGCAAGCTATAGTCGTCCAGCTCCCACGCCGGGTCGTCCATGCACGTCCACTCGAGCTTCGCCATCGGCGTCCCCGCGTTCCCTAAACAACAACAACCACAACCGCCACCAGTACACCCCGCGACCCCGTCAGCAAACCGCACGCGCGCGCTCGATCGATCGCGACACGATGGCCGCGGCACGCACCTCGCACGAACGCGGGCGCAAACACGTGCGCCGTCTGGTTCACGAGCCCGCACTCGCGCGCGACGCTCACGGCCGTGAGCGCGTTGTCGCCCGTAATCATCCGGCACGCGAGGTGCGCAGCGCGCAGCGCCTGGATCGCCGGCGCCGTCCCCGCCTTGAGCTTGTTCTCGAAGATCACCAGCCCGAGGAAGCGCAGCCCCGCCTCGGCCTGCTCGCTGCCGGCGCGCGGGCGGGGGGTCAGCAGAAATGCGGATGGAGGGGAGGGGGGGGCTGCTGACCGTTTCATGCGCTGCGCTTTGAGCCACGAGAGCCCTTCGACGCTCTTACCCGCGATCGCGATCACGCGGTACCCCCGCTTCGTGTAGTACGACAGCAGGTCGTCGTAGTCGTCCGGGACTTCGCGGGGAGCGTCAGCGACCTGCGCGCGTGCGAGCGAGCGTGCACTCACAGGAATCCCGCTCGCAGATGTCGGCCATGACCTCGGGCGCGCCCTTGACGTAGATCTCCATGCTGCTACTCTTGAGCCGCTTCACGACGACGCTCATGCGCCGCAGCTGCGACACGAACTCGAACGTCCGGATCACGCCCAGCTCCAGAAAGTGCGCGTGCTGCAGCCCCGTCCGTCAGTCCGTCAGCTCGCCAGACAGCTTCTCCCCCCGAACGAGGCGACGAGCCGCCGCACGCACCTTCGCCGCGCCCTTGAGCGCGTCCTCGACGCGGAACTGCGCGCTCCCAGGCGGCCGCACGATCGTCTGCACGAGCGCCGCCGGGCGCCCCGCCTCGCCCTCCGCGCGGCGCTTCCCGCCCCCGCGGATGACGCCCGTCCCCGCGACGTGGCCCTCCTCGACCACCCACCGCGTAAACGCAAACATCTTCACGTCGAGCGGGTCCCCGATCACCTCCCCGTCGACGACGCTCAGCTGGTGGCACGTCGCGAGCGCGTGCACGAACGCCGCCTTGTCGCGCGCCGCGGGCAGGTCGTGCGCGTCCTCGACGAGCTCGCCGAACCGGTGCGCGCCGCGCTCGAGCGCGCGCACGCCGAGGATGTCCAGCCCGTCCTCCGTGAGCGTGCCCGTCTTGTCGAAGCAGCACACGTTGATCTTCCCCGCGACGTTGATCCGGCTCGGCGAGATGCAGAAGATGCCCGCCTGCCGCAGCCGCCCGAGCGCGAAGCTCGTCCCGATCGAGAGCGTCGCGGGCAGCGCGGGGGGCACGACGACGGTGATCAAGTCCAGCGCGCGCAGGACGATCGTGTGCCAGCGGACCTGCGGTTATCATATGCGCTGAATGCAGCGAAAAAGGGGGGTTTCACGCACCCCCAGTCTGATGAATTGGACAGCGCTGGCGCAGAATCCGACGCCTGCGATGCCGGCCAGCACGATGATGAACCGGATCGAATCGCGGTAAAACTTGAAGCCCATGGGCTTGGGGAACAGCATAGACCGCACCAGCGCGCCCTTCGTCGTATTGAAGCCTTCCGCCAGGGCCGTCAAAACACAAAAGTCGACGAGCATTGTAAAAGCGATGCTCACCCGTTCTCACCACCATGCCCAGCGCCGGCCTCTCGACCTGCCCCGCGAGGCCCACCCCTTTCCTGATCCTCACCACCCTGGTCCCCGCGTACAGGAAGCTCTTGGCCGTGGTGCCGTCGACGTCCTTCGCCTCGCGCCAGCGCGCGAGGTCCTCGTCGTGCACGGGGATCTTGCTCACCGGGACCGACTCGCCCGTGAGCATCGACTCGTTCACGATCGCGTCGCCCGAGAGGAGGAACAGGTCCGCGGGGAGGAGGGACAGCGGGGGCTCGAGCAGGTTGACGATGTCGCCCACGACGAGGTCGGACGAGTCGCGTTCGAGCCCTGGTGATATTAGTTAATGGACACCTGCACGCGTGTTTGAGAGTCGACGTACAGGACCCGTCGACGAACACGCTGACTGGACACGAGAACCGTGACATTTGACGCATCCGTGCTATTGTCTGTGTATCGTGAGTCATGGACCCACGCCGAAAACTCGTTTAGTACCTTTTTGGTCTCGACGAGCGTCGTGGCCACGCTCAGAGTCGATATCAGCGCGATGCAGAAAGCATAGTAATAGTAATCATCCAGCGACCAGAGGACGATGCTCGCGACTTGAAACACGTAGAACGGGTGGATGATCTGCGTCTGACATTGAGTCGTGAATGCATGCAACGGTGCGAAAGGCGAACCTCGTCGATCAGAAGCGACACCGTCGTCTTGCCCTTGACGTCGACGATGTTTTGCCCGAACAGCGTCAGGCGCTGCGCGCGCACAGACGCCTCCAAGCCGTTTTTGACCGAGGACACGCCGGTCCAGGTGGGATCGCGCCAATCCCTACCTACCGTTCAGGACTCTTCCTCACCACGAGATAAGTAAAATGCCGACGTACTTCACGACGCTGAACAGCCCTGTCTTGGGATCGAGCGCGAATCTGGCATACCGGTAGTCTACCACCAGCAACGTCTCCAATAATTCGCCATAATCGGCGGAAACACCATTCCCATTTCCATTTGGCTTCGTCGACGCCGGCTTGGGATCGCCCACAGGGCCCGAAAACACGGTCGACGCGGGGTACGGATACGCCAACCGCTGAACCGGAAACAGCGCGATCTCCCTGTGCGCGCTCTAGCACACCCGTCAACTGCGTGCACCTCCCGTCAAAACGCGAGCGTGCTCACCTCCACCACGACGAACCCGTCCTCGAGGTCCCTGAACGCGCGCTCCCGCGTGACCCACCTTAGCCACAGCATCGGGAACCAGTGCCCCAGCAAGCCCAGCACGCCCGCGCTGAGCACACACAGCGCGCGCCACGCGGCGCGGCGCCCCCGCCGCGCCTCGTAGCCGACGAAGCGCACGCTCGCGTCCTCGTCCGCGATGTAGATCGTCTGCCGGCTCGGCGCGCCCGGCGGCGGCGGCGCGAGCGGCGCGAGGTCGACGTCGATGCGCGCCTCGGCGCCGAAGAACTGGTCGCCCGACAGCAGCGGCAGCGACGCGGAGTGCGCCGGCGACGGCGGCTCGGAGCCGTACCCGAGGTCGCTGGCGGCGGGCGACGGCGTGCGCGCGATGTCATCGTCCTCGTCCTCCTCGTCTTCTTCCTCCGCGGACGAGTACCCCCAGCGCTCGTCCCCGCCCTCGTCGTCGCTCGAGACCGCGACGGACCCCGCATCCGACGGCTGGCGGCCCCACCGCCGCGCGGAAGAGGCGGTCGAGCGCTGAGAGAGCGACGGGCGCCGGCGGTGCCCGTGCGCGCTTTTATCGCGGCCGAAGAGCTGCGCAATGTTCCCGAACACGTTTCCGCGCGCGGGAGACGGCGATTTTCTCCCCCTGCGCATGAGCGGGCGCTCGCCCGTGATATCTTCCTCCTCCTCGTCCTCCTCGTTGTCCTCCTCGTGCCCCTCGTCTGCCCTGCCCTCGCCCTCGTCCGTCCTGCGGCTCACATCGCTCCCCCTGCGGGAGCGCCGGGGCACGCTGCCCTCGGAGCGCTGGCGGCTGAGCGAGCGATGGAGGCTCATGCGCGAGACGCTGCTGGGGTTCACGGCGTGCCCCGGCCCGTCGAACATGGCGCCGTCCGCGTCGTCGTACGCGAGGCTGTACTGGGACTCGCGGCGGGCGCGGCGGGAGTTGGAGACCGCGGTGGAGATGTCGATGGCCGACGCGCCCTCGGTGTAGTCGTAGCTCGACGGCCCGGTGATGGCGGACATGCGGGAGAAATCCTGTGCGAGGACGGGAGACGGGTGAAAAAGTGGTTCGGTCCGGACTTGTCAGTCCAAAGGCTGCGAGGCGAAGCTGTTAGTGTGCAGACCCAAGCGCAAGTGCGCAGAAGAGTTTGTGCGCACGATAAGCAGACAGGCTCTATATCCACAGCTTTAAAAAAAACAGGAGAGCGGGTCCGAGTCCAGCGTGTGACTCGGGTGTAATAGCGGTGCTTATCCAAGGGTCAGCAAAACGACGTCGCGTCCGGCGAGTATCCAAAACGGCCACACGAGTATACAGAGATGGGCAGACTATAACAGACTGTGTGCAAGAGTCATGGACAGCAGGTGATGACAGACAGTTGTGCGGGGCCGCGGGCGTACGTGGGCGGGACGCGCCGGTGCCCAGTCGAGACGCGCATCCCAACACGGAAACAATTTCCAAATCCAGCCCTCCCTCTCCTCCTCTCCATTTTCTCACCACACCACCACACCGCACCCACGTTCAGGCTCCCCATCCCATCCCATCCCGTCCCAAGCCAAGCCCCGCCATGTCGTCCAACCTCGCCCTCCTCACGCAGTCCCACAAAATCGTCGCCTCCAAAAAGCGCCAAAAGCGCGAACAGATCAAAGAGATCGCCTTCGACGAGTCCGCGCGCCTGTGAGCCCCCCACCGCCTGCGCCCGTATGAATAACAATATATATATATGTATGTATGTGACGCCCGCGCGACAGGGAGTTCCTCACGGGCTTTCACAAGCGCAAGGTCCTCAAGGCGACCGAGAGCCGCAAGCGCGCGCAGGCCCGGGAGAAGGAGGAGCGGCTGCAGGCCCGCAGGGAGGTGCGTCGCGCAGGGTCGCTCGCGAACCCGTCCCCTTCCGCGTAGCGCGCGCCGCCGGGCTCACCTCCCCTTCTCCGCGCCGCAGCAACGAAAAATGCTCGCTGAGCAGGCCAAAGAAAACGCACAAAAAGTAGAGGCCGCGTACGGCGGCGGCATCGGTGAGCCCCCTTCCCCTTCCCTGTCCTCCCTTCCCTTCACACCCCAGCGCTCACCCACCCTCCACCCCCCACGCACCCAGACGCCGACGACGACGGCAACGGCCAATGGGCAGGCTTCGGCTCCAGCACCGGCAAAGGCAAAGAGAAAGAAGCAGAGTACGAGGGCGAAGAGCAATTCGCCACCGTCACCGTCGTCGAGGACTTCGATCCCAGCACCCTCCTCCACGGCGACCCCGACCCCTCCCTTCCAACCCCAACGCCCCCAAGTCCACTCCCCGACCCCCCCCCCCACACCGCCGACCCCGCCTCTTCGACCCCGCCCGCCAAGGGAAAATCCAAAGCGCCCCAAGACCCCACGCGCCACCCACTCAAACCTCGCACCAAGAAACCATCCACGTCCGACAAGAAATCCAAATACGGCACCCTCGCCGCGCGCAAGGCCGAGGCATCCAAGCAGCGCAAGCGCAAGGTCGAGAAGGCCGAGCGCGCGGGCGGCAAGGCCTCCCGAAAGAAGAGCACGAAGAGCACCAAGGGCAAGAAGCGGTGAGCGGAGGCGTCGCTGCCCCGTCGCACGGTCGCGCAGTCGCGCGCGGCGAGGAGCCTCGTGCGCTGCGTGCGTGGTCGAACTTACGGATGAGTTTCGGAGCGAGCGGTGTTCGCTACATGCGCTGGCTATTGTCGTCTATTTCGGGTGTAACTCGTACGTTCGAATGTGTATCGTCTTCGACGATCCGTCCACTGGCGCTTTCCACAATGAAGTGGATTCCCACGGCGTCCGAGCGTTGTCTCGGCTGTCACAACCACTGCTTGGACGAAAATAGTCCGGAACTACTTTCCGTCGCTGATCCTATACGTGCGCAGAAGAGAGTCGTTCTACGTATAGGAACCACCCCTCGCCATGACAAGATTCAATTTGCGAAACGATTCCAGGAAGCGTTAGCGAAATGAATATCGCGGGCTTTGAACAAAGGCAGCGACTCGTGGACGCGTGTAGGCACATTCCGACAATGTCCAACTTGGCTTCGTCACTCAATGTGAAAAATCGTAACAACCACATGACATTCATGTCCAACAGCTAGTATGTTATACATTCGCAAACCTGGATCCACACAAGGGACAGACAACATCTCACAAACCTCCACGCAGACGAAGAACTAGATAGCCACACACTCAGCTTCCGCGAACGAAGGGTGACCAGCGACAACGGCTCACCAAGGTGGAGGGTGCTCTCCTTCTGAATGTTGTAGTCAGACAGGGTGCGACCGTCCTCGAGCTGCTTGCCCGCGAAGATCAAACGCTGCTGGTCGGGGGGAATCCCTTCCTTGTCCTGAATCTTCGCCTTCACATTGTCGATCGTGTCGGAGGACTCGACCTCAAGCGTGATCGTCTTGCCCGTGAGGGTCTTGACAAAGATCTGCATTCCTCCACGCAGACGAAGGACTACACAAGAGTCAGCACAACGTCGGCATCGGTCGAGTTCGAACGTACCGAGATGAAGGGTCGACTCCTTCTGGATATTGTAGTCCGAAAGAGTACGTCCATCCTCGAGCTGCTTGCCAGCAAAAATGAGGCGCTGCTGGTCAGGCGGGATACCCTCCTTATCCTGAATCTTCGCCTTGACGTTGTCGATCGTGTCAGACGACTCGACCTCGAGCGTGATCGTCTTGCCAGTCAGGGTCTTGACAAAGATCTGCATTCCTCCACGCAGACGAAGGACTACACAAGAGTCAGCACAACGTCGGCATCGGTCGAGTTCGAACGTACCGAGATGAAGGGTCGACTCCTTCTGAATGTTATAGTCGGAAAGAGTGCGGCCGTCTTCGAGCTGCTTGCCAGCGAAGATCAGGCGCTGCTGGTCGGGGGGAATGCCTTCCTTATCTTGAATCTTCGCCTTCACGTTATCGATCGTGTCAGAAGACTCAACCTCGAGCGTAATCGTCTTGCCCGTGAGGGTCTTGACGAAAATTTGCATACCGCCGCGGAGACGAAGGACTGCGAACCAAGGGATCAGAATCTCGTGGCAAGCCAAAACCGGCGATGACGTACCCAAGTGTAGGGTCGACTCCTTCTGAATGTTGTAGTCAGAAAGGGTGCGGCCGTCCTCGAGCTGCTTTCCAGCGAAGATCAAGCGCTGCTGGTCAGGGGGGATGCCCTCCTTGTCCTGGATCTTGGCCTTCACGTTATCGATCGTGTCAGACGACTCCACCTCGAGCGTGATCGTCTTTCCAGTCAACGTCTTCACGAAGATCTGCATGCCTCCGCGCAGACGAAGCACTGCACAGTAACAAAGTTGGTGCCTCGATCGGCAGCGGATCGCGAAACCTCAAACGCACCGAGATGAAGGGTCGACTCCTTCTGGATGTTATAGTCCGAAAGGGTACGGCCGTCCTCGAGCTGCTTTCCCGCGAAGATCAGGCGCTGCTGGTCGGGGGGGATGCCCTCCTTGTCTTGGATCTTCGCCTTCACGTTATCGATGGTGTCTGAAGACTCCACCTCGAGAGTGATCGTCTTCCCAGTGAGGGTCTTCACGAAGATCTGCATGTCTATAATGAGAGCGACACCCATCAGCATCTATCCGATTTCCAACGAGGGCGAGCCACATGGGTGCCACAGGCAATTGGACCTCGTCGAAGCATGCCGATTGGAGCGCGAAGCCGCAGAAAGGATCTACTCACTGTAAAAGAGACTGAAGAGGCGTGCGTGGGTAGAAGGACGCTGAGATGGTGGTGGTTTGAGAAGAAGAGGCGATGCGGGATGACTCGCCTTATCAATGATGACCACACGTGACGTCACGGTCCTGCCCGACGGGCGGCTCTCCAACTGCGCCGCCGGGCGGCTGGCAACGTGCCCCACACGAAAAAAAAACCACCGGTCTGACCACACGCTGCGCAACGTCGCGCAATAAATCGCACGCAAAAAAATCGGCGATCAAGTTATAAAAAAAATGGCGCGAACCGCCCGAAGAGATAGATACATGTCAAGTGCATACAATGGGTTCTACTGCGACGCTACAGGGAAACTGCCAGAAGGCAGGGCGCATTTGTAAATAAACAAGCTAGAGGGAACCGCTGTGCCAGCGTCGACGTGAGGGTCGGCAAGGGGTAGGCCAGGAACCACAGGCGAGCGAGTTGGCTATGTGCGGAAGGGACAAACCGAAGGAAATAAACAGGATGAAAAAAATGATAGCGCCAGCCGCCCGCCTCCCGAGCGCGACCCAATTCGGTTGAGTCAAGTGAAGAGGCGGACGCGGCTCGGCGGCTGGAAGATGGGAAGAGTCGGAAATGGGGTAATGTAATGGTTACGTCGTCAAGATCATCGCTGTCGTAATAGCTGCCGTTCAATGCTGCTCTGTCGGGTCGGATTCAGGATCTGGGGGGAAAAGAGGCAGAGAAGAGGTTATTCGGTGCAAGAGAGTCGAGGGGGGCCAAGGATAGATAGGTAGATGTACAGGTGTGCGTGGGGGTATAAATGATGTCGCAAATAAATGATGCTGTGATTACACGAAATAAATCAAAAAATGGGACGGGGAAAAGACAAAAACGAGACCGAGGCTCGAGCCGGAGCTGGGGTGGTTGTCGTCGGCCGTCATAAGCGCACAGGGGGCAAGTGACGTTGCCCCGAGCGACGCCGCGTGGCCGCATCATGACAACCAAACGTCCCCCCCTCATCGGTCAAACGCAAAACCCATGCGCTTCCCGCGGGCCCGCTTGTCCTCCGCGACGCCGGGTATCTCGCCGTTGCGCGCCAGCTGGTGCCAGTACAGCACGTCACCCGCGCGAAGAGGGAAATTCCCGGGTTTGAGCGGGTCGACGAAGGCCGCCGACACGACCGGGAACGGGGACTGAGGCGCAAGCGCGCTGGACGAGACGAGCGAGGGCATTGATGCCGGAGAATCCCCGGGCGTGACGGGCGATAGCGGCGGCGAGGGCGTCAGGGAACGGAACGACGACTCCCACGGCGGGATCGGAATGGGGAGCTCGCGCGAGGTGGACGAGGGCAAAAAGGGCGGCGGAGAAACGGGGGGAGGGGCTGGGGAGGGATCTGTGTAGAAGGGAAGCACGCCTGGCTCGTCTGGAATGTAGTGCCGCTCCGAGGCAACGATCTCTGTGGAATGGAAGACGAAGCGGTGGCCGTTCGTCGCGCGATTGGTAGCGGAAATCGAGGACGTGCAGCGCGCGCACTGTCGATGGATTCAAGAGATCATAATTATTCAGCGTAAAGTACAGAAAAAAATGACACGGGGCTCACGGGAATGACGATCATGTAGCCTACGCCGTTGCCGCAGCCGTGGCAGCACAGCGTCTGCGTGAGGCACTCGCAGGTACGCGGCGGGTCGGCGGATGGCGCGCGCGAAGGCAAGACGGGCGTGGGCGTCGCAGAGTACGCCGAGCAGTTTATCGGAAGGGCATCGGTGGAATACAGCGGCACATGCGGACGCAAAAGGAGAACCGCCTGAAAGGGATGCCAGTTCCGAGTGAGCACCGGTCGGGAGAAGAAGGGCGTGCGAGCCGGCTCACCTTCATGCCACGGTTTGTCAAGAACGTCAGGCAGTTTTTGCAATCGAGCAGCCAGACCTTGTGGGCGACCTGGGGAGGGGACGGAGGGATATTGACGCTGACATTGACCTGGGCGATGTTGGAGGATCCGACCCACTGTGTGTGCGCGGGGTACGCCCAGGTTCCTTGAGGAGAGGTTGAGTTGCGAGAGAGAGGGTGATGGTAGTGGACACCTGCTGGGGCGGGGAATTGTGCGGGGAAAGATAGGCTGAGACTGGAAGGCGGAAAGATACGCTCAGGCATGGGAGGGTGGGTGACGGGGTGGGAGTATGGATTGGATGTCGGTAGAGGGTCGTATGGGACGTTTGTGTGTACGAATGGATCGTGTACTGGAGTGTGCGTATGTACGACGCGGGGAGCAGAGAGTGTGTGTCGACGGGAGAGGTCACGATCGAGATGTTCGTTCCCGGAGGACGGGGAGGCTACCGCTGGCATCTTTATCGACGAGTATCGAACAAGGGCGTGTTTGGGAACAAGAGAGGGGAGGGGCGGAGAGGGGGGACAAGAAGGAGAGAGGGACAAGGGGGATGAGGGGGTGAGAGGGGGGAAGGACTGAGGTGCGGGACAAAGATGGTTGAGGACGAAGTGGAGTGCTTCTGATCGACCAGGCCGGTGGGTACCTTCCCCTGTCATGTATCTCGACAGCGGATGGATAAAACGTTGGACACGTTCTCATTACTTCATTCAGGATTCATTACCGACGAGGTGGCCGGTGAACATATGGGGACCCCTAATGGCTCGCGAGCGACGACGCGTCTCGCGTGTTTTGCGCGGTGTCCGAGCTCGTGAAGGAGGACGGCCTCGCAGAGAGGCCTTCTTTTTTTCCATCGAGAACGAATACAAATGGAGATGGGGCTGAAGCGAATCGATGATGCTGACGGCTGTCCCAAGGCGGTCACCTCGTGTTACCAATCTCAGCTGATTGGCTGTCCAACCCCGGTCCGTCTCACGCGCGACCTCCCTGTCTGATCATAGTACCCCCCCTCCCCCGCCTTTGCTCGCCATGTCCTCCCGTCGGTCATCGCCGGTCCTCGTTCCCGTCCAGAGCCTCGTCGTCACCTTCCTCGTCGACAACACCATCGAATGGTGCGTCCACATCGCCCCTCGTCGGGTGTGCATACCCTGTGATATATATGTCATGCACAGGTTTGGCAAGCTGCCTCCGGGCTTCACGCGCGAGATGCGCCAGCACCTGGACCAGCACCTCCCGCCCGACCCTACCACCGGAGTCCCTGTCCTCGATCTGGAGCGCTTTTGCTGCGGTACATCCTCGATCCTCGATCTCTGGCTGCACGCCCTTGTACTTACTCACACGCGTGCCATCCCCGTCACGCCCCACTGCCACCCGCCCGCCTGCGTCCAAGGTGCACACGGCTTCTCCGCATTAATCGTAACTACTGTCCCTCCCTGCCTCTCCCCGCCCGCTTGCGACTCTTCCATGTGACACCGCCCGCGCGTCTCTCCCCAGGAAACCCGCGCGTCCGCTGACACCCCGTCGCACCTCACCCTCTTCGACACCGGGCCCGACTCGCGGTCGCTCGTGCGCAATCTCGCCGCGCTGCAGATCTGCACCCCGTCCATCTTCCGCGTCATCCTCTCGCACTGGCACGCAGACCACACCGGCGGCCTCCTCTCCTTCCTCGCCCACCGCGCCGCCCACCCCGACGTCGCCGCGAGCACCCCCGCGTGCGTCGTCGACGCGCACCCGTCCCGTCCGCGCGCGCGGGGCATCGCACCTCCGCCCGGGAACGAAGTCCTCTGCCGCCTCCCCGCAGACCCCTCGTTCGCCGAGATGGCGGAGGCCGGTGCGCGCGTCGAGATGCACGACGAGGGGCACGCGGTCGCGGGCGGCACGGTCTGGGTGAGCGGCGAGATCCCACGCGTGACGGAGTTCGAAGGGGGCTTGCTGGGCGGGGTGCGGTTCGGGGATTCGGGGGAGTGGGCGCCGGAAGCGGTGAGTGAGCTCGGCGGAACCCTCGCTCGGACAAGGACAGCGAGCTGTCAGAGGGTTTCCTGAGTGCTTTCCGCCGCTGCCAGCCTCTGACAGTGGCTGTCTGGGCCCGAGACTCGTTCGGACGACCGCTGATCGTGGATCCCGTGACCAGCATCTCATGGACGAGCGCTACGCCGCGATCGACGTCCTGGGGAAAGGCCTGGTTCTATTCAGCGCGTCAGTCCCGTTCGCATTCGCCCACTGATCCATCGGAAATGAACCCACGTTCTCGCCCGATGTTGCCGATCTCCTTCACAAACGCCCCAACTCTATCTCGCCCATGCCACCCGCAGATGCTCCCATGCCGGCATCGTCAACGTCGTCAAAGACGTAGTCGCCACCTTCGCCAGGCCCGTATACATGGCGAGTCCCCTCCTTCCATCTCTCACCCCGCCTCATCTCCCCTTCCCCGCGCGTCAAACTCACCCCCTCGCCGCGGCGTGGTGCGCTTACGCGACCTGCTCGCTCGCGCTCTTCCACTGCATCCGTGCGCGCAGATCATCGGGGGCCTCCACCTGGGCGGCCCAGAGCTCGCCCCGCGCATTGCGCCCACCGTCGACTTCCTCGCGCGCAGGTTACGCCCTGCGCCTGCCTACGTGCTCCCGATGCACTGCTCGGGCTTCGACGTCAAGGTCGCCCTGCAGGCTTCGCTCGGCGAGGGCTGCGTGCCCGTGGGAGCCGGCATGCGGGTAGAGGTGCTCGGGGAGCCGACGGACGAAGCGCGTGTGTTTCCGCCGAGCATCGTCATTTGAGCATGCACGTCGCCCTGAAGGGGGTACCACTGGGGTACCTATGTACGTCTTTATTGGCCGTCGCCTGTACGAATCTCGGAGAGAAGTGAATGGCACGAAGCTCCGTTTCTCGCGGACTTTGGAATTCAGCTCGAGCTTCCGAGTCGCTCACTCTCTCACTGGCCAGTGGCCTACCACTTACGCCAACATGCCCTGCGCCGAGCCCCTAGCTCCGACACGGGATTCCCTGATCTTATGAGATCCGCTGCGAGGCACTTACAGTAGCGCAGAGAAGGACGAGAGAAAATAACCGGAGTCCACCAGAAGCGGAAGCAGACTGGAAGCAGGCGCCATTCCACCTCCGACGCTCACCAGAAGCGGCATTTTCCGGCACGATCTCTGGGGTCTGCGCTGAGTGCACACTCGCCATCGCCCATCGCCCATCGCCATCGTCGGACATGGCATCGGAAGCACAACCGCGCCCGACGCCCGCCTGGGCGCTCGATTTCCCAGAGCCAAAGGCGACGCCGCCCAAGATCTCGCAGGAGGAGCTCGCCGAGCTCGTGCGAACCAAGACCGCCGGCGTCGACTACCTCGTCGTCGATGTGCGGCGCTCTGACATCGAGGTAAGCCTCCCCGTAGCACCGAAATCAGCGTCTCTCGCCCATCACCCCATCGCCCGACACTCGATTGCCGCACGCGCTCGCACGCTCGCCAACAATCACCCCGCACCGATCCTCACGCGCTCCCACGCTGCCCCAGGCGCTCATCAAAGGCGCGATCAACGTCCCCGCGCAAACATTCTACCAGACCCTCCCGACGCTCCTGCGCCTCCTCGCCCCGATCCCCGCCGTCATCTTCCACTGCCAGAGCTCGCTCGGCCGCGGCCCGCGCTGCGCGGGCTGGTACGCCGACGCGCTCCCGCCCGGCGCCGCGTCGCGCGCGCTCGTGCTCGACGGCGGCATCAAGGCGTGGCTCGCGCGCTGGGCGGGCGACGCCGACATGACGACTCCCGTGCCGGGCGCCGCGGCGGTCGATTATCCCCCGCTGGTGCTCGAGCCGGAGGTGGTGAGGGCGTTGGGCGGCGCGCGGCCCGGCGCGGGGTAGGGCGCGCCCGGCTGGGCGGCGCGTGGGCGGACGGGCGTTTTTTTTTTCTTTTGATCGCGGATCGTCGCGGGGATGTGTTCGGTCAGATCTTGGTGAGTGGGAAACGACGTCGGGCGTTCTCGTCCGGCTTGTAACAGTATGATGGATCTGTGATGTTGTACTGAGCGATGTCTGTGTAGTTTTCGGCGAGTGCCGTTGTATGATTAGTGGGTGTGTAGGGCTACGAGATCAAAGGCATTGGCATTATTGTTGCGACTCGCGCACGGCGAGGCTTTGCTTCTGCTAAAGCCGCGCCCCGAACAGCTCACATCAGACCATAACACGCACATGCCAGAGCACAGCCGGCACGCGCGGATGCGCGTGTATGCCATGCATTCGAACGTCTCTTTGTTCGACGACGACGGACAAAGCAGCTTGATGCGCCACTCCGACGCGCGGTGCACCGGACACTATATATAAAATATGAAAGCCAAAGCGAGCCACACGTCCCCCTTTGCTCCCGTCACATCGCATTCACGCCCGCACCGCGCACCACAGACACGATTCGCTGTGGCACTTGAGCATGAGTACGATGTCCAAGGCCCTTCCGTCCAGGCTATCAAGCGAGAGGCGCGGACTGCCGGAGAAGAGGGCGCATATACACCAGTACCGCCGCACGAGCAAAAGCCACACGGAGGACAAAGGCGATAGAGCTGTAGATGTAGATGTAGATGCCAGTGCTTGTAGCGCAGAGAAGCGTAGAGGCCAGAGCCACGGCAGCGGTCCGCACAAAGCCCCGCCGCCGCCTCTGGTGAACCGTAGCGCGCCAGTCCCAGTAGGAGAGCTCAACCCCGAGCTAGGGCTCGTCACCGCGCTCGGGACCCGGTTCCGCGCGACAGAGCGCGCGTTCATCCATCTGCTCACCGAGGACCGGCGCGCGCTCGAGGGCGAGCTGCTAGCGAAGCACGATCCTGTCGACCCGAGCGGCCGCCGGCGAATCGCAGACGAGCTGTGCGCGTTCGACAAGCGGTGGAGGGATAAGGTGGACAGAGCTATGGCGGTGGTGGAACGGGAGATGCCGCTCTGGGTCCTGGAGGATATCAAGATTCGAGAGGGGTGGGTGGTGCCGCAGGCCACGAACAAATGACGGGTCGGGGAGCAGGATGAGGGTCAAGACAGAAGGATGCCCCTCTTCGCTTCCTCGCGAGGGTTGGGTGGCGGGTCATGAGAGGCGCAGGGAACAGCGAGCGCAGCTGCAGCCACAGATAGAGCTACATTGTAGTGGATATGATGTCTGCTCGCAGTAGCTCTCGGCAAAGAGTGATCTGAGATTTTTCCCTGTAGCTCGCCAATGCGAGTGTGGCATTTGAGCAGGCGTTGTATACCTATGAGGCGCTACAGAGCCTGGATGAAAGGCCCGAGTGTAATCGATACCCTGTTACCAAGACGAGTGAAGGGTGCTGCCGTTACGGGGGCCCAGCCAGAGTGAGACCGCCACGCCACCAGCGTTGTAGCTTTGTGCAGCCAGAGGATTAGTCACCGAGATGGGCGGATGGACGAGCTGCGGTGCCCGATTCTGATCGAGCCCATGCCACAAATTGTGGCAGGCCACACACATGGACAATGAGCCCCCGTCACGCTGGGCCAAAGCGACCCCTCTGCCAATGAATATAAAACCAGCGCGACTCTGACCGAAAACCTCCAATTCAATCCTATCATCTTCGTCATACAGCCCAATGGCACAGCAACGCACTTACCTCACTCCCGAAATGCCCCGTCTCGACATCTCTCATCAGCCAAGGACGCGCGCCGAGCTTGACCACCTCACTCTGAACCACTGGTACGAGGAGTTAGCCAGCAGGTCCGTGTTGACAGATCAGCTCCGCGAATCGTTCGAGCAGAAATTCCAACACACCCGCCAGTCGCTTCTTAACACGCTTGCAGACGATACAGGCACCTTGGAGGGAGTCCTGCTGGATAGGTTGGATATAATCGACCCGACCTTGGGGGACAGAGTGAGGCCGCTCTTGGTGACAGAGTTGATCAACTTCAACAACGTTATGCGCGGCAGGATAGACATGGTGACGCAGAGGCTTCTAGGGGCCTTGGAGCTATGGGTCGCGAAGGAAGTGGATCAGAGGGAGAACAAGATCTGGGGGGCGCTGCTGCCATGGATGATCGAGTTCGAGAAGCAGATCAAGCGACGGGGGAAAGAGGCGGGCCAGATCCCGGTGCTGTCTAGTCCGGTAGATCCGGCAGGCCAGGACGCTCTCAGACAGCGGCTTGCAGAGAAAGAGGCTGAGAAGAAGCGGTTAAAACAGACGCTGGCGGCCCGTGAAGCTCAATTGAAGGGGATGCGAGAAGATCTTCTGGAAGAGACAGAGGCTGCAGAGGAGAGGTTTCAGAGGGCCCAAGAGGAGTCGGATGCCCGCAGAGCGAGGCTGGAGGAGCGCATCAGGAGCTTGGAGGCTGATCTTCGCAGCCAACGTGTCAATGGCGAGGTCACCACGACACCTTCCCGACCACGTACGAGCAGCAGGACAGCGAGGAGGACCCGCGAGTTGCAGCTGAGCAGCGTCCCGGCGTATTTCGGACATTCGGATCGAATGTCGAGGGAGGAGACGGAGCAGCTGGAAGAAGCATTTGGACGGATCTATGTAGGCGGAAGTGGAGTGCATCGCCCACAAGGGAACTCGGAGCTCTCCACGATCTCGACTCCACCCAGCACCCCGATGTCCGCGTCCTATCATGGACGTTCTTTCTATGCGCCGCCACGGGCAGGATCTCTCCAACAGCCGCCTAGTGATGTGTACGGCCCTCACAGAAGGCGCGGTTGATGATTCTCTTTGCAGCCAACTTTTTTCTAGACGGTGTGAACAGGCGATGTGGATTTGGTATTTATTGATTTCGCTCGGTTTTTCTTAATTTATATCTGTACTTGTACTCCATATAGATGAGCGTGTGTCTGTGTGTCTGTAGTATTATAATCATTGACTGATATTTATATATCTGGTTACTACCGAAAGACAAAGGACTTACCGCCACAAGACCGATGCTATCGAGGAGAAGGTGCAACAACATGAGGTCAATCAATTCCTGTACATCAAGTCCACAGAAGCCACTTTCGCCTTTGCGGACGCAGTGGAACTCTCCCTAGCATACCCTTATCGTCAGGCTCGACGTGGTCGCACGCTGTCAGGCAGATCGCATAGTTTCTTATTTGGTCTGGCAAAGACATATCATGTTGAATTCTGCGTGTTCTGTGCGACATTTGGTGGGTATGTTACTGGGAGGAAAGAGCGACTGGATGAAAGTGAGCGACAAGAGCGAGGGATGGTACGGAGTAACAGAGCAAGCACAGAGCTCATCCTTCCGGCTGCTCTCTCGGGGACATCCGCCCTCCATCTTACGTCAGCTTACGTCACACACTCGGCTTGTCTTCCTCCCACAGCATCCGAGTCACGGCCCTGCGACGGTCATGGCTGGTGTTCCACCTCCTCGAACTCCTCAACTTCTTGTCACCCAATTTATGCTCTGCCTGGCTTGTACTCGAGTACTCCGACACTTCGCAAACCCAGGGCCTGCAATGGTCAAGGCCTCTGATCTTCTCGTTGTCCCCGACGACTCTATCTGGGCTTCCGAAACCTTCTCGCTCTACTCCGTGTCCATACAGAATTTTCCCAAATAGCGTCACTGTCAGATCGATCTGGCCATGGCCCACACTCAACTTCAATCTTCCACAAGTCTCGACAACTCACCGAAATACTCACGCGAATGAGTGGTTTAGGTCGCATAAAGACCATCATCTAATATCATGAGGCTCCACGAATCGAAGGGATACTGACTACATTCATTGTAAGGTCAGATTGACCTCTTGTTGCATAGGTCCGTCACGTGTACTGTTGGCATATTCGTCCAAGTTCAGCTATTGAACTATGCGATATATATATAGTTCGCTTCATTTCACTGCGTGCGGAAAGTGCTGCCCAAGGGTTGACTTATATCAGATCCAATCTCGAGCGCTTATAGCCAGGAGATATTTGGACACGTGGAGTTCGGCGTCTACTGGCACGCACCGACTCGAATTGCTGTGCACGGGAGCCTCGAGGTCTCCGACCAACGATACACCTATCGCACAACGGCTGTTATGTGAATCTCGGAAGTTCATTTTCATCTATTCGATAGTTTGATCGTCCATCGTAATCAGTGGAGGACAACGTTCTTGGACTGCGGGTAATCGACGCAGGGTATCGTGATCAGCATGGTCAGTCTTCATCGCCCATGATCATGTACCTTCCAGAGTCTGACCATTCTGGACATCGCGGATGGCTCGTAACTTGGCATTGATCAGACTGCGCCGACGCATGATATCGATGAAGCCATTCATCTCGATCGCGAAGCGCTCGCACTCCGACCCCCTGGTCATTCTGATCGCTCTGACTCCCTCAACAAACTCGCAATTGACCTATGGTCTCGTTTCCAGCGGACAAGACAGATGCAGGACCTAGAAGAAGCGATAGAAATGGATCGCGAAGCGCTGTCTCTCCGGCCCCTTAGTCATTCCGATCGCTCCGACTCTCTCAACAACCTCGCAGTTGACTTGCGTTCTCGTTTCGAGCAGACAGGGCAGATGCAGGACCTAGAAGAAGCGATAGAAATGGATCGCGAAGCGCTGTCTCTCCGGCCCCTTAGTCATTCCGATCGCTCCGACTCTCTCAACAACCTCGCAGTTGACTTGCGTTCTCGTTTCGAGCAGACAGGGCAGATGCAGGACCTGGAGGAAGCGCTAGAATTGGATCGCGAAGCGCTGTCTCTCCGACTCCCTGGCCATTCTGATCGCTCCAGCTCCCTCCACAACCTCGCATATGGCTTGTATTCTCGATTTGAGCGCACAGGGAAGCTGCAGGACCTGGAGGAAACGATAGAATTGAATCGTGAAGCGCTGTCACTCCGACTCCCTGGTCATTCTGATCGCTCCGGCTCCCTCACCAACCTCGCGAATGGCTTGCGATCTCGATTCAAGCAGACAGGGCAGCTACAGGACCTGGAGGAAGCATTTGGATTGGATCGCGAATCGCTGTCTCTCCGACCCCTTGGTGATCTAACTCGCTCCGGCGCCCTCAACAACCTTGCAATCGACCTATGGTCTCGTTTCGAGCAGACGGGGCAGCTGCAGGACCTAGAGAAAGCGCTAGAATTGGATCGCGAAGCGCTGTCTCTCCGACCCCTTGGCCATTCTGCTCGCGTCAACTCTCTCAACAATGTTGCCATTAACTTGCGGTCTCGTTTCTTGCAGACAGGGCAGCTGCAGGACCTGGAGGAAGCGATCGAATTGCATCGCGAAGCACTGTCTCTCCGACCTCCTGTTCAACCAAATCGCTTCTTCCTCTTGAACAACCTTGCAAATAGCTTGTATTCGCGTTACGGGCAGACACGGCAGCTGCAGGACCTGGAGGCAGCAATAGAATTGTATCGCGAAGCGCTGTATCTCCGACCTCCTGGTCAACCATATCGCTTCTTGCCTTTGAGCAACCTCGCAAATGGCTTGCATTCTCATTTCGAGCAGACGGGGCAGCTGCAGAACCTGGAGGAAGCGATAGAATTGAATCGCGAAGCGCTGTCTCTCCAACCTTTTGGTCATCCACTTCGCCCCGACTCTCTCAGCAACCTGGGAGAAAGCTTGCATTCTCGATTTAAACAGACAGGGCAGCTGCAGGACCTGGAGCAAGCGATAGAATTGTATCGCGAAGCGCTGTCTTTCCTACCCTTTGGTCATCCAGATCGCCCCAACTCTCTCAGCAACTTGGGAGAAAGCTTGCATTCTCGATTCAAACAGACAGGGCAGCTGCAGGACATCGAGAAGGCCATAGAATATCAGCGGGAAGCACTCGAAATATGCCCTGTCGGATTTTCTCAGCATGTATCTTACCTCGCTGGCCTTTCTCGCGCTTTGTTGGCTCGCTTTCAAGCAATATCCAGAGAGGATGATCTCAACGAGGCCTTCCATACGTTTGCCACTGCAACTGAAAGCCGATTTACTGGAGTGGGGCAGCAGCTGTTAACTGCGCAATCATGGGTACGGTCGGCTCGCGAGTTCCAGCACAGTTCCCTTCTTTCGGCATCTGTACAATGTTTGGCCCTCCTCCAGCGTGGTCTCGCCATCAGCCCCAGCTTGGAGTTGCAGCGGAAATCCCTCACTAGGAACTCTTCTTCGCTTGCAGTCGATGCTGCGTCGTTTGCCATTGACAAGGGCCAGCTGAACGTCGCGGTCGAGATGCTAGAGCAAGGACGAGCCTTGCTTTGGTCCAGAATGAGAGGTTACAGGCAGCCCGTCCTGGAACTTCAAGCCATCAACCCAGCACTCGCCGACAAATTCGAGACCGTCAGCGATCAGTTAGAGCACCTTGCTACCTCACGATCGCGTTTGGAAGATGATGTTTCAACAGACATTCCACGATTCACCACTGCGTGGGATGAAAAATGGAAGAAACAGCGTATCCTGTCAGATGAATGGAACGACGCCGTGGGACGCATCCGCCAGATCGAGGGGTTTTCAGATTTTTTGCAGCCAGTGCCATTTGGACGTCTCAAGCACGCCGCTGCGGAAGGACCCATCGTCATAGTCAACGTCTCTTCGTACCGATCAGACGCTTTGGTCCTTCGAGACGACACTTCTGATCCTACCCTTGTTCCCCTTGCGAACTCATTGTTTGACGAAGTCGGAAATTTGTCCGAACAGCTCGGCCAAGCTCGAAGACGCGGTGAGGATACTCTCGCTGCGGTGATGCACGATATTTTGTGCGCGCTGTGGAAACTCGTCGCTCAACCAGTGGTGGATCAACTTCGGATTCTCGGAGTTTCAGAGAGGTCCAGGATCTGGTGGTGTCCCACTGGAAAGCTGTGTTCTCTCCCGCTGCACGCTGCTCATCCCCTAATCACAGGCGAACGTGGTCTCCCGGATCTTTTTGTGTCTTCCTACACTCCTACGCTCTCCTCGCTCATTACAGCGAGGGAGAATATACCTGCGATGCGCTCTAAGTACCCCCAGCTCCTGACTGTTGGTCGACCAGACGACTCTCTACGATGGGTAGATGCGGAGTTAGAGGGGATAAGGGAATTTGGGGACTTTGTCGACACCATTGTCGAGGAACACGCGACGCCCGATGCAGTGCTTAAGAATCTTCAAACTCACACATGGGCTCACTTTGCTTGCCACGGTCAGCTGGATGATGAGCAACCGTTCAAGTCGTCGTTCAAGCTCTATGGAGGCTCCCGCTTGACTGTGATGGATCTTCTGCAGTCCCGCCTTCCCAATGCAGAGTTCGCTTTCCTATCTGCTTGCCATAGTGCTGTGGGCGACTATGTCCACACACCCGACGAAGTCCTGCACCTAGCAGCGGCGATGCAATTCTGCGGGTTCCGCAGTGTTGTCGGGACGCTGTGGGGAATGGCGGATGACGATGGGCCGGTCCTATCTAAGGAGTTCTACAAACATATGTTCCGTCATAATGATCCAACCAAGGTGAATTTCAAGGATTCTGCGGTTGCATTGAGATCTGGGATCAAAGCGTTGAGGAAGGCGGGAGTTCCGCTTCATCGATGGGCTGCGTTTGTGCATATCGGTGCCTGACGGACGTCGGAGGGTCACTGGTAGGTGAATTCTATTTGTTTCCAATGTTGACCTTTTACTGACGAGGGTGCCAAAAACCCTTATGAACAGGGGTGTTCATGCTTGAAGACGAAACTCGATCTATTAAGTGTTTTGGAGTCATATATCTCCTCGTATTCCGCTTTTCGAGCCATGTTGCTTCTCTTGGTCGCTTCGGTTATCGTCTTTCGATCAATGCGAAACCTCGCATCAACATGATTTGATCTGCACTCGCTTGTCGACTCGCACATTTCCTCTGCACCTGCTGACAGGTCCTACTGCTTTGCTTCTTATTCACTGTTTTCGTCTTGCTACTTGCTACCGATGGATCCCTTTTCACGAGGTCCATGTTCTAGTCCTTTGCGCATAGTTTGTTCGCACCCTTCTCGTCTAGAAGCTTTCACATCAGTGCTCTCGATGGATGGCAGCGGTATTTATCGCAGCTGTTTATTTATATTCCCTTTTTTTTTGTCCAGAATACACATTATGAAGAATAAAGGATGCATGGGAACACACCAGTCATAGTGGTATGTCAACAGTGCTCATGTTATGGGCTGCTTAAGAGGTATCCATGTACAACAGCGCTCGTTTAAGCAGTATACCCTGATGAAGCTACAGACCTGTAAATTTCTCCGATAGTATTCAAGCGGGGATGAGATTCAGTTGAAGGTCGTATAACTTGAAGATGCATATATGTTGATAGACGCACCTTGCGACCACCGAGAAGGCCTAATTTTGTTGTCGAGGGCATCCGGCACGTCGGCTCAGTCTGCCTCCCTGCGATGGTGACTTTGGCCTCTCTGGCCTCTAGATTCTCGTTGTTCCCGACGACTTCGTCGGCTTCGCTGCTCTTCCAACATTTTTTCGTCCTGCTTCATATCCACACCGAACCTTCCCGAATCACCTCTCTCACCTCCTCAAACGAATCCAGTGGTCTAGCGGCGATCTACAACATAAGTGCTGCGGTGAAATCAGAGGTATCAGGAGACATTCTTTTGGTCTCTGGGATGTCGTTGACGGTGCGGATGATGGACCGGACCACTACCGGACCGGACCAACCGGCAAATACCGGAAGCTCTCGGTCGTTGCCGATCGGCATAAATACCCTCAACGACATCACTCCAATCTCGCACTGTCTCGCACGAGTCGCACCCTCCTCAATAGCCACAGAAAATGAACCCATTTCGCACAGTGATTCTCACTATCTCAGAGTCGCATTCAAGAGATACTCAGTGACATGCATTCTGCATGCGATATCTGGTTGTTCGACTTTCATTTTTGAAGTGCTGCGGTACATAAACGGCGCCCTGGTCTCACGAGGACAATTACTCTCGCCAATGCTCAGATGACCAGAGCGAGGACGTGTTGGCTTCTCCTGCTTTCCCACCGTGTCCACCATCATGCAGAACCAGTCCGAGCCTAATACAGTCGTCGCGCAGGGAGACGCTTCTAGTGTCAGGGGAAGAGCCAGAGGCTCGCAGAATGGTCTCATCTTCGCATCAGCTGCGGTTAGCAGTAAGTACATTCTGCCAGATGAACATGTTTCCGGGTTGCTGATGTCTGGGAAAGACATGTTCGCGTCCGCCGTTAGCAACCCATTGGACATGTGAGTCGTTATGTTCGCTGGCGTAGGTCCATACTAAACTACTTCAAACATCAAGGTAACATAACTTTCGGATGTCTTACTTCTTATGAAATCTGAACATATGCAGGTTCGGCAACAGCTAAGGACCCAAGGCAATGTTTCACCAGCTTTCATCCATACGTCTACTCGAACCATCTGCTTTAGCTCCCGGTTCGAAAGCCAACTCGTTCTGGACCGTAGGCATTCAAATGACACGCTCTGAGGGTGCGATGAGTCTCATGAACGGCCTCACTGCAAGTATGCTCCGCGAGATAGTCTACTCTGGAATCAGAATGGGGACCTACGAATACTTCAAGGATTCGTGCGTCTCCTGCATTTGATCCTCTTCGCGTTGTCTTCTATCACTTGAAACTGACCAGCCATTCTAGGATACATCGTGTCACCTCTAATTCCATTTCTAGTGACAGTTTGACGCTGAAAGTACTCGCTGCGACCGTTGCGGCAACGTTGGGATCGTAAGCGGTACATCTCACAATTCTTCGTCACCAGGCTGACCTACTGCGTTAAATCTAACAGGGCTATTGCGAACCCCACTGACTTGGTGAAAGGTATGTATTGAGTGTGACATCTCTGAGCGCTTCCAGGAACTCTCTAGTCCGCATGCAGGCATACTATCCCCAGGGCAGTCCGTACCGTAACACACGCCACGCGTTCCGAACAGTATGGCAGGAAGGTGCCCAAGGCGAGACGTCGTCCATCGCGCGCAGCGTCCGAGCGCTCTATCGTGGCGCCGACGCGACGACTGTCCGCGGTGTGGTGCTCTCTGTGTCGCAGATATGCTCCTACGACCAGATCAAGCAGACTTTAAAGCGTCGTGGATTGATGGAAGAGGGCTTACCCCTGCACTTCACGGCCAGCATGTTCGCTGGTTTTATCTGCTCAGTAACGTCTAATCCTGTCGGCAAGTGCTTTTCACATGGCATGTATTGTTCCACACGATATTAATGCGCTCGATGACAGATGTAGTAAAGGTGCGCGTGATGAACGATAAGGAGCGCCAGTTCAAGGGCATTTCGGACTGTGTAAAGATGATTTTGAGGAAAGAAGGACCTCTTGCATTCTACAAAGGTTTCGGGATGTGCTGGGCGAGGGTGCGTCACAATCTGAAATTCCTTTAAGAGGCTCACATCTGTGTTTCTAGCTTGGCACTCACACTATCTTGAGCTTTGTTGCATTTGAACGTCTTCGATCGTTGTTTGGGATAGCCCCCATGTGACGAAGTGACCGGTGTCATTTTGTTTTTTTGCTACAGTCTACACTGTCAAGGACAGACACATTGAGCTCCCTGTCTTTCATGCGTTTATGTGATGTGACGTGGCTTCCCGCCTCTCAAAAGTTCGAGGTATACAGGGCGAGCGTGGATGCTGATCTGTCCGTTATACTTCCGGGCTCCTCATCACGTCCTAACGAGTCGTCAGAAGAAGTATTACTCGCCAAATTGAAATTTTTGCTATGCTCACATTTATCGCACCAGTACGTAGCTAGCGAAGAACGACATAAATAGTGCACGTCGCGTCTGAGGTCTGTCTTCTTTCGATCACACCAATTGAAGTACTCGGCTTTCTGCTGAATGACTCATTCAGGCTCACGATCCCGGAACCTCATTGCCATGACCCCGTCGATCTTTACAATCTTGTCCCTCGACTGCTCTCAAGCGGTCTCTGTGCACTCGAAATTCCCAGAGCCCTAGGTACTTGCGATGGAGGGATGACTTATTCCATACTCTCAAGTGAAGCTTGACTGAGATGAAATGCTTAGTTCTCGCCGCTCGTTGCCTGCCATTTGGATTCGCTCACCGATTTGAGGATCCTGATGCTTATTGCACTCTATACGTGGCCTTTGCTGTGCCCTGTAGGACATGGCTGTTACGGAGACAGATCAAGCGCCAACGTAGACAGACTGTCCTTTGCTCACGAAGTAACTTCGTGAACATCCGTGGGCGACTTCTTTCACCGAGGGAAACGCGTAATGCTCCGCCATCTTCGTCACCAAAACGGTGAGTATATCGGCAATTCGACCTCTCCTTGGGCTTGCCTGCGCGGCTTGCTCGTGCCCGGCCGCCTTGATGGATGAACTACGAGGTGTCGTGCGTCACCCCATGACCCTTATCTTTCCTGATGAATTGCATCCAGCTTCCTGCTTGATATCATAACGCCACCGGATAAGCACTCCATTGTTCATATTGAGGAAGTTCTGTACACAAAGGTCACAAGGTGCCCCTCTTTTATCGTCGTTCCTACGCCCCGACATAAAGAGGAAGTCTGAATTCAGGGCTAGGCGTGGAGGTTCTTGATAAAACTTGGCATTGCCGTGTCCACATCAGTGATCAACTCACAGACATTCGAAGGTCTCAAGATGATCCTTGCACTGTTCACAACCTTTGTTGCATTTAGCGCGACGTGGCTATTGGGAAAGCAGATCATGCACTGGCGTAGACAGGCACCTTTGCACAATATCCCTGGGCCTCCCAGCGTATCACTTTTAACAGGTTGATGCATTGTTCGCTTCAGAACTCTGTATAGCACTGAAAATTTTTTTTTCCAGGGAATTTGGGTCAGGCTTTTGACCTGCACGGCTGGAAGTTCCACGCCAACATTGTAGCGCTATATGGAAAAGTTGTCAGGCTGAATGGACTTCTAAGAGTGAGCATATAGCGATGAGCCAACTCAAGGTTTTCCTTGCGCCTATACTTCCGTTGAACCGACATCTAGAATACCTTACTATATATTAGTGACACGAAAGCACTTCAAAGCATTCTGATCAAGGATCATCACGTCTTTGAGCCATCGCCGATATTTATAGAGTAAGTCCATCGCCTTCTGTAAGACAGTAAATGACATCGACCGACTTTTTTCCCTCACAGGAGCAATAAGCTTTTGTTTGGGGAAGGCTTGATATCTACAATTGGTATGCTGAGCCATATGCATAGCTGAATCTTCTGCTAATCGGCCCCTTCGATAGGTGATCATCATAGGCGGCAACGGAAGCTTCTCAATCCTCTATTTTCTACCACTCATATGCGTCATATGATGCCGATCTTCGTCCGGGTCGCACATCAGGTGAAGATGAATTCTTGGGGCTCTAATAGTTGCTTCACCTTTGTCAGTTCCGTGAGGTCCTCGTTGAAATGGCCAGGGAAGGCGAAGGGGAAGTCAAAATCGATTTTTTCGCTTGGATGAGTCGGGCTGCCCTCGAAATTGTCGGTCAAGCCGGGCTTGGGCATTCGTTCGACAGTTTGAACACAGAAGTCGAGGATGAATATGGAAAGTCTATCTCAAATCTTTCGTGAGCATACTTTTTTGCCCGACAGCGATAGAATCAAATTCATTCCTTGCCAGGCCAACGATGGGTCGCCCTGAAATGGTAATTGGGGCACAGCTCCTTCCTTGGCTTATCAAGATCGGGAGCCCGAATTTTCGACGATTCGTAGTCAAGCATCTCCCATGGAGAAGCATGCAGAAACTCTCTGAGATTGTGGATATCATGGACAACACGGCTCGAAGGGTTCTTGAGAGCAAGAAAGCGGCTCTGGACATGGGTGATGAGGAGGTTTTGCAGCAGGTTGGTGAGGGGAAGGATATTCTCAGTACTCTCCGTATGTGGCCCTCATATTGTCCTCGTTATTCCATGACCATTGACAGCTTTCTGCCCAGTGAAAACGAATATGAGCTGCTCGGCAGAGGATCATCTTCCTGATTCGGAAATTGTAGCTCAAATCAGGTAGAGCTTCATTGTTTCGGTCAGGTCCACGGAATACCCTGTTAAAATCTTTGCAGTATCATGATCGTTGGTGCTGTGGAATCGACATCCTCTGCGCTCTCTCGAATACTTCTCTTACTCGCTGAGCATCAAGATATCCAACGGAAGCTTCGATTGGAGTTGACGACAGCTATTCCTACTGGCGACCTAGGCTTCGACGCTTTGCATACTCTGCCTTATCTCGACGCCGTTATCAAAGAAACTCTCAGATTGTAACTAAGTTTGTTCCATGTACAATCTTTTGCGCTCGCCTCATGTATGTCGTTCTTCAGGTATCCTCCAGGTCCATATGTTGGGAGAATGCAAGTCATGTCCCTCCAAGATGATGTCACGGAAGTAACCTCAATTCCATTTAGTTCCCGCACAGATTCTACAGTTCCACTGGGTTCCCCCATAATCGGCATTGACGGTAAAAAACTGTCAGAGATTTTTATCCCGAACAACACAGACATCGTTATCAGTGTTATGGGAGTCAACCAGGACCCAGACATCTGGGGTCCTGATGCAGCAGAATGGCAACCAAAACGATGGCTTTCGCCTCTACCTCCCAATGTAGCCGAGGCTCGTATTCCAGGTGTCTACGCCAATATGTGTGCCTTTCTGCACAATTACTCCCAAGCTTTCCTATTGACAGTATCTATCCCAGGATGACATTCGTTGGAGGTATTCACGCATGCATGTAAGTACTGCTGGCTGAACATCGAACCAATAGCTTATAATATGATCAAGCGGCTTCAAATTCGCTGAGCAGGAGATAAGTGAGTGCTAGTGATCAATTCGTCGTGGAAACCAGGTTCACAACACCTTGCAGAAGTCATTCTCGCCGCCCTTCTTCCCTCTTTCCACGTCTCTCTGTCAAATGAACGCATTTCGTGGACCATGAAAGCCTTCTCGGCCCCCGTAGTAGAGGGTTTATCTCAGCCGACTATGCCACTCGTATTATCTCTGCTGAAGAGGGACAATGACGTGTGATCGATAACTCTGGGTACGCATATGTTCATTGGAACAGATATCTTGTACAATACATTTCTCGAAATCTCAAACGGGCCTATGTCATCTCTTCATCCAACGATCACTTGGTATGGAACAGGACCATTGATATGCATGCTGTTGACCATGCCACCGGTCCTCAAGGCATGCTCCTTCAACCTCTCAACCTCCTGTATTATCATCGAATCCTTCCCCGCACGTGTTCGAGGTGTGTAACGTCGGCGCGCTCTGGTGATCTTCCAATCGGGCAGTGATTCCACGCCGAGAGTGTTCAGGATTTTCTGTTCTACGAGAGACTGCTCGAAAGCAGTTGAACTAGAGATCTCAGACTGATAGAGTAAATGTGCGTACGTATTCTTTCGGATTCTCCCTGTTCAAGTTGAATGGTGCCTTCAAGGTTACAGGCGGATTTGTGATGAAACGTGGAATGCGCAGATGATTCTTGGATGCAGAGTGTGGCATGAAGGGGTGCATGAGGATGACATCGCCGGCTTTGCCAGTAAGCTGTATGTTCAGAAGTTCAAAAAACTCGCATGTCAGATATCAACAGATTGGCCGACCTCGATGAACTCATTGCACGTCTGAATAGAACAGACACCACGGCTTCCATCAGGATCCTGGGGAAATTCATCTACGCCTTCAGGATGATCATACAAACTGCAAGACGTTGTGTCATTATTTTCGGCCTCTTGAAAAAGTCAAAACTTACTAGCGAACAGCATTCTTGATGCCATCAGGCGCAATCCATGTAGCGCCAGCCTTGGGCTTGATATCGTTATACAAAATGAGAACCTCAAGAGCTTGCTCGCCAGAATCGAGATAGTGAGTGAACCTGTGGATGCACCGTTTATGTGGATCATTAGTTGACATGAACACACTCACCAGTCACCGTCACTAAAAAGCGATACCATTCGATTAGTGTGTTCGAACTGCTCAAAAACTTGAGACATTACATGTGCCAATTTCCCAAGTCTTTAGGCTCAATATCACGCTATATGATTTTGGGTGAGCTCTTGGATATAAGCCGATGAGACCAGCGCTCACATTTTCCCATTCCTCACATCCGAGATTGACGATGAGGCTGTCCCCGCAGCTTTCAAAAAGTGTGCGGTCGATCCGATCCTCACCACCCAAAAGCTCGCCTAGTTCTCTTGAATATCACCTTTTATGACCACCGAGGCGAGAGTAGCGATCACGTACAGATGGCGCCCCATGCCTTTGGCATGAACTCAGGCGTAGAGATCTCGCGATGCCTAGGCATGTGGATCTGTCGCAGAATCGTATCCACAGACTCATATCGATTCAAGTTCGTGGCCTCACCTTCTCCTTCAACCAGGTCGCCTTATCGTCGGGATCAAAGCCAAGGCGCACCCATATGTTTTCTAGGAAGCGCTCGATGTTCTCCTTTGGGACGCCATTCTCGATACGAATCCATCCATTTTGAAGGAAATGCTCTCGCTGTTCTGGCGTCAGATGCGTATATCCCATAGTGGACATGTTCAGCAGCGACGTTCAACGAGTCAAAGGAGGATCGCTCGTGAGATCCTCGGATGAGTGTCTTATATGTGTCCAACGGTGGGAAAAGGATGATCAGTGACATGCCAGAAGGCCTGAAGCAAGGCAAAAAAAGTTACACACCAATAATATACCAGCTTATTCCGGGAACAGATCTTTGAATAGATACTCTCCCAACGAAAGAACGCCGGCGATCCGAAAATACGAGTCAGCAGGACACATTGCCAGAGGATTCTCCGGAAAATGGTGATGAATATCTTCATTGAATCAGAAAATCATAATTTAACGCTATAAATGAGCAAGACATCAAAGAAGGATGACGCAGAAGGATGACGAACTATGATACAGAAGAGATGGGTATCGCAATGCAACAAAAACGCCAATGCGGAGTCTGCACCGTTCAGTTTAGTTAACTGCCAGCAGACTGGGTGTTCCGTTTCCATTCGGCATCAACGGCATACAGGAGATCAATCAAATCCATGGCAAAGCTGCCATCTGGCACTACGGGCGTCTGGTCTGCCGCGGATACCATAACTCGCTCGTCCTCGTATCGAGTGCCTCCTTTACCGTACTTGATTAAAAGTTCGAGGGTCAGCCTGCAATGCTGGTACCATTCCACCGAAATGTCCATAGCAGCAGCCACATGCTCCTAATTATAGAGATGAGCAATCGCAAAAAAAACAGATCTGGACGAATGGACGAACCAACTTGATCTGTTGCCCCTGATACTCACCCAAGTCCATAGGAGTCCACCCTCCAACGAACTTGTCCATGATGCTTTGCACAAACCAGTACTGCTTTACTGACTCTGCGTGACTCATCTTTTGTGCCATCATGGTGTTGAACTCATCCCATCCTTCCTGTTGTTCAACAACCTGGCGCATGTATTCCGATACCACATGGTCTGTATTCGGTGGCGATGGAAAGCCCGGTGGAGCATCTATCGTTATAGAATGGGACCACGACTTGCGCTTCGATTTTGATTTCTTTGAGCTGCTGGCAGGTGTCACAGACTCTAGGCGCGACTGGCTAGCGTTCGGTGTCGCTGCTGTAGACGAGGATCTATGATGCCCATGCTCTTCAACAAGCGCTTGTGCACGCCCATCCACCTGCTGATGAGGTGTCTGAGAGCGCCGGGAGCTTTCTTCAGCTCTCGACAAGTCGACAGACATATGAGAACGCTCCCGCTTCGGCTTTTTAGGCGGCACATCACTGGGTAGGCTTGATGTAAAGATCTCCTCCACTTCGTCGCCAGGAGAATAGCGCTCGTCATGAGCGTGCTGTGAGCTCTGTGAGCGATGCGGCCGCGGACTGTGGGGATAAGTTGGGGACTGTGCGGGCGTGTCGTAAACGTCCCTAGACTCCCTGAAAGATGCCCGCTTGCGCTTGTTGCTCGCACGGCTCTCACTGCGTCGTGGACTGCCGTGGGTGCTCATGCCAGACGTCGAGAACGGTGTGAGGGGATGAGAATGGCGGAGCCCATGGGTGACCGACACCGGCGACGGAGGGCTCATTTGAACATCGGTGTTGGCAATTGACACGGAGCGCAAGGTCGGCGCACGACTATCCGCGCTAAGCGTAGACTGCGGAATTGCCAACTGTGTACCAAATGTGAGCCGGCGGTCAGATCAATCGCGCCAAATATCAGGATGCGAATGCGAATACATACGCCCTCTACAAAGACTTCCAGAGTCTTATCTTTTGCGACCCTCAAATTTGCAGACTGGCTGGTCTCGACGTTGTCTGCTGATACGCGCAAAAACGTCTGTCGATATTTACCGCGCATTGCGTACACCTTGGCAGGACCTGGAAAAGGTGGTGTTACATCAACCGATATGCATAACGCAAAGCAAACAGATAAACTAAAATAGATAGACCCGAATACATACCATCAATCCTAGACGGCCCAGTCTGCAATTTCTCACAAACGTCCCCAGCGTCCGCCCAATACCCGCCCTCGGCGTCATCCGCCGGCTTGAGCGGCACCTTGATCTCCGCCAGCTCGTCAACTCCAGTGCGCCTATCGTCGATGAGAACGGTAACCATGCGGACCTTGGACGCTGAAGGCGTTCCTGCTGTGAAGTGACGTGTACGGGCAGATCGAGTAGGCGAAGACACTCGTGAAGGCGAGGACAGCGGTTCATAGTGCGATGCAGGCGTGGAGGCGGAGAACGAGGAAGAGGGCGTCTGGATGGAGTACTGGGACGGGTCATCCTGCTTGAGATCCGTGCGGTCTACGTGTGCAGATTTTTGCCTCGAATTTCTGTGCTCATGCTCCTGCCCAAGATTTGATTTCGGAAGAGACGGAGGCGGAGGGTTGAATTCTCCTTCATGTTTGTATTCCTGGGACGACGAGCTTTGAGAAGTGGTTGGAGTTGTCTGGCCCTGAGGATGTGCTGATCCAGCGCGCGATCTCTTGCTGGCAGGTATGGGCGTAGGCAAGGGTGCAGAAGAAATAAAGTTATGATGACTTCTGCTTTCATATTCGGAGCGAGTATATCTTGATGGATCTGATCCCTTGTTACTCGAGGACGAAGGCAGAGTAGCTCCATACTGATCCGCGAAATCCATATCGATCGACTGTGTGCTAGAAGACGATGCTACGGGTTGTTTGGGATGGCTAGGTGTCTTCTTCACCTTCACAGGAGGAGGGACGAGGGGTGCCGAAGTGCCGGTCTGCGCCCTGTAGAGAGAGTTGTATGGCCCGGTACCCTTCAGGCCGCTCATGGTAGCTCCGTTCTGAGCGCTCAGCTGCGGCTCGTTTACGTACCCTTTTACCCTCCACTTATTCTGGTCTTTCGACCTTTCCTTCTCTTTTTTCTTGCTTTTCTGCGGCTTTTCCGGAGTCGGTTCCTGTATATGTTGCTCTACAGGCGGAACAAGTGGAGTCGACGTGGGGAGCGATATTGGCTGATGCGTCGACGCTGACCTTGAAAAGGACAGGGGTACAGGCGGAGTGGATGTAGGTAGCGGAACTGGATGATGTGGAGGGACCGATGTCGGCATTGGTACTGGTGCGGGTGTGGGGGTTGTCGATGCGGGAGAATTGTGTGTATGTGTGTGCGCGGTGGGCACAAATGGGATAGATGTAGGCGCAGAGAGGAGAGTTGTTGGCTGAGTAGCATACGCAGAGAATGAAGGAGCCCTCCAGCTTAATGAAGGTTTCCGCAGAAATGGGTTAGTGTCGGGTACGGTATCGGGAGCGGCGGCGTTAGAAAGGGGGCGGGCGGGTATGTTGGAGTCCTCCTCAGCAGGAGCAGGTGTGATGGTTTCATCGTCGGATGCAGCAGGAGATACTGCAATGCCCTATGTCCCACAGATGAAAAAGGGACGTTTCAACATACACCAAACAATGTGCTCACGAGAATCTTCGGGTGCGCCCCATTGGTTCTTCATCCCACCAAGGCCCGCATCAGATGGAGGGACATGCATATAGTATCGTGCAAACTCACGATTCATCATCCGAGTCCGAGTTATGTGCTTTCTTCCTGCCGACTTCGGGGCGGATATCGTAGTCGCTGCCCTCATCATACTCATCTGCATCCATCTATGTGTATGTTTATAGATCGCGAGGATCTTCGTGTGGTATCGGTAAGAAATGGGAAGGTAGGAGAAGTCAATCCCGCAAGATGCTTCGCGCTCAGTGTTCTTCGATGTACGAGGCGATTGAGGACGTGAGTCGAGGAGAAGAAACAGCAATAGTATCTCCAGAGTCAGAGACACAAAATTCGAAGGTATTTACAGGAAGAAATAGAAGTAGAAGGATTTACAACGAGGAACACGCTGCAGAGACGCGTTGGGCGAACAATGAGAACGCGATCAGGTCACGTGTAGATGATTCATTGTGGGCCAAATTAGGCAGGTCTCCTTCCGCATCCGATCGTTCACTAACCCAACAATCTTGCGGATCGACTACGTTTATCTGCATATTTTGACGGGTAAAGCCAAACAGAACAAAGTCGCCCCCCTCACACTAGCTACAAACTACACCCATTAATAAATATCGATCACAAGTTCTGGCCAGACGACAAGAAAAGTCTCGAACAATCCTGAAGGGCCGCAAGTAAAATGAAACCCTCCATACATAAATCCACTAGGACGATGCAGAGTACACCCGCTGGGCGTTACCTCCAAATACATTATCGACGTCGGCTTGTTCGACACCAAGTTCCGCGAACGATTCGCGCGCGATCTCATACCAGTCACCCGCGTTAGATATCGCGTGCGAAGATGGCGAAGGTGCTGAACCGAACAAGATGCGCTGGAAGCCAAAGGCTTCGACGGCAGGGCCCACTGTTGACAGCGCCAATACGATGCGTTATTTATAGTCGCTTCAGGATGACGGAGAAAGATGACGTACGATACATCTTGATTCTCCGTTTCCATTCCTTCTTCTCCTTCTCATTTGCGACGAGTTCCTTGCCTGCAGGTGGAGTCGGTGGGGTAGGTGCGTTCCAAGCGGGAGGCAGGAACTTGACGTAGAGGTTGGGGAACAAGGAAAGAGCGGCGATATGTGCTTGGTAGGTCTGATATGTGGGGTGGGTCAACAGCTTGACTATGGGGAGCTCGAGGTCATGCGGCGGGGGCAGGATATTTGCTGAGATACTCATTATCAGCGGAGATCGTAATGAGACGACGAGTTGCGACTCACAGAGTATGATGGTACCTCTGCCCTCGAGGCCATCTATCGCTCTCGTGAGGAGGTCTTCGAGTCCATCTAAGCCGCTATCACCACTAGCCTGCACATCAATATCAACGATCGACCCGGCTTTCAAGGCCGCATTTAAATTGGCGGCCGCCTGCTCGGAATGCTTGGTGAATGTCGTTGAGAGACTGATGGGGTATTTTGCTGATGGAACGATCGGGGCTTGCGCATCTTCGAGGTCGAATTGAATTGCTGCAGACAGCACTGTGACGTCGGCTCCAGATGCTTGTGCCTCCAGTCTACACGCGTCATATATGACGTTCAGTCACATCCCGTCTACAGACAAACAAAACGGGCGAAATAGCACGTACCCAGCTAGCTGGTCTTGAGTTATCTTAACCACGACACCGCCGATCCTCCCTTTCAGCGCGCTGCTTACTTCCTGTTTCCAATCGGCAAGCGAGCTCCCAACGCTCGCATCGACGACCCGGTCGGGATGCACAGTGCTCGGGCTCGGAGGGAGAGGGAAGCTTTCCGAGACACCAGAATTCGGAGGACTGAACGCAGTCAACGGAAGCCGAGGAAGAGTCTTGTGTCCCTTGCGGCGCGCGCCAACACCTGGTGAAGGTGGCGTCGGAGGAATGGTCGGGTTGCTCATGATGGCTCAGATATAAAACGGTGCTGTTCCCGTTCAGGAAATAGGGCGCGATGGGGAGTAGCAGACGAGAGGCAGAGCACTGGATTGTTGCGAGAGCCCCGCAAGAGCTTTAAGAGATCTGACATCTTGATGGAAGCGCTTTCCCACGCCCGATACTCGCTGCTATCAAATCGTTCTTCTGTTTTCTCGTCTCGTCCCTCGTCACGAGCGCTCTCAACATCGGAGTCGTCTCAACGACCGTCGTATCCCTCTACGACCGACATTGGACATGTCAGGTCTCCAAGTGACACATTCGTTAGCATCTTCCGTCGTAAGGTCCATTATTCCCTTACTTTCCTGCTTGCTTACTGGTATGATTCTGACAGCTCGTGTCGGCGCTAAAGGAGACCGCCCGACTTGCAGTGAGGATTCAATATTCTGTCAATCACTCCACGAGAATCTGCGGCACTCGTAAGCTGTGCTCATCGTGATTCGCGATTTGTACAGCCAACTGGGGCATATATGCTATTCATAGGTATAGTTCAATTGCCTGGATCACATTTTGATCACATCTCCGCATCACAAACACGGATCCAATACAATGACTCTGCGCTGTGCTGTGCCCCCAGCTCTGGACTCTTGCAGAACTGCTTTGACGAATCAGGGAATTTCCAGTATGACTACGATTCTTTTGCTCGTCGGGATTACTCAGTGTGCGTTTGCCACCATTCTTGACAGCTATTCTTTGGAGACCGCCTTCCCTTTTCTGTGAAACAGACGCGGATCCTGCATCATACTTCTTATGGCTTCCGCTCTCGGTCGTTGACGACACTCGGGACTTCGCAACCGTCGAGTGATATCTCAGTCTCCAGCGGTATCTCTGCCTTTCTGGGTGCTACCTCTGCTAAAAACAGTCTTTCTCGAAGGGGAAGGATATAGGTCTTCTTTTCCATTCATCGTCTTCAAGTTCAAGGTCAGTCAATGCTCATGGAGTTGGTTTGATAGCTGCACCATTGGTTAGTCGAGTTCCCATCGATCAGTTCCAGCCATGTTGAGCGTTACTCCACTCCACAACTTGTTTCGAACGTTTTCCTGATGGCACCAGAGGGCCTTTGATAAAGCTGACGTGTTACTGTTCATGATGACTACGGGTGCGAAGGCCTGCTCGTCGATGACACGGATACATATGGCAAATGTCAAAATCAAGAGTCCGCACATACATACGTTCCATGTCCTGCACGATCCAAACCTGTGGGGGGTCCATGCCCAATCCGAGTGCGTTATCTCCAAAGCATAAATATGCATCTACAACCACCTCCGAGCAATCAACCTCGTCCTAGGACTCCTGGATTCGCTGTTACTGCACGCCGAAGCCATACTGGACGTGGCTTAGGCGACGGTATCCTGATAGATTCTTCAGTTGATTCTGCCCATTGTTGTATCCGCTCCTGTGTCTGCAATACAATTTCATCAGCCACTAACGCGCTCTATACACAAGGATTGTTGCCCACCTCGTTTCTATTCACAGACTCCTTCTCCTCTTCACGATCCTCAAAGTATCTCGGCCGATCGTCAAACGACCTTGCGCGGCCAGCCTCTTGATAGCGATCGTGCACTTTGAGCGCATACCTCCGCTCCTCTCTCTTGCCTATCTCCCGGCCCTCTTCTATCCCGACCTTCCTCCCTTCCTCGAACCCTTCCATTCTCCCTGACTGCCACCCGTCGTACCGTCCTTCTTCCCAGCCCTCCTCCCGCCCGTCGTCGAATCGCCGAAACATCGCCATCCTTCTCCCCTCCTCCCGTCCCTCTTCTCGCGCCTGATAATCTCTCAGCGCAGACTGCCATCTCCGAGCTGCATCCCTGGCCTTCGCCGCCGCCTCGTCCGCCTCCTCTCTCTGTCTCTGCAACCTCACCATGTCCGCCGCGACCCTCCTCAGCTCCCTCTCCGCCGTCTCCAGCTGCATTTGATATCGCTTTGTCTCCTCCCGCGCCCTTGCCGCTTCGATCTCCGCATGATGCAACGCCTGCTCCGATGCCGCAGCCCGCGCATTCGTCTCCCGGGCCCGCACCTCTGCCATCGTGGCCCGCGACTCGGCCTGGTCGGCGCGGCGCGCCTCGTGTTCGAGCCGATCGCCGGTGATGCGCAACATGGCCTTCAGGTGGTGCACCTGCCGCTCCTCCTCTGCCAGCACTATGCTGAGCATCGAGCTCGCAGAGTCCGACGTCCGCCGCCGCCCGCCGTCCTTGCCCTTCCTGGATCCCTCGCGATCGCGCGGGGGGCTCGTCGGCCGTCGGTGGGACTCGCGCGACGACGACTTCGTGAGGGTGCGCAGCGCCTCGGGATCCTGCAGCATTTCTGCGAGCGGTGTCGGCGTGGCCGCTGCTTCCCGAAGCTGAGCCATCAGGTCCATGCTATTGTCGCGCAAACCGAGAATGGGGACACTGTTGGCCAGCGCGTGAGAGTGTTGTTAGTTCAGTCCTGCCATCCGTCGACGTAGATAGATCAGTGGGCGAAGACGGAAAACACGCACTCTTCGTCGGAGACCTCCTCGACGGTTGCCCGTGGGGGGAGGATGGGGCTCATCGCGTCGCAGACGGCAGATGTGGGTGTTGTGGGTGTAAGGTTTCCGGATGCGTATAGTTGAAGCAGTGGGAGATGCCGCGTATATAAATACTTTCGAAGGGCCTGCGAACATTGCGCACCGCTGCGCTGCGCCCTGACCTACATAATGAGGATGCGAACAGCTCCAACGTGTGGTACACGTGTTGGAGACGATCTGGCTAAGAACGCCAAACTTCGACTACTGCCGATTGGTCTTCGCACGGCCTTGCTCAACATCTCCTTTCCATTCGGCCGGTCAAAGAGCTAGCCTCGGATGTCGAACTGTTCAAGGTGTCTTTGAGCTCGCGTACGCTGGATTGTTCCCATCGTTCATAACGTCCAAATGTCTTGGACTCTTGATTATCGAAAGATTTCATTCTGCGTCTTGATGATTGCTTCGGTGAAGCCCAGGCCTGGCGAGGCCGTCTAGGAAACGGCGGAGCTGTGGCATTCATATCTACAAGATGAACGTACGGACTTGGACCATATCTTTCGAAAAGAGCCTTGTGTCTACTCACCCTTCGATCACTCTCCATCATTGACCCACTTCTAAGGCAAAGCTGCGCCGTGCAGTGCAGTGCAGGAAATCGTGACAGACACTCGTTCCGCAGGCAGCTAGTCCCCAAAGGCAACACTCTCGACGATTCTCCCCCAACGACCTCGGGATATCCGTATCTGACTAGGCAGCCCTCGAACAGCTCTAAGAATCCTTGCCAGTCCTTGCCTCACCGGCTGTATCTTCTGTGTTGGTCAGCAAAAGGAGATTGATATTTTTGCATGTTTTCGCATGTTTTCGCAGTTTTCCACTTCGTCGCCAAGCCTGCCAAGCCCCGCTTAGTTTACTGAGCACTTCTATTGCACTTCTATGACACTCAAGACCTCCATATACTTGCATTCTCGTCCATATCGCATGTCGACTTGAGCTCAACGTCCAATATGGATAGAAGAGAGCCTCACAGAGCCTCATGCCGGACGTCTCTGATTTCGTTCAGCAAGTGACTGGACCGATTTCTACATTATACCAAGTATTCATCATGCGACCTTGTAGATCCTCATGCTTATGCCTCCAGGCTCACATGTTTCCTTCGGCTTGGCAACTCCATCGGCGACGTCTTTTTGCCAACTTTATCTATTCCACAGGAAACTTTCTGCGGCACTTGGCCTACGTCGGACTTCCGAACATACGGTCGGCTTCTTAGACCCATGGCTCACTCAACAATCTACTTGACTTCGTCCGTGCAGCATATGGCGATCCACTGTTATCTCAGTCGCCTCGCGGTGGTACATCCTTGTCCATCTCTTGCCTACTAGAACCCCGACGTATAAATGGACTTGCTGTTTTGCTCTCGCTTTCCCCAGTCCTCATCGGCTCTCCTGCTCTTGTGTTGCGTTGATCCGTCGCCGGTCCTGCTCGTGTCTCGCATTTCATCATGAGATCTTCCATCCTCCTCTCACTCGTTGCGGCTTTGCTGCCTGCAGCACTTGGTGCTCCCGTCTCCCATGACGAGTTGGTGACTAATTCTGCTCAGGGTCTTCGTCTACTCCAGTTGGGCGAGGCTGTTGATCCCGTGTGGAAAACAGAGGACGAGAAGCTCGAGCTTCTGCGTTCCGGGTCTCAATTTGTATGTTCACCTCATTTCTTCTGAGAGATTTTGGTCTGAGAGGCGCCTGCAGATGGATATCACAGAGGTGTATGAGCGCAAGCAAGCGCTCGCAGCTAAGAAAGCGGCCTCTGGCAGTCATAAAGCCGTTGCTGCGACATGTATGTCCAGGACCATGCTGTTTTTCCGTAGATTCACGCTCACTCCAATTGCAGTCCCGTCGCCATCCCAACAGACTGCAGTGAAGCCTATCCTTTCCACGCTTTCGACTTCGAACATGGCGTCTACCTTGAGCTCTCTGACTGCCTTCAACAACCGGTACTACAAGAGCTCCACCGGTGCCCAGGCCAGCACCTACATCCTGAACCAAGTCAAGAGCGTCAGTTTCTCCCTCCATCGAGAAGATGTGCCTGGATGCTGACTTCTCACGCAACCTACAGATCATCAGCGGCCGCTCTGATATTTCCGCCGCCCTCTACTCGCACAGCTGGACGCAATCTTCCATCATCGCCAAAATCCAAGGCTCCAGCAACAACACAGCACCGATCGTCATCCTTGGCGCTCACATGGACTCCATCAACCTGAACTCGCCGACCTCCGGACGCGCTCCGGGCGCGGACGATGACGGCACCGGCACGGTCAACTTGATCGAGATCCTCCGCGCGCTTGTGGCGGCCGGCTGGAAGCCTAAGACCCCAGTCGAGTTCCACTGGTACTCTGGAGAAGAAGGCGGCTTGTTGGGATCGCAGGACATTGCTAGCAGCTACGCAGACAATGGTGTCAAGGTCAAGGCGATGATGCAGCTCGACATGACTGGCTAGTGAGTATCATTTGTTCAGCAGTGATGGTACTTCCGTCTGATGCACCATGCACAGCTTCAAGCCGGGTTCAAAGGAGGTGTTCGCGCTCGAAGCCGACTATATCGATTCTGGCTTGAACACTTTTGTCAAAGCGTTGGTTGGCGCCTACTCTTCGCTTTCCTGGGCCATGGACACCCCAGTACGTTCTCTCATATCAACAATCGCTCGTGCTGACATTGACCTTGCGTTTTCCTCGTGCAGTGCGGTTACGCTTGCTCAGACCACGCATCCTGGAACGAACAGGGATACCCCACCACGATGCCCTTCGAGGCCGTCACTGGCAACGACAACGACAACATCCATTCGACCGGCGACACCATATCGGTCAGCGGGTTCTCCTGGAGTCACTCCTTGGAATTCGCAAAAGTTGCGCTGGCATTCGTATATGAATTGACAGCTTGATCTACTTCCAGTCATTTTTTGCTGTATTTATTTGGATCGAATGGAACGGACGGACACATGTCCGATTTACGGAAGAGTCAAAGTATAGCAGGTAGTGATTGAAGTACCAGGGATGACTTTCCTCACAGCGGTCGTCAGAGCGATGGACTATCCATGCCTGGAACAGATCCCCGGCAGACCCTGATGTCATGCTTGAGGGCTTGAGCTCAGTGCCTCGAGAGCCCTCACTTAGCAACAATTGTCAGTGAGAGTGGCATGCTTGGAAGAAACAACTTGAACCACGCCTCACTGCATCAAATATAAGGTCGTCAAAAAGGATAGGACACGATTGGGTCTTCATTAACGACATTCATCCCGACGCCGCAACCAGGCACTCAGACGAATCTACACTTCAGAATTCGTTCTGAAAGGTACACAAAGACATTCATACATATAGACAAGGGCATTGTTACATGGGAGGGTAAGTACATGATGGGCGGTCAGGGCATATAATACATAGATAGCCAGCATAGAAGACATAAAGATCAAAGGACATAAACCCACTACCTCTCTGCAGTGCGTAGAGATCAATCAGAGTCTGGCATGTCGGAACCCATCTCATAGTCTGACGCGTCAGAACCCATCTCATAGTCTGACATGTCAGAATCTGACCTCTCAGTACGAAGCATCTCGTAATTTGAATCCAGCTCAGACTCGGCGAGATGTCGGCAGCCCTCTGTTTCGTCCTCCGGCAGTCTCTCGAGTGCCGCGTAAAGAATATCGAGGAAATCGTCATGCGTAACATTAAGCGCAGCGTATGTGCGGTCATCATTTCGAATATATCCCTTGAATAGCTTGCCTTTGATCCGAGTGTGGAAAAGCCTCGCGAGCTCTTGTACGCAGCCTTTGAACGGATCGAAGTAAGGCTGGAACCGATCAAGGACCCAAGGGAAATTGTTAGGAGCGACGCCGTCCAGCTTCGCTCTTCCGCTCGCCAGCCAGTCGTCTGGTTGATTCCACCTCTCCATGACCGCGTTAGGGGTGTTGACGCGACGTCCTGGGCCACTATATGCCGTGAACATCCAACAGATGACATAGAGGAGTGACTCGAGGTCATGTTGCGCCTTATGCGGAATATGAGATGCGTCTTCAAGCAAGAGATCAACCGCCATGAAAGGTAAGGTTCCCTGTGGAGATCACATCAGGACAGATGTCGTGAATGAAGAACGAAGATAGCTACAGAGTGAGAGAGGCGTTTTTCGCCTTTCCTGAATGCAAAATCAAAATCGATCAATAACCCCTTTCTGTAACCACGAGCATGTATCCCGTCATCCAAGAACATGATATTTTTTGGGCTGATATCACCGTGTATGATGCCCTTTTCGTTGTATAATTGGCGAAGCGCTGCATAACCGATTTTAGGCTCATCATGGAAGCAATTGGAGCAAACCACGTACTCTTGACCACGTCAATGAAAGCACCAAGAAGCTCACACCGTGAAGCAAAGGTCGAAAGAGATTCACCAATGTCCTTGAGCACCAGTCGACGATGAACGCGATTCTCCAATTCTTGATACTTCGGGAAGTAATGGTGGCTTTTGGACAGCATCAAGGGAGACCGACGAGAATCTGTACTGTCATCGACACCGCCGACTCGAACAACTTCGTCAGCTTCCAAACGCGCGATTCCAGATATGCCGCCAGCATGTCGAAGTATTTGAGCCTCCGATGTGGGTCGGCTCGTATCGACCCACACATCCTTCACGACATACCGTTTTCCCCTTCGGGTGACAAGGAAGCACGTCGTCCCTCGTCCTCGTATATTGTGATCGCGGAAGAGGATACGCAGGATAGTATACTTCATTCCGTCCACAATTATGAACGGAGCGTTGAGTGTAAGCGAAATGCTCGGGTCGTAGCCGATATCGTCGTCGTCTAAGAGGCTCAGGCCTCCTATAATACGTAGGAACCGTTTAGAAGAGGAGTCACGGGAGAATGTGCTGGATGAGATGAGGCCTGCACGATCGAAAAGGTGTAAGCACAAGTCGCTTCCATGAAAAGTGAGTCCGAGAACAAAGCGCCGGTGAGCTTGATGACGAAAAATAAGATCAACGTCCTCGATGAGATTGAGCAGCGGATCTTGTCCATCATGACAGAGCTCGCCAACAGCATCAACATCGCACCAGGACGGATTCTTGACATGACCGTCCAATAGGATAAGATCGGGTGCCCTGTCGCCTTTGGCTTCGGAAGACACGTTGATTTGGGTGGCCTCGCCTGCTAGCCACAAGCGCTTGGCCGGGGTTTGCGAACATGCGACGAGGCCTGCCACTATCTTGTTGAGAAAACTTGCGATACCAGATCTCTCTTCGTTGGATGGGCCACCCTGTCGAGTGGGATGGTGGGTGGTACCCTGCTTGTGAGTCCTAAAATACTTCACGGCTTGATCCGGGGAGAAAGGGAGTAAAGAGTCGGGGATGATCACCTCGGGAAGAGTGAAAACCTTGTGTAGCATGCCATCAAAGAGATCCTCTACAACGGTCGGTTGCATATGGGAAGACGACGACGACGACGAAGATGAGGAAGATGAAGAAGGTGAAGAGGATGAAAAGAATGAAGAAGATGAAGGTATGATAGCTGTTCCCAAGTGGAACGACAAACTCCTTGTGTCGTTCGAAGCTGGCGTGCGATGAATAATCAGATTAGCACACTTCATTCAACACAATTACCGCAATCAAGGACTCACAAGCAGCATCCGGAGCGGTGAGCAAGGACATCGTGGTTGTTGAATAAGATCCGTGGACGCACGCATCGAGTATTTATAAGTTCTCTGCAATGTGCCACGGAGTCGATCGACAAGTGGAGGACAAAAGACAAGGGCGGTGCTTTGGCCGTGGTCTACAAAGATCGCCACAAATTGACCAGGACGCCAAAGCTGAGACAGGTCTCTGAATGGAAAAAGGTGTCAACATGGAAATTAAATCAGTGAGTTGGTGGCAGCGTCTTCAAGTTTCAAAGCGTCAAGAGCCATTCAACTGGACGCCATCTTGACCAAAGCGGAGATTGTCAACTTGAACTCAGCGATTGAAAGGCCATTTTGAACGTGTCGAGAAGCGACACAGGTACCTCGAGTAGCGTAACTGTGGCTGGGTCAACGGCGATGAATTAGACAACTCGAGCTACGTAGAATCCCGAGGTAAGAGTCTGAAAGCGTATTTACTCATCCTCCTCCACATCACCGAACTCGAACATGCCTAATCGATCCCTTTTGGCACCTACTATTGACTCCTGGAGCTTCTTCACAACGGATGGATACGAGCTGATGTATTTGCAGCCTTTACGATCGATCGTTGCAAGGCCTTCACGTACAAGATCGGCGTTGATGCATGCAAGAGGATCATCAGCCACTGCTGGGTCCGCGGGGTCTATCAGTCGTAGATGTAGCAGGGATCCTTCTTTCTGATCGATGTTCGCAACGAGCTTGCGGCCCTCGCACAGTTGCCGGAAGCGGTCAATGGCCTCCTGGTGGTAGTCGCTCTCTGGCCCTACCAGCTTGATGAAGCTGTTCGAAATAAACTATCAGACTCACTGATAACGAAGAGTGTGAGAGACCAGCGACCTAAGGCGTGCATCGTGTGCTTGACCAGGCAGAGCACGGAATCTGGGGTCTAAGGGACGAATGTTCTCGAAGCCAATCGTGTCTTGATTGCCATAATCGATGAAGGTCACCTCAGCCTCGCGCTTGACGGATGATGCGCGGCGAATCTTGGCGCGATACCAAGAGCCGTCTGAGAATTTGGCGGATACAAGATCACCCCCTTTAGGCACGAAACCCGGTGCAGAAGGTGCCACTCGATGATGGATGGAGAAGTCGCGCATCAGCTGTTCCAGCGAAGCGATGCCTAGAAGCACATCTCTCAATAAGCTCGACGATTGAAAGAAAAACATTCGTACCTTCAGTGTTCAGTATCTGAACGGAAAAGCTGAACCCATTCTTTGTTCGCACATCGCTCACGATGACGTCCAGATACTCTGGTTTTAGTGCACCCGGCTGATCATCTGCAGGTATTTCCGCAGCCTTCTCAGCTTCCTCGTCGTAGTCTGCCCAGATCTATAAAAGTGAGATAATCAAGATAGATGTGGCATAACAGATAGCGGCAAACATACATTGCGTTTTTCTCTTTTTGCTTCTTCCTAGATACGACATAAAGCGGGGTTCATGTTTAGAGCGAGTTGTCACACACCTCAGCTTCATAAAGTTGTCTCGACCACGACAGTGAGTCTGCAGAGAAAGAATGGACAGTCGCAAGACCCTCCCGTACAAGAGTCACAGCAACATTCTCCGTCTTATTCAGGTAAAGCGCGCCGATGAAGCCACCAGATTTGTCGACAGTGTCGACTTCAATTTCAACGTCCCGTTGCATGTACCGCCGTGTGGCGAACTCAGACGCCTCCGCCCCATATGGCTCGCTTTTTTCAGAGGCACTTCGGGCCGTACGAGGTGCACGGATGCCACCCAGAACCAATGTGAGCACTTGATTATCCTTAGGCAGGAAGATTCTAAACAACACGGTGAATGGGAAGAAATCTAATAGGCGATGAGGGAGAACTGACTTAAATCGTGATCCAGCAGCTACGTACTCGACAACTGCAGGTATTTTTCCTTGGCGCTTGAAACCGCTCACGAATTGCGTTGCACGATTACTTGCCTGGGTAAAGGTCAATATGATATCATGGTCAGTCTGAGGTTCCTCGAGAAAAAGGAGGAGCACTGACCTCAGACAGGTTCAGTGGCTGTTTGGGGGATGGTTGGTCCTTGCCTGAGTGAATACCTCGTGTTTCAGTGACTGCCCTGAGACCGACGTTTATTGGTATGGAACATTGCTCTGCATAAGGGTAGCTTACGTTTGCTCCGCTGCCATGAGCTTGTCGTAGTCCGGCGAACGGTCCTCGTCATCACGTTTGTGCCGGACCACGCTTGCGAGGCCCTTCTCGATAAGCTGCTCGGCAATATTGCTGATGGAAGCAGAGTAAGAACCTGTACAATGCTTCAAACTACGAAACTTACATATTTTGGTTTCCGTAGCGAATAGTGGCGCATTCCCGCTCCTCGAAATCGCCTTCACGTGGACGGATGAAATCAATGTGTACCTTGACGTGTTTGCCGATGAGCTTTTTGCGCAGAAATTCGCGTGCCTCTTGAGCGTAATAGGCTTGTTTGGCGTCAGAGATTCTGTCGAAACGATCAGCGCGATGTGAGGACAGAAGGAAACCCAAACAAACTTCGGCCCTCTAGTCGAACTCAGCTGCAGTCGACGTTCCTTGCCACCGTCCTTCTCGGTAACAGAAATCTGATCTGCACTCCACACGCGAACAACAGTTGCGTCGAATGAGCGAGAGGGTCCATTCGCCACCGTTATTGACTTTCCGCTAGACGTTGCAGCCGGCGCATTTGCGTAAAGGCACAACCGCTTCTCCTTCGCGGACTTCTCTGCGGCGCGAAGTCGCTCCATACCTCCAGTGCTTGCAAGCATGCCGGCATGCCAATCTACAACGCGAGCTAAACCTGCACCAACTAGATGTTCTGCGATATTGCCCGCGGGATGAAGTACTGTGGTACAAGTCATGAGGGATAGTGGAATGAGATAGAGCCATGCTCACCATTTCCAATGAATATACTTGCTGGGGCTGGGGCACCTCCACTTGTGCCAGATTGGAACGGTGTCGCAGCAGCAGTTGGAAGCGACAATAGTTGCACTTTTACGGCACGTTGAAGAAGTCTCGACTCAGCGAAGAATTTGGCCTACAAGACGAACGATCAATTACGCCAGTGCCTTAGTAATGTCTACAAGAAACACACGTAGTCGACAAGCGGTACTCACTTCTTCTCCCCATTGTTCGGATGGCTCCCCTTGTTTCGAGGCGGCACGGGCACTGCGAACACCTGCAAGGGCAACATTGACGAATTGATGCTCGCCTTCTGGCATCACGAGACGGACGCGGAATGTCGTGCCATCTCGAACGGCCTCGACGATAGCTAAACACGGTGCCAGTGTTAGCAGGGTCGCACAAAGACTAGATGATCGAAGTATACCATCAAGCGGCTTCCCCTTCCATTCCGTGATATAGGATTGGGAGTCTAAAGGCATTGAGTGGATCACTTCACGCGCCTATCAGGTTGCGATCAGACACATTCAGCAATAAATTGAGTGAAAACCAGACCTTGGGACCATGTGGGTTCCAGATACCACGATTTGCCGCTTTCGCGTCAGCTTCGATGTCCTTCCGCTGGTTGTCTTCCTCAGTAGGGTCTCGTTTGAGGTCCTTCACTTTAGCCCACCCATGCTTCAAGAGTTCATTAGAAACATCGAGGCCACCAATCTCCCCATTGCCCAGATCTCGAGGTACGTCGTCGTTCGGGGGAAGTTGGTGATTAGACGTGAATGTGATTTCTTTCCCTACGGTGAAGGCACGAAGGAATTCGCGAGCTTCAAATGCCCAAGGCTAGATAGATCTCACGTTAGCTTCCGGAGGCAATAGACACAACGAAGAGAAGAATGCTATTTGGCCGAGAATCTGCCATCGGGGGACTTCGCTCAGCATCATTCCCCGATCGTCCGATTCTGGCGAAGGCGAGTTATTTCTTCAAACGCGCAGGAGATACATATGAAGAGCTAATTTGGACCATGGAGCAAAAACATAGACCAGATATCCTGAATGTGCCAATCTGGCCAGAACGATACGACGGCGGCTGATCTGATAGAACACGGCGATATAAGCGCACCTCGTCTTCCCTAGATGCATTTCCCATGCGTGGTGACGTGACATCTGCCAGATGCAAAATTCTGCATCACACGGAAAGTTCAGCAAGATATTCAATTAGCATACATAGTGCACGCACCTTTCCTTGGGAGGCTGACCCTGAGGACCGGGACGGCCACGGAGAATGAGAGAATCACCAGAGATGACGCCTGAGGTTCAAATTCAAGTTCCAAGCATTTTGTGAACGCATACTGACGCACTTTTCACGATCTGTATCGAAATACCAAGGCTCGTCAACATGAATACCGATCGATATAATTTGGGTAGACTTACAGCTTTCATGGACATGTTGAATACGTTTCGAGGACTGAGGAGGTATGTGTTTTGGAGAGAGACAGGAGAGGAACGCGGCACACGATGCCAGCAAGCCAAGAGAAGTGATGGACCGTGAGACCGTGTAGGCGCGCATGATGATGCAGTGTGGTTCGTGGGAACACTGGTGCTGGTCTACGGGACTGCATCACCTTTCCGCGGTCCTCATCGCCCTCCCTTTCGTTCCACTCGGAAACCATGCCCTTCTACCAGATGCTATGTATTGCTGCCCATAACCCACAATACGTGAATCATTTTCATACGTGAACTTGCTTTTCGGGGCGCTCAACATTCTCGCAGGGTCATATAAAAGAGCTAGTTCGTCAGTCGGCGAACCATGTCCTAAACCAAGGTGGTGTTGTTCGCGGACTCAAGTACTGGGGCACACAAACGTTACCACAGAGGATGCGGAGTCACAAATTCTACCATAATTACGGAGAGTGCGTGCCAGGTTTCTGCTTTCCTTCCATGCTTGCTTGCCATCTTAACTTTCTTTGTCGCCCATTGCAGCTATTGGACGATGCACTTTGACGCGTCTCCTGAGAGCCAGAAGGCCTTGCGTTCGATTCTGAGGAAAGACCCGCGAGTCATTCGAGCGACTGTGCTCAAAATGGGGGAAAAGATTGAAGATGTCGCGACGAAAAAAGAGATGACAGCTAGGAATCTCTCCACAGGTTATGACATATAGACAACCTTCTCTCCGGCAAGTCACGCATTATTCCGTCTGCAACTCATTTCACACAGTCTACACACTGTATGGCACCGGGTACATGTATATATAATGGCAGTACACGTACAACACAAGCCTCGCTAGGTATAAATCGTTCGTTCCCCGTTCGTCCATCACCCAAGCCCTTCAAGATCGCACTGTGCCTCACCACTCCGTTGCCCGTTCCTCCGGAAGACCCATTGAACAACCTTGTCCAATCCTGAAACGACCCTGACCCCGGAAGTATCCTCCCCCCTCTCCTTCCGTTCGCCAGCACCTTCTGCCCCTGGTCGCCTCAGCAATAGTGGATGATACCCTGCGTACCATGAACTCCAATAATCACTGAAAATGCATGAGGAAATACATCACATGTACGACTTAGATAATGACTTACTCGTGTATGTCGTCGCCGACGTGGACTGTCTGCTGAGGTTTTACACCCCCGCGTACACACGCACACAAAAATATAGACATAGAGGGCTTGTTCAAGGATTCCTTATCGGCGGCTATGATGGGTGAAAACATATGTAGAACGCCGAGGTCCTCCAAAGCTGATACTGAGACACCCGAACACGACGCCGTGAACAAAGATTTTGAAAAATCAAAGTACTCCCTACTTACATATTCGTGAGTCGGCGTTCGTCACCAAACCTGTTCGTACATGCATCTCCTTCAAAGCCTCAACTGCTTCCCGACAGGGCTGAAATCAATCACTTCCCTTCTATCATCGCAAACAGAATGCAAAATAGTACGCACGCGTGTCCACCGTATCGTCAAATAGCTTGTACCCCTCTTTCGAGCTGAAGCGGTGGATGAGCCGGGGTACGATCTCATCAAGGCTTTCGGAGACAGCTTGGGCATCTGCGCCTGCACCTATCGCGGTCCTGCGAATAACCTCTTCCCACCATGCGGACACGCCCTTCCTGTACGCTGGCCTCTCAATTGAAACTTGTTTCAGAGCTAAAGAAGACGGCCACGCATCAGTGCCGACGCTTACGCAGAGCTTCTGGCTATATACCGAACTTGAATGAGTGAGCAATGGAGTCCGGGTCCAGCACTCCGAGGTACGGTGCGAATATTTCTGAGTATTGGACATGTATTGGGAGGCGAGGGGTGATGATGGTATGGAGGGCATCGAAAGAGACAAGGCGAATAATGCTTGGTGCTGCTGGCATAGTCCCGGTCAGTCCTGGTCAGTCGCAATCGCACCTCAAGCTGCGTTCAGACTGCGGAAGCGGGATCTTCAGCGTTCAATCCGACTTCACATAGGTACGACCAAGTCGGTCAGTAACACGCCAAGATAGATATGAAAGGCCTGTCTGTCCTATAGAGGTTGTTGACGATAGAGCTGGATAAAGCCTAGTGGAAAGCAAGAACAATTCAACAAACGAAACCGCCGAGTTGACACGGCAGAGCGGCCCGGCCGTCTCGTCCGTTCGCCAACAACGTACGTCGTTTGCTTGAACCTCGACATCCGACCACGGCGACCTTCTTCACCATTCAGCTGAACGCGGTTCCGTCTACCTCTGGCCATCTCGAGCTCTCTGACGAAAAAGAATTGTATACTTGAGCCCCACTAACACCATGTCTGAGTCCACCGCGGCATTTCGAGCTGTCGTACAGCAGGAAGAGGCTCGCCTCCAGAAAGAGTTTCCAACGCCTGAAGATATCCCCACCTGCATGACCCTCTTCGATGAGTTTTTACGCTGTAACGGTGCGCCATCGCCCTCTTTCAACTTCCACATCGCGAACTGACGCAACACGGCGCACTGCGCAGTGCTCGGCTCGCAGTTCAAGTCGCTCTATAGATATGGTGAGATGGCCAAATGCACCCCCAAGATGGACGAATTTAAGTACTGCATGAGCATCAAGTCTCTGCATCCCGAGGAGAAGCGTGCCGAGTGGATACGACATCGTGCAGAGTATTGGGCGCGCAAGAGGTTGACTATGAGCAGCGAAAACGTGTGGGAAGTACGGACGTACGTCTTTCTTCCTTATTCTCCAGATACCCTTGCGGGTTTCTACTCCACAAGCGAAAGTCTGCATTCTGAATGGTCTTACTGACTATGGCATACCAATAGGGAGCCACTACAAAACTACCCACCACCTCCGAATTTCACTGTCGTGGTGGATAGCTCGACAGCTATCCACTGACCCTTCCGATCTTTTATCGCACGCAAATAAAATGTACGCGTAGCTCATTTTAATGCTGCATTCGTGTCCGATCTCTTGGGCGAGTAGACCGTGGTCAATGGCAAATCTGTTCGATGTGCTTCGTCTTACATCTGTCTCAGCTCTTCTGAAACATGCTCGCCGATCTCGATACCGTGTGGGTCGCTGAGTGGGTCCTCATAGTAGCGGCCCGCCATCGGACTCTCCGGCGCCCTTTCAGTCGAGACAACGAAAGCATCTAGATAATCCATCATCGTGCAACGAAGGCGCCTCAATCCGTGGATCCGCAGGCGCAAAATGCAGGAATTTTCAGAAATGATGCGAATTTGACGTTGTGTCGATGTATCAGATCTTCTGACCGCCCGTTCGATAATGTTTCAAACCCGTTTTGCAGTACGTCCCGCGTGCCTTGGTGCTGAATTTAACTCTGTCATGTCTGACGCAGACTTTCTCGAACAGCTCACTGATACAGAACTCCCTCTTTGCCGTCTTTGGTGGAGATGCTCCTGGAACTCGTCGATGTCTTCGACTCGGGAGCAATCTCCGCGATTACACTGGGCCACTGATCGCTTTGCTTTAAAGTGATCATGCCGGCAGCGCTATGACCGTGCTTCGTGCTGAAATTTTGACAGACCCTATCATCATCTATGACCTGTCAAGCATTCATGAAACCTATATGCTTCTATCAGCATGAGCCGCTCGACAATATCTTGTCCCCGTGACATCATTCATTCATTATGTTCAGCACATTCCGTAACTCACCCAATCGCTCGTAACTTCCTCGTGTCATCCGATAGTGGAGTACTGACATTCTCTGAGGGCTTGTGTTTGCCAAGTTACCTTTTGGCTTCATGAGCCTGCGGCATATGACTTTTTGGAGCACAAGAGCCTTCTGAAGCACAAGGGACGAAGATTCTACTCGGTTCTTCCGTTTTCATGTCGCCATCACCCACCCTCTTTCAACTTCCACGCCCGAAAACAAATGGGCCTCCACGCTCAGGGCCGACGTTCAAACGTTCAAGAAGGTTTTAATTCCTCTTGTCACTGCCGTTTGAGGCCAGTGTACAGCCCCTGAGGCCTGACAATCGAAGGCTTCTCGCATCCGAAGCCACATGCTGCAGCGGAAGACATCCGAGGCCTCTTACTCATGAGCATGGCACAGGAAGGCATCTATCCTGGTCGATGTATGCGCGCTGTTCATTCAGGATTTGGTCTCACCAGCTTCGCCATCTAGGCAACGAGCATACCGGGCTTCACGCGCTCTCACGTTCTCGCTCCCGCACCTCCTTCGTATCATCCCACAAACGCCATGATCTACTACCGCATCAGAATCCTGGCTTACAGCAAGCAGCTGTAAGCTGTTTACGCAGACGGAGCCGCGATACGACACCCAGCTTCTTGCTGATAGGGCTCGCAGTTCCCCGGGGCAATTCCCTCGGATTGCGCGGACGGCCGGAACAGCCGTCTGTTTCATTCGCGTCTTCGCCGATGCCTCTCGTCCTCCCACCATGTCCGCGTTATCAAATGTCGCATCTATGGACAGCGAAGTTCCTATCCTTTCCCGTAAAGCCTGTAAGTCACTGGAGGACACTTTTTCTCTATTAAGCCCAACTCCAATTTCCCTGAATAGAGCGCGGGTTTTCATCGGCAGACGCCGTCTGGAAGGGCTCATAGCACTGCGCCTGAAGTGCACGAACGCAGACAAGGTGCGACATCCACTTAATCCCCCAAACGACATTTTTCTCCTTTCTCGGATGTCTAGCAGACTCCGTCGTCTGCCGGCCCACTATTCTACCTAATTAAATCGACACGCACGTCTTCAGGCCACCCAGTCCTCCCGATACGGACGTGCGGCGCCACGAAAACGTTCGCACCTGTCTCGGTCTATACACCGAACGCTTCTGGCGGTCTAGGCAGTCTGTGCTCAAGTCTAGGCTCTGCACATCCTGGAGGAGGCAGTGAACTGTGGCGCTTCCTGCTGTAGGCTGTCCGACCGTGGAAAGAACGGTGGAGTCTGGCGTGTGATTGGCTAGGTCCACCTTATCGCGTGGCGTTCGGCTGTGCTGGCTGACGCTGCACTAGCGGTCATCATCAAGCGTCAGTGGGCTGGGCTTCGGGGCAGCTGGTTTCCATCAACGTCTTTCGGACGAGGCGCTCACGGTGCTCGATGCCAGGACTCGGCCTCATATCTCTCTCTAGGCCCCCCGGTAGATCTTGGGCGCGTTCGCCCTATAGAATATATGTGCTAGCCCGCATACACAGCACCTTGTCTGCCCCCACTCCACATGTGTGGGCCTGAGGCGACAGGGCACGGCGCCTTGTATACTCCTGTTCTTGGTCCTCGGACGCCCAAACGCTTGTGCACGCACGGCCTCGAGTTCTCGGCGGACTGACAGACCGTGCGGCACAAGAGCAATTGTGCCGCTTGATGGTGGGCACGACGCGGTCGTCGCTGTCCGTCACCGTAAACCGATGTCAGTGCGTGCGCTTCCCCGATTCGCGAAGTCTATACTTAGCTCTGAGCATTCTCGTCGTGCATCACAGCGGTGAAGATCCGGCGCTGTATCGGGGTTACCAAGTGCCTGAACGGGCTGCTGAGGCGAACGCCATACGTGGCGGACCAACGCGCTCCAACCGGCCGTCCTATCCTTCTGCGTCAATACGTGACGTGGCCGTGACACCTTTCTCTTTCTTGGGGAAAGCGCATTCTGATCTCGACGATTATCTCGGGACTCTATATGCTTCGCTGATCAGCGCTCAGCGTCGGACCCGTCCATCTCGAGGGCATGGTGGTTGCAAATTCCGTCGGTTTCGAACTTCGTGATTCTTGACACCAGACACGGCGTCGGATCCTTCGGGCTGTCTTGCCATCTTGATGCGGTCCCCACGCATCGAAGCGATCAGCGATCTTTTCATTCGCGCCGGTCGCACGCTGCATCCTGTGCCGTTGACTCGCTAGCCTTTGACGAACAATCGCACGACGCGCGTCCGATATCCACTGATTGCTACGGCGGCCGCTAACCTGCGCGCGGTCATCACTCTGGAAACCGGAGGCTGACTTGGTGTGATGCAGCACGGTTGCACTGTCGCGGAGCAGGCGACCCTGTGCCTCCTGATCCATCCAATCACGCTCTGTGGACCCTACCCCCATCCTTTTGTGGTTACTCTCGAGAGGGGATCAGTGGGCGCTCGACACGCGGGAAGGTCATGACTACCTGCGCGTGCGTCACCCCGACAACTGTGGTTACATGGACTGCACCAAACACAAGCCGTCGCTTCAGCGGTTTCAGAGTGTATGCGATCGTGAGCACGTAGTGATGTTACTCTCATGCAGGTCGTACGTCGGAGATTTCGAGGACGAGGAAGGGAAGTGTGGGATCGGGATCGAGGTAGCGCAATTGCCTCGATAGGGTGCACACTCCATGATACCGATGAGCCTCCCAGGCAACTTCATCTTAATCGACTGGCATGGTGGCTGTCCTGTGTCGCTCAGATGCCCAAGATCAGCCGTCTGCCCCGGATCCATCTTTCATTTACGCCGAGCTTCGCTTTGTGATCTCCGCAGAAGAGGCACACGCACCTCCGCAGCAATGAGGTATCTCCATGTGCAGGCGCTCGCGTCATAGAGTGTGGTCACCTATATGGTGTGGTATATGCAGAACTACTCCACTGCGGCCCTGGGCCGCGAGGGGCGCTATGCTACAAAACAGTCTAAGCTTCGTTGTGTTGCGATACCACATTCGTGACAGTGCGAACGGTGCGCGAGGTGGCCTTGTTCTTTGTTTGGGTGTAGATATTGGGTGGCGCAAGTATGACGCGGGCCTAGAGCGATCAATCCAAAGTAGAGCAAGTGGGAGACTGGGCAGCCAAAGTGAGTTGACAGCAATGCGCCGAAGAACCTCCTAGAGTCTTATGGGAACTAAGGGGATGTCACGTGTCGGAGGTGTAGGGCGGGCGTAAATCAGAATGAGTAGCCGTACATGAGCGACGTGCGTGTTTGACGCTTCGGTATTCTTTATCTCACAGAGCCTCGAGGCGAGGCTGAGGCTGGGACAGGGAGCCTTCTATGATTAAAAATCCTGCTAAAGACGTACATTGATCGGAACTCAGGTCCGTTTGGTATTTGGGGTTCAAATAAGCGAGTCTGCGTGTATGCGTACATGCGAGATGGAGGGTCAATTGAGAGGTACCGCCGTCTCGAGTCGGATCGGTCGCGGTTTTGATATTAGACTCATCGTACGGATGCGGTTCGGAGCATGACGTGGGTGCTTCCTTGGATGGATCACGGCGGGTCAGAAATATCTTAGGAACACATCGACGCATGCCTAACGCACACATGGCGAGCATGCCCTCGTCTCAGCGCCCTCTCACACTTTCGAGGGATGCCATGCTCTGGTCCGCATGTCAGATGAGAGGGTATCTCAGAGTCTGACAAGTTTAGCTCCGCGGGTGACCACCTGGAGATAAGTGGCATGCATAATTATAGGCGGGAGCTGAGAAATGTAAACACATAAGGCCCAGAAAATGAGCTGGGGCTGCGCGAAGTGAAACAAAAAAGAAGGCTGTTGGCAACAGGGACGACGTCACTGTGACGGTACTTACGCACGATGCCTTTGTCGGTGCGGGGTAGCGCTCGTTCGTTCGTTCTTAGAAAGAATGTAAGTTCGCTGGTCCGGCAATTGCCGTCGGCGCCAACTATGCGGCCATTCCGTCATCCCGCATTTGCAAGCTAGCCAGAGTCGAAACACGCCCCTACCGCACGAAGTATGCCCCTACCACGCCGCTAACTCCTCGATATGGTTCTGGAATGATCCACGGAGGCCTCGAGCTAGCGACCGTTCTGTAGGAGGCATCACATCGGCAGCAGCATTGGAGACTCGAGGATGGACATGGATGAATATGGAGGGGTGGGAGCGCGCGCGCGAAAAGGAAAGGAAAGGCACGAATCGGGCGCGCGATCCCAAACGAACCCCATGGTGCACTGCCAGGTGCTCTTCTTTTCTGGGTTCGGGATTCGCAAAGGCGGAGATGGCCGGGCAGGTCCGTGACGTTTGGCCCCAAGGCGGATTATGGGTACGATTTGGTGAGCATTGCTTTCGAAGCCGCCGTCTCGCCCGCGAGCCATGCTGCAAATTGTCTCGGAGATCCTGGCGCTCGTTTGCCCCGCGGGTCTGAGGGGCCACGATGTGCACGCGACGCACAGCAGGAACCCGGGGGTGCGGGAGGAAGGACTGACTCGATAGTCGCAGCTCCGGCGGTCCGGAAGTATATGTCGAGTCTGGACCGCGGGCGGCTGCTTGCGTGTTATCATGCGGGGTACCAGAATTGGGAATATGGAGGGCCTGGGGGGAGGATCGATAGATTGGATTCGGTGGACGGTTGTGGACGCTGGCTGGAAGATCGCTCCGCTTGGACGCGACTCCGATTAGTCCGCAGGGAAATGAGTGTGGACCGAAAGCGGACGCCCGTCCTGGCTCCGCGTCGTGGCGGCGGGGTCTGCACGGCGGGGTCTGGTGGACTGGGGCGCCTCGCGGTGCACACAGAGGCCTGCAGAGGCCTGAGCGAGGACAGCAGAATCAGGGACGGAGTCTGTGCTGGCATTCGCGTGGCCGGGGTGCCCTAACGCTGTGGTCTGCGACCGGGCGTCTGGGGCTGGGCGTCTTCCTTTTGCCGCGAGCTGCTGTCGCCGTGTCCTCATCGAGAGAAGCAGCGCCGTCCGCCCGTAGATGCTGATCCCAGGAATGGAATCCCTATAAATCTCCTCCTCCCTCCGCCCCTCCTCGCGACCTCCTTCTCTTTCTTGTCCCTCGCTCGCCAGGCGCATACACCTGCCCCCCGCTCCAACGTCACCCTCGACGTCTCTGGCGACATGCATGCGTTTCGCAAGGTGAGCCGCTCTCCTCGGCAAGCTCGCAATCACACTACGAGCATGGCTGATCCGATGTACTGGCATAGAACCATCAGCAGCACCCCGGCTACGTGCCCGCGCTCCAGCGTATCCACTCATCGCCCTCGCTACCTAATTTGCGGTAACTAGCTCTTTTTTTCTATGTTAATTCTTGTCCTGGGCGCTCAATCTCAAAATTTTAGGTATCCTGCCCCCAGTCAATCCCATCCCGAGCCCCACACGCCACCCATCGCCTCTTCCCAACAGCGTCTCTTCCTCGGCTCACTCGATCTAGCCGCATCCAAAACGCCCGATCTCACCTGCCAATCCCGCTCCGGTCATAGCAGTGTCAACCACTCGCCTGGGCGCCCACCGCTACCTCTTACGCCCCCTCTCACACCCTCTTCCTCCCTTAACGAGTCCTTGCATACCCCAACGGACGCGGACGCCTCTCCGTCCATTGGCACTCGATGGTCCCGCCCACCCGCCATGTACCTCAAGGGCCACCATGACTGCCAGGGCTACGGCGAGCAGCATGGCGTCGTATCTTTGGATGACCCGCTCGGCCTGGAGTTGGATCTCACCCCGACCGAGCACAGTTTCACCGCCCTAGGGATTACAGACGATAGGTCACCGGATGGAGATCTCACCTCTTTGTTTGATTCGTATCTTAATTGCGAAGCGCCGCCCAGCCGTTTTTTATTGGTGATTGTTCACCATTCTACGATCTTGACCTTTGTTTGATCGTTCGTTGTGTTTCAGATCGGAGATGTCCCGCGAGGAACGTCTCACGACACTGTCAAGGCAGTCTTCAGTGTGTACGGTGATTCAAAGGGCATTTGGGCTGGCAAGCTGCAGAGCCACGGCATCGTCATGCTCGCGTTCTTTGATTTGAGGCATTCTCAAAACGCGAAGCGGTCGCTAGATTCCCGGGATGTGCACATAGCGATGGACCACGGTGAACAAGTGATCCGTATGAGGTCAAACTTTGTGTCGTTGCCGCAGGTCGTGAAAGTGCGTATATGCGTGGTTGTTTGCAGCGCCTGCATTTCCCGCTAATGCTGCCCTTGTTCCTTCTTTGCTATGCCCCTTCGCGAACATCGTGACAGTTGACAGGTCACTTGTCAAGAGTGTTAGAGATAGAACGTGATGCTGGATTTTGCATAGGAATCAATGATCGCGTAACCGATCCATCGGCTGTACAATCCGTGCTTGCATCATTCGGCCAATTGCGCGCTTTTTCTAGGTATCATGATGGCCAGGTGAGGATCAGCCACCCGTCAGCTTGTATATATAGTAATCACCTTTTTCTTTCTCACCGCCGCTGCCCCCATCGTTCCGCGGTCGACTATCCCATCCCAACAGTACTACGTGGAGTACTGTGATGTGCGGGAGACACTAGCAGCTCTTGAAGAATTGCAAAACAAGCACATCGCGCTCCACCGGCAGTTCGAGATACTCCACCCCTCTTCGATAAGCGACTGGAAGAGCCGGCCAGTCTCATCCTCATCTCCCATGGGACCCTTGGCCTCTGACGGAAGCGACTTCCCCTTTGTTCCATTCCCCACTACGTCCGTGGCCACCCCCAGATTTCCTTCATCCGAGTTTGGGCCGGACCCGTCACTTCGTCAACGTCCACGAAGCGCAAGTGCCGGCGCCGGCGACGGCGTGAAAGCGCTCCGGCTGGAGGAAAGAGACCGCCGACGGCTGGCCGATGACACAGGAGACCAGCCGCGAAGACGATCGCATCCAGACGTTTTCGACATTGCTGGTACCACGCCTCCGCGACGCCATGTCGTGCCTCACGATAGACCCCGGAGCGCAAGTTGTGAACCGCAGGAGAGCGGTGACAGCGAGGCGCCTACTCATGTCCCGTATGCGATACAACACCCGGCTACGCCTGCAGGAGGCCACTACAATCCCGCATCGCTCGCCTTTTCCAATCAGGATCAGGTCGTCTATGGGCAGGCCTCTTTCGGGTATTCCTCGCCCTTCGTGAACTACCCTCGTAGATATGGTGACGAGTATGTCCCCGATAATTCTGACAACTTCATTCGAACTACGGTCAATCAGGGCTCCCAGCCTCCGTACGTTCTCGCCACCCCCCCTCGACGCTTGCTGCACCGCGCCGTTAGTGATGCATATCCATCTGGCGCCGTTGCTACTTCCACATCTCCTCAACACCATTGGGGCAATCCTGTTCACGGTCGCAATCGCACTCATGCCATTTCATCTTCGTCCTCGAACCCCACGGCTACTAGCGTGCCTGCTCAACCCGACCGCAACAAGTTCAATCTGTCCAAGATCGAAGAAGGAGTGGATACGCGGACGACTGTGATGATCAAGAACATTCCGAACAGGATGAGCGACAGAGATCTGCTCGCGTTCATCAACAGTGTATGTCCAGGGAGAATAGACTTCTTCTACTTAAGGATGGACTTTCAGAATGGTATGTATCTCGTCTACCCTGTTATACGGTTCTCCCTGTTTCCTGTACAACAGACGTACACCACCATTGGCTATCAGTTGGAAGGCATGATACTAACATTGATTCTTTTTTGTTTTGCTTTGCTGTGTAGGGTGCAACGTCGGCTATGCTTTTGTCAACTTCATAACTGTCAAGGATCTGTTATTGTTTGCCAAGGCGAGGCTGGGAACCAAGTGGTAGGTCTCGCAACGCTCTCGTCCAACGCTCGATAGCCCGGCCATTGATCAAATGTACGTGTTTGCCCCGCTCAGGAACATGTACTCGAGCGAGAAGATTCTCCAGATGAGCTATGCAACCTATCAGTGCGTCTCTACCCTCCCTCTCCTCCTTCCCCCCTAGCAATATCTGACTCCTTGGCTGACCGACTGATGTGTTGTGTAGGGGCAAGGAAGCGCTCATCGAAAAGTTCAAGAACTCTGGCATCATGGACATTCGCGAAGAATGGCGCCCAAAGATCTTCTACTCTGATGGGCTGTACCAGGGGAAACCAGAACCCTTCCCGCCGCCCACGCACCAGAGGCGCAGGGAACGGAGTGCCCACAATCGAGGTATCCTGTTTCCGCCAGGGGCTCCGCGATCATCGTAAAGCCGTGGCTCTAGGTCTTGGACGAACGAGGCGGGCGTGAGTCCGTTATCTCATTGATTCCCGGCCGTCAAAATAGGTGCTGCGGATGCTTCTGTCTGACAATGCTGGTGATGGAGGCGCTCCTCGCCCTTCGGTTTCGAACATTTATCTCTTCTGGCCGAGGCGCCAACTCTCACGTTATTTTTCTCTCCTTGCTGTGTATAGACGCTGTGCGCGTGGACGCTCAGAGTTCGCTGTGCATTTCTTTCAACGCATCCCATCCTCAGACTTCGTCAACCTCGCATATATCCCCTTGCGCCTCTTATTGCTATTCAGTGCTTTCCCCTTCTGTCGTTATGGTTTCGTTTAATCTGGCTATCCACCTGTTCCGTGTTATTGCTGTGCTATATATCTTTCTACTGACTTTTTTTTCATCACTCGCTATGTGCTATGTAGCTTGTCGATATATCCGATCGTTTCACCTTTTGGTGACCCCGGTGTTGGCTTTGCTGGCCGGTGTACTGTATCCTCATCTTACACATCTGTGTGCCCCGTCCCTGTCTTTTTATATCTTTACCTTTAACCATCATATATATTCACACTGTGATCAAGTTATTCGGTTTGTGTCTCTCACCTGCGCTTTCATGTTCGCCTGCTTTCACTCGCTTATAGCTGACGCCTTCTGTCTGTCATCTACCGTCCATTCCTGGCTTTATCGTCTTATATCTCCGATTTTACTCCATATTGTTACTCTGTGCGGTTTCTCGAATGCTTACTTACAAGTTCCGCATACAGTTATGATTCCGAGTAGTATGTCTGTTACAATCACAAGTAAGGTATGTCTATACGTATGTACGAATAGAAATGGTAGCGGTCCGCTCTCTCTTGCAGTGATCCTATATAATTCATCAGCTGAGTCGAATGCAGGAGAAGGGGGCCAGTCCAAATGGCTCACCAGTAAGGTTCCGACACAATTCTCTAGCAGGTTGCCGTAAATTTTGTCTAGCATGCTGAGATGATATAGGAGTCAAGGTAAGGTTAAATACAAGCTATGCATAGCTCAATCAAACCTCCCGATACACCCCAAGGATGAACTTGCATGGAAAAAAAGAGCAATCCGAATCCGGGCTGTTCGGACGCGGGACGCGTCTGACTGCACGTGGTGAGAAAAACTCTCCAAATTCTCGATTTGGGGCAAGTTTACACAAACATCACAGTACGACTTGGCCATCACAACGACGCTGTTCTCCAACTGTGCTGATGTTTATTCGATAACCTGGCCATCATCATCGAGTCGCCACAGTAGCTTCCATGAACAAATTTTCTCATTGCTTTTACTTTGACGCGAACGCTCTAGGTGCTCAGCAGCACGGTGTAACCATGAAAAGGTATCAGAATTCAGAACAGCTGAATAGGACGTGGGCACCGGAAGAAACAGTTGGCTTCTTCGAGGTGGTAATTGGCGCGGCGCGCTCGCGGGGAAGGCAAACTCGAGGAGTGGTCTGAGAGTGCGTTATCACAGACCTGGTTAGCAGCAATGCGATGGGGGCGTATGATCGACATTGCGCGTATAAGGCGTCCTCTGGCATCCTGTCCTGGCGTCGCCCACTCATATACTGTTTTGTTCCTGCAGTCGCTTTGGGTGCCGCACATTTTCGCGCTCATCGCGTGCTGCATGTATGGCGTCGTGGCTATGAGGGTGTCTGGCCATCGTCGGGCTGGGTTTTGCGGCAGACGCGCGTTGGGCGGAGGTATCGGTGAGCTGTTCGTCCTTAGTTTGATAGCGTTTTGGGTGCTCGTGCTCTAGGTACTTCTGGTCCGGGAATTATGGCCACTGTTGCTTCAGCAGTATCACAAGAATACAGCGTAGTCGAACCGCTCTATCCTGCATCCGCACACTTATGCACGTAACATAACCCACTTCAGACACACGTAGTCCTCGGCACTTTAGTTACTGCTGCGGGTTCCTGTCATCTCTGAATTGTTCATACTTATGCTTTTTAGGCAAACTCTGGTTCGAAATCCCAAGTTCCGCTCGGAATCCATGATGTCGCTCCCAAACACAATGCATGGCGTGTATACTCCTATCGAAGTTCGATCACAGGCTTATCGTGGACTATATCAGTCCTTCTTGAAGCAAGTCGTATCATTCAGGATGAGGCTTTCATAAAAAGCTATCGGCGTCCAGGTTTCATCAATCAAAAGTAGTGATCGTCGTCTTCTGCAGCATGAGCGTATCGATATCCTGCATAGTAGGGTGGTGATGAATCCTTTTTTGGACCGGGTCTTGCTCCCGAAGGTGGGTGTTCAGCGCTCGAGTGCTAAGTTGGTCCGATTCATATCGATCTCTAGGACACAAAGAAGACGAGGTCATCGTACGGACCGTCGATGGATGTATATATGGCATTCGGGAGAAGGCCAATTTACAAGAGATTGTAGGCCTCACAGTGGGACTTATATCATGGTGAGAACCTTTCAGACTTCTTTTCGGTCTGCTGTTGATTGCGGTGGCCGCCACAAGTGTGACGATTCTGCAAAGGTCTCGAGCTGTCACAACACTGTATTCAATCGTGCCTTGACCACGATGGTGGTATAATAATCCTTTACTTGAGCCGCCCCTAGCATCTTCGTCAAATATCATTAGTGCAAGTTCTGATGCACGATCGCAGCCAGCGCAGTTAATTGTAAGGGAGCCAGCTTATATGAACGGGATAGTGAACGCTGACCATGATTTGCATTGTTAGCCTCGTGCGTTATTCTCCCGTATCACGAGGCAGAGTTTCCTATCCAGATCATCACTGATGTGCTCACTGCTATCTCCATACGTAGTCGTTCTCAGTTGTTCTGCTGTTTCAAGCTTAATGCGGGACTCTTGTGCAGGATCGCCGAAAACGCCGACCAAGCTGCTATCAGCGAAAGTTTGTTACAGTCGAGGATCAACTCACTCAGGACACTTCCAAGACGCGGGTATCTCTACGCGGTCTTTGCCTGTTCAACAGCAGTATAAAGCTCTGTGCTCGACATTGATGCAGTGGTAGATGGGTGTACAGATGGGACCACATAAGTGCCGAAAGGCGCCTTCATTTGCATTGATAGTCCACTCATTTTTCTCGTCCGAAAAGTGAGCAACCGGGATGTTCCCGCAAGTTCATAAAAGATCTGACAACGTGCGCACCTTATATGGCAGCACCAAAAGAAGCCTTCCTCTAAGCCGCTCCAACCATCGTTTTCCGGAATTCAATCCGTTGCCTCAGTGCATCTAGCCCTTTAGGCCTTGCAATTCGCGGTGATGGTGAGAAAGAAATCTGTACCCATTTTCGAGAACACCTATCGGAGTGCTCAAAAAAATTTGACGGTGCTTGGATCACAGGTCGGTCGTGATCCAAGTTCACAAGTTTTGCTATATTGCCGAAGGATCATCTCGTCACATTAACTCTCGTTGTACATGTTCATGCTCGGGATCTCGCAGATCCGGTGCTGCATAGGCGCCATGGAGGCACAGTATGCAGTTATGCGCGGTGTGTATATAAGGTGCATTGTCCCTCACACATCGCTACGGCGCCCTTCACCCTACCCTTTACTCTGGAGGTTACGACGCCATGCAGTCTGTTGATGCCACCATCGGCCCTGCTGAAGTCTGTGCGGTGATTTCTTTCTTTTTTTACGGTGTCATGGCTGTGCAGGTGTACTTGTACTGCCAGTCCGATTTTCGGGAAGATACATTTTTGATTAAGTTAGCTGTACGTTCATGCGTCCAATCTATCATGATCGCATTCTGACTATTGTCCGATTCTAGGTCATCTTGGTCTGGTGAAGCATTCAATATGTTGTCACGACTTCTGAGACAGTGCTGATGAAGACTATTGCACAGCATCGTCGAAACGATCCATACCGTATATATCGGCATATACATCTATTCATGCACCATAACGCACGTCGGAGACGCCAAGTACGCCACGCTCTTGGTGATACCGCTGCAGGTGATCGTCGGTTCTGGCCTGGTCGTAGTCGTTGTGGTTCAGGTACCTTTGCATTCCCATTACGCGTTACAAACTAAACATGAAATCATCCTCTCTCAAGATGTTTTTTACGTGGCGTGTATATGCTCTGTCAAAGAGCTGGATTGTTGCTGGCGTACCGAAGACTGTCTCGCTGATTCGGACTTGCGGGATGATCGGTTTGAGAGTAGTCCTCCCCAAGCATCTTACAAGTATCCATGATTATATCATCGACAATCGCTGGCTCATCGTGACTCTCTTCAGTATGACCTGGTTCATCGACAGTTTCAATACAGGTGTGCTTGTATATTATCTAGTTCGTGATGGCACTTATTCCCGGAAGTAAGTGCTTCGTGTTTTGACGCTAAGTACGCAATTGTTCACCTCTTTCACTAGAACGCAAAGGATGGTAGAAAAGATAATCGTGTGGACCGTCGGTGTGTCTTGCACATGATTGTCTTGCTCGAAGCTCGTATTTGACCATGCTATTGGGGCAGAGACAGGGATCTTGACTTTGTAAGAAAGTGTTCACCTCGTCTGCTTACCATTGATTGATCAGCAAACAGTATCTTCACTACAGCAATGATGGTTCTGGTGAGCCTTCACTTTTGCAGTAAATTGTGGTCTGTGCTAACGCCCATGAGAGATGTTAGCCATGGATTATAACTGTTCGTTTGTGAATCTATCAACCATCAATGTACTTATCCCAGGGGCACAGCAATTTGGATGAGCCTGGGATTCACAGTCAAATGTAAGCACGCCAGCTCCTCTCACTACAATGATCCTGATAATTCCTGTTCTCGTTTAGTATACTCTAACGTATTTTTTGCATCGTAAATTCTCTACCGATGGGCTATCGAGTCACGCTAGTGTTGACCTCGTACTTCTCCACAGATTGAACGGTCGCAAGACTCTGCGGCAATTGAGCGCTCAAGATACAACCCTGGTCCTAAACACCCTTCCCTTGCCCACGGTCAATAGCTCCGTCTTGATCAGGGTATTATATCAGCCATAAGTGGTATCAGAAACGCTGACCATCTCTAGCAGGAACCAGTTCATGTGAAAACCTCGCTTGCTACCAGGATTATCGCGATCCGAGGCAGAGCAATCTGTGCTTGACGACTATTCTTTCCCTTTGACGATTGTATGAACCCTTATCGCGCAATTATACCCAATAGTCGCTATCGTCAACCCAAGTCCCAATTTGTTCCTCTGATTACTGCTCGAGTCCTCCGATTGCAAACATCAAGAATGAGAATCCAAGGAACCTATAGATTGGCTGAAGTACCAATCCGCCAAATCTGAAGAGTTGTTGCAACCATGATTCTAGCCCTTCGTTATGCGCACCCCGCTCGAACCCCAATCTGCACTGCTTCGTCGTTCCTTGTCTCTGCTTTCTAATGTGGTACCTTTATTGTTGAATGCTCTTGTCACATCGATAATCATATTCTCTCTCATCGAGCGGCTCCAAGACACCGCTTGAATTTCTAGTCAAATCGACCAATGACCGGACGCGTTGCCATTAAGAGTGAGCATCCTTATCGTGTTTTCCTTTGAGAACTGACTGATTTGTAAAATATATCTAGGCTCTGGTCTGGCGTCCACGAAACTCCAACAGAGTGCTGAAAGGATACAAAAGCATTGTTTCAGAAACTTATTGCCCTATCTATGCCTATTCGAACGTGACAGATCAACATGCACGACCGCTAGCTGCCCTGCCAATGCCTGTCACAAAAGCTTGTGTCGGCATTTGACGGGATATGAGCGACGAAATATGATGCCCGCCTCCTGATACAGCAAAACCCGGGACTCTTATGTCTTGATGCATCCAAAAGGAGGAATCTCATCGCATGGAAGCTTTGATTCTGAGCTTGAAAAGGGGTGCATGGTGCTGAAGATTGACTCCGGCCATATGTGTACCCGTATCTGTCGCTCTACCTCAATCTGCATGATGCGCTGTCACACGGTTCTCTGTCGTGGTTAAAAGGCCGCAGATTTATGGCCCAACGCCTCTTGTACTATCACCCCGGATGCCTGGGTTGGATACATCGTTGGGCGCGTCGCTGAACTGCGCGTTCATTTCTTGCTTTCTTTATGGTGCCATGGCCGTACAAACTTACACATACTACCAATCTGACTTCACGGCGGACTCCCTCACGACAAGGATTCTGGTATCTATCACGCAGTCAAAATTTCCCGAACCTGAGCTGATATTGCTCTCTCCTAGATACCATTTGTCTGGTGACATAATCCACCAATGCTACATCATATCCAGCTGTATACTGCAGGCTAATCAGCACCCTCAACAGCCTATTCGAAACCGCGAACACGATTTTCATTTGTATATATGTATACTCATGTGCTGTTGCAAATTTTGGGGATCCGAATTACCTCACCCTTACGGTCTGGCCATTGAAATATGCTTTCCTGGGAGGCCTAATCGCTTCTCTTCTGGTAGAGGTATAGTATTCCAATAAGATGATCCTTGTCAATTCATAATTGACTTCTTTCCAGGTATTCTTTGCGTGGCGGATTCGCATCCTATCAAAAACATGGTTGCTCACGATCTTATCCTTGGCCAGTTGCCTTCTGCGACTGAGCGGCACGGTGGCTCTGATGTTTGTGATACCCAAGGAGCCCGTCGACATCGCAAGCTTTGTACGAAACCATCTCTGGCTGGAGATCATGCTCTTTGGCACTGGGGTATTCTCCGACTGCGTCAACGCCTCGGCACTTTGCTATTACCTCTGGCGTGACAAGTCGCGTTGTCGCAGGTAGGCCGTGTCATCTAAGAGAATTAGCGATAGCAAGCTCACTATGCGAGGCCAGCCATAGCACGCAAAGGGTGATCAACAAGATCATTATGTGGACTATAGGCAAGTCTGGCAATGTTTATAGGTTGTGAATTTTGGCTGATGATCGTCTTGAAAAAAAGAAACTGGCGTGATGACAAGGTACTCATCCGATATGTTGACACGAGCTCAAACACTAACAGTTCACAGTCTTTGTACCATAGCGATGATGGTCCTGGTGAGCACACACCTCTATCCCTGACGTCGTTATTATCTGACACCTGCCGTAGATGTTTGCAATGGAAGATAATAGTATGTTGCAAGCATTGTCATCCATTCGTAGCTCAAGGCGACGGAATAGCGGTATGGATGGGGCTAGGATTTGTTGTCAAAGGTAGAAGATTTCTGTGTCTCAGTCGTTCACCTGCAGTGCCGTTGACATCCGCTGCTCCGATTCAGTGTATTCGAATGCGTTCCTCGCATCGTGAGGGCTTTTCCCTGCTACCCAAGGTCTCTGTCACTCATAGTCAATAGGCTCAATGGACGTCGAACCCTTCGCAGGCTAGACACCGATGACACTTTCATGGTTCCCACCCTCCCCACTTTGCTCGCTGCACGTCGCCCATCACAAACGGTAATACGAGCCTTGTGCTCCCAACTACCATAAGCTCATCGTGGGATTCATACAAAGGAGAATATTGAGATCGGCCTATCGACCCTTTCTGCATTTGAAAAGCAGGTAGGGATACATGTCCATCCAATACTCGAAATCTGCTATTAATTGCTGCTTCACTGCCTGTGGGCCACATCGGGATCCTGAAGCCTCTTGGTGCCACTGTCATTGATATCAAGCCTATGGAAGAAAGTCAAGGCCCAGTCGACTCTATGGCATCGAACACCTAGCTGAACTATGCATACCATGCCACGTTATTCTCAATGTACCAATCTACGGATACCTATCTGATCAGTATCAGATTTTCTTGCATGACAGATAGCTCATACTATGTACTTTCCAGGGAGTCAATTTTGATGTCTATGTACAAGTACTCGGATCCCAACTTCGCCTTCATGATTATATGACTCAACATTCTGCTCAGCGAAAGCTCAGCCAGATAGCCAAGCATCTCCAAGCCCTACATACCAGCATGCCGGGCAGTTGACGATGCCGGATATTTGAAAAGCTGTCAAACTGAGCGCTGAGCCCAGAGACGGGCGAGCTCTGATCTGGCGAGTTCGCCCTGACCGACGTCCTTCTATGAAGATAGAACGCCGTATTCGCAAAACTAAGAATGTTTATACACAGGTGTATGCCGATCAACACACTCGGACACGGGTACGAGTTGGGAAATCGATCGTGACGGGGGGAGGACAAAGCCATTAAGTGCCGTTTTTGAGGATCAAGTATTCACTTCCTTTAGGAACGTACTGGATGGTCAATCTATAGTAATATGGTTAGGTTTTATGCTCCCTGTATCGATCGACGACAAGGACGCTGGCGGAGAGTTGAGGTTCACCTTCCCCGAGTTTTTACGATCAGAGGCCAGACCTTGTCATGGATGAGTCCACATATCACTCACCGGTGCCCATAAAGTTTGATGGCGGCCTATGGCGGTCCCATTTCGCGAGGTTCGAGAGAAACTCTGCATCTCTCCCTTGCGGGAAATTGCGAAATACTATGTCATAGTCACGAGCAACCGTTGAGATCCGTACTCCATGGGATTGGTAGAGGAAATTCAGAGCATCAATGGGAACCGAAGACCCTGAACCTCCCTGAGCATACACTTGATATAGAGTGTTAATCGACCGGGAAACATTCGGCTTGAGCGCATGTCGCTGTCTACGAGGATGGAAACGTCAGGGTGAGTCTATCTGCGACGTACCTATTCTGGAGACATCAACGTCATCCCAAGTGCTCGAAATGGAACAGATTCTGGCCCTAGTTGCTATCACCGGCGACGTCGACGAGCGTCGAGGAATGGTCAAGTCAACTGATGTAGGACCCCGGAGGTATGCCCATATATGGAATCTGGGTTGCGCTATGTAATTTATAGAGCGATTTTTTTTCTCCTTTCGTTTACGCAAGGTCATGTTTGTCCCGCGTATGCTTTGCGCATCCAATTGATTGTTCGTTGCCTGCTGGCATATTGCTAACTGCGAAGTGCTTGCTATGGAATACCGGCGGCCTAGGAGAAGCGGTTGTGTGCGGGGTCCACGACTGAACGCTTCTTGCCCCACACACCGACTGTGAGCGGAAGCAGAACGTGCCTCGCTAATGAATGGGATCCTGGCGCTTCTCAAGGTATTTATAGCTCCAGTTCCACTTGAACCATGCTCTTGCCGCTCCCCCCTGCCCTTGCCCACTACCACAGTCCAAACTGTTAGCGCCCGCTTGATTCCAATGGGTACATCAAGCACACTGAGACCCGCCGAAGTCGCGGCAGCGTTCGTCGAGCTGGCGGTCATAAAACATAGGACGCGTCTTGATATAATTTTCTTCAAGGCCGTGAGTGCTGTACGTCGTTCTGAGATAGAGCACGCGCTCATCCACCAAGCATTCAGTTTCTTGCCGGGGTGATGCTCTCGTTCGGAGGCTTGCTTTCGGAGGTCATACAGGGCGGTGCACCTGGTCTCAACGCTTCAAATCCCGGAATTGTGAAAGTCTTGGGCGGTTTTGTCTTTCCAGTGGGTTTGGTAATGTGGGTAGGAGCTTTATTGTCGGCGTATGGCGCTGACGTCGCGGGCTAGGATTGTGCTGCAGGGACAGGAGCTGCTGACAAGTAACATGATGGTGAGTATGCTACTCACACGTCTCCGGGGTCTCGCGCTCACAATGTGGGGCAAGGTATTTCCTATGGCTGTGATGAAACGTGCTATCCCATGGTGGAGCTTGCCGCTCAACTGGCTAGTCGGTATGTACGTCTAATCACCGGCTTCTGCACCCGAATTAATTCAAGGGGAGGTCAGTTACTTTCGGAAATCTTGTCGGCTGTCTCTTCTTCGCCGCGATACTCGTCAAGTGTGAGTCCGACAGTGTAATTCCCATCCTCGGAGACAATGGAATCGTTTTCTACGCAGATTCGGGCGTCCTATCCACTGCACCGTATGACACGTTTGTCCAGACCTTTGCTATGTGCGCAGTGATCTTGTTCCTACATGGTATATCTTGCTCACATATGCTCTCACGATCGATTGTTAGCCATAAAGCCGGTGATCCGGAATGGCATCAAATATTCCTGCGAGGGATAGGGTGCAATTGGCTTGTCAGCGTTGCTGTTTGGGTGAGCTTTGATTGACAGGTCAAAATTTTCCCTGCTAATTTTGGCGTAGCAAGCTGCAGGGGCGAGAGAGACTATCTCGAAGGTCCGCTCCAATCTACGTTCTCGGCGAAGTGTGCAAGCTCATCGTACATTGTGCAGGTATTTGCAATCTGGATCCCAATATGGGTACGCATGCACTTGTCTCGGTCGTCACTAATATTTCTGACGTCTTCGTCCAACTCAGATTTTTGTAGCATGCGGATATGATCACGGTAATGCCACTCGACTAAATGGCGATGTTCCCGTAACTTAGAGTCTAATCAGTGGTAGCAAACATGTTTTCTGTCCCTCTGGGTATCATGTTCCACGCCAATGTAGGCCGTTTATCTATTTTTGACATCGACCATAGAGTAATCATATCTTTCAGTTGACGACGGCCGAATATATCCGAAAGTAAATCCTTTCTTCATTTGTGTGCCGCTATTTGACTTTTTCCGTTGCTTAATACACCACGTCTTGTTCAACGCAGATCATTCATTGCGGCTTACATTGGCAACATCGTCGGCGCGCTCTTTGTTGCAATCCCAGCGGTCTACTTCTATCTGGGCGACTACCGCGCAGGTGGGCTCGTCGACGCTGAAGCAGGAGAGGCATATGCGGAAAAGATGACAGAGATACAATCGGAGGTCGATGGTAATGGCCACAAGAGAGAGGATTGACCGAAGGTCTTCGGCCGTCACCACCGGTACATACCTCCGAGATGAAGGGCCTCCTCTGATCAGGGAGGTGCCTTTTGTGTTGAAGTCCTCATAGGCAGCCTCTGTATACCTCAGACGTGGTGTATTTGTACATGACCGTTATGCCGTCCGTGTTTTCAGATTACGCTCCGACCTGTTTGACTGGCGTTATGGGAGATGTGGTGGTGACTTGTCTATGCATCATATTTGGGTCAGATTGTGTCAATGAATACATTTTGGTGCCAAAACCAGCCGCATTTGTGTAGAGGTATTTGGCCACAATACCCGTTTTGGACAATCAATCGACACTAGACGCAAGGGGCTTGTTCAAGACAGTCATTCAGCCTGTACACTGCCTATCAGTCTCCTTGGTTCTCCCTCTCACTTGTCTTCATATTCAAGCGATATTTATGACTTTCAAACGCGTGTGAAATAACATCTTCAGCATGGAATCAACCCAGACGAACATCAAGGCCGATGAAGAGCACTCTCGCCATGTCAAGCGCGCTCAGCTCAAACAATTGAACGATGATCGAGCTGGCGAAGGTGAGGTCCAACTTGCATCGATTGGGGCGCTCTTGTTGACAAAGAAATTGAACTGTAGAGCTTGCGAAAGCTCTGGACTCGTCTTTAAAGCGCCACACTGCACTCATCAAGCGGATTAAACAGTCTATGGGCGTGGACAATCACGATCAAATTCTGAAGGATATCGATACCCTCTCTCTGGAGAAGTACATTGATGAGATTGCAGGTGCCGTGACAGAGGGCATTGTCAGATGCAAGCTCGAAAAGGATGTGTGGAGCGCTGCGGAGGTGTGTGGGTCCACGACCCTGGCGGTCTAGGATGCTGAGATGTTATCAGGTCATATCTGCTCTGCACAGACGTTTCCCGAAGACCTTCACGCCCGTGCTTGTCTCGTCTCTCGCAGCCGCCTTGGCGCCTCCCCCGCGCGCGGCGCTTGCCGCGATGGCGCCCGAGCAGAGGGAGAAGGAGGATGCGACGAGAGTGTCAAGGCAGCGGCCCGTCTTGCGTGTATGCTCGGAGCTCTCTCTTGTTGGGATAATCAGGGACGGCCCTGGTAGGAGTGGTGGAGAGTGGATCATGAAGGCGCTAAGAGATCTGGTTCGTTCCTCCAGCTGCATATATGCTATATGTTTCTGTCTGACCCAGTGTTAATAGCTCTCGAATGACCCTTCCCTGTCGTCCTTACCCCTTCTAACAACTTTCCTCAAATCATTCTCTAGGCCATTTCTCGGTCTTACCCCACCATCGTCTAAGCAAATCTCTGCTACGGCCGAACCAGGGACGTTATCTTCCGAAACGACATCACATGAGAACAACTCGATCTCCCTGACAGTAAAGGAAGAGGAGGAGCTGATAGAGAAAGATATTAGAGATCGGTTCAAGAAGATGTGCGAGGGGTATTTTGATAATGTCGCGAAGAAGCTCGTCATCGAGCACAAGGTGAGCATGATACATTGTCGGGTTATTCGCAAAGATATAATATCATTTTTAGCGTTTGCAAGAACAAGATCGCCGAAATCACGAAGCATACATTCGCTCTGGAGAGATCTTTGAGGATAGGCAGCAAGCATACGAGAAGATGACGAAGAACTACGATAAATTGCTTGCCAGCTGCCAGACGTACGTTTCTCTCTGGCTACATCGCAGCTGTCTTGCTCATCGTGCAATTCTAGTCTTTCTGAGTTGCTTTACTTGCCTCTTCCTTCTCTCCCAACTTCCTCCCACGCGAGCAGTTCCATTCAGATAGGAAACAACACTGGATCAATACTGAATGATGATGCGGAAGAGCTTGCTTTGGCAGCATCTGGAGGTAAATGGGAGGACGAGGAAGAGCGTCGCTTCTTCGAGGACATCCAGGATTTGCGGGAAGTAGTTCCTAAGAGCATCTTAGGCGTCGAGGACGGGAAAGATGAGAAGGAAGAGAAGGGAGATGAGGAAGTCGAGAGGGCGCGCAAAGCAGAGGAAGAGGAGGTGCGCAAGTTAGAGGAGGAGCTGGCTGGGCTGAAGGATAAGGAGCACGAGGTCACCAAGACGAACGGTATAAATGGCGATGAGACTGAGGCGGAAGATGATATGGATGATGGGTGCGTATCTCCTTCTAGCCGAGTCGAACGTTGTAGCTTAGTCCTTTGACAGTACGGATACGCCTGTTCCAGGCACACCTAAGGAAGGGTCGCGACCCACCACGCCAAACTTGGCTCCGCAGGGTCCATCTCAGCTGCTCACAGCCCTATTGGCTCGTCTTCCTGATTGTACTAATCGCTCGTTAATCGATCAAGCAGCACTTGAGTTTGCGTTCTTGAACTCCAAGGCGGCGAGGAAGAGGCTTGTCAAGGTAGTTTTCCTGACAATTTCTTGTTTTTTCATGCTCTGATGCGTCTGCAGTTTTTGTCGCAAGTGCCGAAAAATCGGACAGACGTGCTGCCACACTACTCCCGACTTGTCGCGACCTTGAACAAGTACATGCCGGACGTCGGTGCGGACTTGATTGCTGCCGTACGTTTGTTCTATTCGTTTCGAAAAGTGGAGCTCAACTAGGTATAGTTGGATGAGGAATTCCGATACCTCCAAAGGAAGAAGAACGTTGTCAAGGAACTCGCTGAAGTCCGACTGAAGGTGAGTTGTTATTGGTGGGTGTGTGACCAAGCTTACGGTGATCCTCTTGATGATGCATAGAACATTACATTCCTGTCCAATTTGACAAAGTTCAGAGTCGTACCCCCGCACCTTATCTTGCACATGTTCAAAGTCTGTTTGGATGACTTTTCTGGGACGAACGTGGACAATATCGCGCTACTTCTGGAAGGATGTGGGCGATTTTTGCTGCGAGATGACGAAACAAAGCAGCGGTTTGGCACAATGGTAAGCGTCACCTGTTGTATTTTCAAGTCGCCGCTGTTTACGTGCTATCAGTTGGAGCTCATGAAACGAAAGCAAAGCTTGCAACATTTCGATCAAAGACAGCAGCTCGTACTCGAGAATGCTTATTATCAGGTATAGATGGCAGCGAATTATCTTAGTATACCACTGATCTGTGTCACCTAGGCTAATCCACCAGAAAGAGCCCCACGTCAGGAGAAAGAGCGCACACCAATGGACCTCTTTACTCGACATCTCATCTATGATGTCCTCGCCAAGAAGACCATCGATAAGGTATTGAAACTTCTCCGCAAGCTTGACTGGGACGATCCTGCCATTTGGCGCACTTTGCACAAAGTTTTCACCAAACCGCACAAGCTACGCTATAGTAATATATCTCTTCTGGCGATGCTCACATACGACTTGCAACGCTACCATCCCGATTTTGCGATAGCGGTCATTGATCAGGTGCTTGAGGATGTGCGACGCGGGTTGGAGCAGAATGTGTACAGCACTAACCAACGCAGAGTCGCGACTTTGAAATATCTGGGGGAGCTCTACATCTACAGACTCATTGGCTCCAGCTTGGTGTTCGATACGTTGTGGTCGCTGGTCACCTTTGGGCATCGTGAGTGCACCGAATTTAGCATTATGACTAGGGAAACTTATGTTGTATGCAGCCGAGGGACATCCGCTACCCCGGTATCCGTGCCCGGTTGATATGCCGGACGACTTCTTCCGGGTTCGCCTCGTCTGTGTTTTGCTGGATACGTGTGGCATGTGCTTTGATCGTGGATCGCAGAAGAAGAAGCTCGACAATTTCCTCACGTTCTTCCAGGTATTTCATTATATACTCTGAAACGAGGTGAAAGCTCACTATGGGCGCATCTTAGTACTATGTTCTGTGCAAAGAACCGCTACCTATGGACGTAGAATTCATGCTGACGGATTCATTGGAGGTTAGTTTCTTGTGCGATATGGCATGATCAGGCATTGATATGATACGGCAGGCTATCAGACCGAAGTTGGCCTTGTTTAAGACCTTGGAAGAGGCAGCTGTCGCTGTGGAAGAGATGTTTGCTCTTGCATTCCAAACTGCTGGGCGTAAGTAAAATTTCATGAGTCGCTGTGACGTTTGCTCATGTCTCTCGCATAGTTACTACTGGTGAAGACAGCGGCGAAGACAGCGGAGATGAGGGTGAAAGAATTGGCAAAGAAGATGACGAGGACGGCGAAGAGGGCGAAGCAACAGAGTCTTCTGTGAGTTTGCTAATTAGACTTTCTTGATTTCGTCTCATTGTTTACATAGGTTGAAGACCGTGGCCCTTCACCTGAGCCTGTCGTAGTCAAGCCTGCGCAGGAGAATCTGGGTCCTTCGGAAGAAGCTGAAGCCGAGTTTGCCAAAGAGCTTGCAAAGATGGTAACGGATTCTTCGGCAGAGTCACGCAAGGTCGACCGTCGCACGGCGCAGACGCTATGGGAGTCTGCGGTGCTGCAACCTGGTACTCGGAAGAAGCGCGCAGATGACGAAGACGAGGAGAACGGTGATGTGGAAGTCACAGGGCCTGGCATGATGAACTTCACCATGATCACCAAGCGAGGCAACAAGCAGCAGGTAAGAGTTTCCTAGTGTCACGGTCAGGCTGTGTTCGCTTAATCGCATCGCCCAGGCCCGTGTCCTTGCTATCCCCGCAGAATCTGCGCTTGCGGTGCAGACACGAACGGCCCAAATGCAGGACAAGGTTGAGCAGCAACACCTCAAGCGCCTGGTGCTGAACTACGAACAGCGAGAAGAAGCCGAAGAGCTGAAAGGCAAGAGGAGGCACTTTTCATGACGGTTCGAGTGCTGACCTCTCCTCAGCCCTTGAGAACAAGAACCGTGCTGTCAAAATTCGTCTTGTTGGATAACATGTCAGCGCAGTCTCTTCCGCCCCTGTCGAACCTTCCTTTCCTAGCACCACTTCTTTGCATCGGTGCCCCGGGTCGGTCCGCCTGACCTGTCCGCGGGTGACTATTTTCGGCCATCAAGTTTGCGCCAGCGACACCAGAAGCACACTCCTGACGACTTGTAGGTAGGAGGGAGCGTGCGTTCTCGTGGCGTGCGCATGCTGCATGGTCATGGCGAACAATCCGTAAGCCTTCCTTCCTACTCGTATATCCACAGCCGACTCGGAACAGGATCGGGGAAGCGGCCTTTGCGTGCTGGTCCGAGGTCTGATGTCGGCTGGCAGGTCTGTGTGGCGTATCCCTGTGCTTTGACGCTTTGTGGCGAGCTGTTTGTTGTTCCGGTCTTAGAGCGCTTCTCAGTTTCGTCCGTGTCTTCTTGTGTATCGTATTCTGTAACCCGTATGTGGTGGCCCAAGCACTGTCGGCAATGCGACGTTTGCGTGCGTATCACAAGGCGATGACGACGCCATCGCCCCAACATGGATGCAAGGACTCAGGAAGCGTACCCATATTGGAGATCGGTGGATACGGGGCGCGGCCCGGTCCCAACATAGACTCATCAACGGCTGTGGCCACAGCTGTGACTCGACGCTGCGCTGTAAAGGGAACTTCGTCAATCTGCACTTCGAGTTCTGGATAAATGTAATTGACAAGCCACAAAAGAAAAAATCAAGTACATCGTTGTACATATCGACGCGATACGAGGAATGTCCACACCAATCATACAGGAAGACCCACCGATACAGTCATGATACAGGAGGCGCGGCCCACGGCAGAAACTCCGCCTCACCTGTGCCCGATACGACAGAGACTAGCGCATCGCCCATCCATTCTTCCCCCTGTCTCCACTGGCCTGCACGTGTCCACTCTTTCACGACCTGCACCGCGTCTGCGACTCGCTGATCGACCTCTTGCGCCTGACAAAGCTCCTCGTCATCGATATCCACGTAGCCGTCGCTGAGGTCGTACAGGTTGTAGCCGATGAGCTCGGAGAGGTGCGACTCGAGGGTCATGCGCGTGGGCGACCATCGCGGATAGGCGGTCATAGCGCGGAGAATGGAGGCGTAGACAGCGGGGCGCTGCGGTACGAGGACGGTTTTGCAGAGCGGGGAGGTGAGGGAGGTGAGGCGGGGTCGCGGCTCGAGCTCGGAAGGGGTATAGGAGGCGAATGAAAAGGGGAAGAGGATCAGGTATTGGGCGAGGCCGGGAGAGGTGGAGGATGTGAGGCGATGGAGACGTCCTTTAGCAAAGAAATCCCCATGTGTGTCGACGAGGATCTGGGGAGGGGTTGCGAGTGGCAAGCCCTCTTCCGACGCAATGCGAGATGCGGCGCGGAGTTCATCGTCTGGGACGAGAAAATGATGGTGCTACGTGCAGCATTGTTGGATGAATCCTGGACGAAAAGGGCGATACTGTCAGATCTTAAAACTCACCTTCAAAATGGTAGGAACGCCCATGCGATTGTGCAGGAGTGTGCCCCACTCAATCAATGCGATTTCGGCTTTTTGTATAGCAAATAAGGTCTTATCCAGAAGCTCCTGGGGAGTAGGCTCAGCGAGGCCATCCTCTAATGTGGGGTGCTTTGAGTGCGAAAGCTCAAGGTTGGGGAGGAAAAGGGTAGAGGAGGAGGAGGCGGCTGGGATGGTGATTGTCTGCGTGCTCATGTTGGACGGTTGTCAGCGTTCGAGGGAAAGGGATACCCGCCGGATCCTGCGATGCCGAACAACTGAATTCTATGGTCGCGGGCCTTGAACTGGGCATATGATTCTCACGCCAAAAGCGTCTGCTTGACGTAGGCTCGGACACAGCCGATCATTCCATATTCCGCTGCTTCGACAAGGGCTTCATCATAGCCTCGTGCTTACCAAGCCGTAGCGACTCCGACGAAAATGAGCCGTGGTTACTGGAAGTCCGACGGCTCATTCCGCTTGGCAATCACGAGGCTACTCTTGAGGCTGTCGCCCCGTGCAGCATGCCACCCTAAGGTACCTTAATTTAGTCTGTGACGTGATAGAATGGAGGAACACATGCACCCATTTTGGGCTCACTCTCTTGCATGCACTGATTCAGCGCTTCAGCGCTTCAGCGGCCATCGCATTTCGAGCGACTTGACTCGACACGAGATTTCGGCACGGCACGGCACAGCCCGTTAGCACGGAACACGAGTCCGACTTTTGTTCAAGGTTGAGACAGTGTGCTTCAGAGACGGCGACGTGATCGAGGGCAGGGTTTTCAGTTCCTGCTCTTACGAAAGGACTCTTGAGTTATAAAACTGAAATTGAATGATACTTGCAATGTATATCTCTTGGCCTCAAATACGGACAGCGCTTGATACCGCTCTGTATCCCATTCATGGCTTTCAAGGGGCGCACTGTTGGGTCCTCGACAAAGCACACTCAGTGATGTGAGGACCAGCCAAAGGTTTCAAAGTATCCTTCTACAAAATATGATCCTCGTCATGGATGAGGCGGTGCATGTTACGCGTCACCCCTTTTCAGCAACGACAGCACAAGTGGCATAGTCGGGTGTGATGAGCCGTCCACCTTAGGTACCGAAATCCCACCCATGGTCCAAGAAATGTGCTTATCGGATGCAGAAAAGCGGAGGGAAGGGAGGAGGCTCGCCAGGATGATCTCTGTGTAATGGTCAGGAACAAAACTCTCGCAGCCATTAAGTGAATCACGTACTCATCTCGAGCTCGGAGAATTTGAATCCGCTGGTCGTCCGTTCGAGGTCAGTCTGCGGTCGTTGTCGAGCCACTATATAGAGCTCACATGCATGAATGGATTCCCCCTCCGAATGTCATTCTGGAGTAAACGTCAATCTCGGAGGTGTTCCTAATATTGGACAAAGGCATACGTGTTGGCGTAGACGCCTGGGACATGAGCCTCGACCACACTTGAAGGCACCGGTGAAACCCATCTTTCCGGTTTCCATTCCATCGCATCGGGACCCCAAATGTCTGTGTCTCGATTGACGCCCATGTAACCAAGAATGATACCTGTATCTTTTGGGATGAAGATGTCGGACAGAGACTGTCCGTCAGTCCCGATGATGGGTGTCGCCAACGGCACTGTGGAGTCTTCGCAAGTCCTAGATCGATTTGACGTCACTACGTGGCGTCGTACTTTTTAGGGGAGATCACTCACATCCGCCAAACAAATTGCGCCGGAGGATACCTAGGAAGCGGTATTGGTGAGATAATCCGACGCACGACTCAGCGCTCACAATCTAAGGGTTTCCTTGATGACGGCATCGAGATAGGGAAGCGCGTACAGAGCGTCGAAATCCAATTCGCCGTCGGAGCTGGCCTTTGCTAGTAGCTCATCACGGAGCTTCTTCTGAATGTCCTGACGCCCGGAGAGCAGATGAAGGATTCGGGAGAGAGCGGAAGATGTCGTCTCCATGCCCCCGAAAAGCATGACGCTAGATGAGACAAACATCAGGAATAACTATAAGAAGGCCACACGACAATTGTAAACCTCATATGGGCCACCACTTCCGAATCTGGGAGAGCGTTGTCCGCCGATGCATTTGTATTTGCTATCACTGGTACGGAATGATGTCGGTATACGCGAAGCGCTTCAAGTGTGGACAACATACATAGAGCACTCAATATGTCCCTTCCATCGCCAACTTGCTGCAAGACGGCTTCGTCGCCCATTTTCAGAGCCGAGCGCTTGCTCTCGAAAACGGTTTGCGCTGTGCGGTTCATGACGTCCGCAATCTGAACAAGCATCTGCATGCTCTTCCATGGAAGATACTTGGCCACAAACCCCCGGAAATTTGGGGTGCCGACTTTGAGAACCCAGGGGAAGGCCTGCGCTCCGAGCATCACTTGAGGGGAACTGAGCGTTGGACTAGCAGGGGTCCATGCATTTGCATGGTCATGAATGTAATGAGTGGAGGGGAGGAAGGCGCGCTCACGCTAGATGTTTGACAGCCTTCGCATACACATTTTCGACTTCGCTGTTGAGGTCGCCGAACGAGTACCCAAACCCGGCTCGACCAATGGTTTCGAGCGATGTGCGCGACATCCAATCCAAGATATCCAATTCAACACCGTCTCTGTTCTCCTTGGCCTTTTCGGCGAGGATTTCACGGAGCTTCGGAAAAGGTCAAGCATTGTTTGGACATCAATGATTCATGCTCACCTGTCGAGCAACCCGTACGAAGATCGGCATCATATACCGCATTTGATTGACGGAGAAAAAAGGGTTCAGCAACTTCCGTTGTCGCTTATGATGATCACCTGTAACCAAGGTCCGTTAATTGATTTTGAATGGATGAGAATTGGGCATACCGAGAGTGGAGACCAAGCCTGGTCCAAATATGAGTTTATTTCCCCTAGACAGTAGAGGTCAAGTAGTTTTCAGAGCATCACAGATATTGGTCTTACTCGACGGATACCGGCAATGGGCTGAACGCATGCTGGTCCCTACCCAAGATGCTTTGGAGCGCCCGTGTATCGCTGATATAGAGCACCGCGTCCTGAATAGCAAATGAGCACAGAGAGTCTTGCTGGGTCGGTCTATATTGAGACTCACGCCTAAGAAACCGTTCAGCTTTACCACCTTGCCATATTCAGCTATGATATCGGTATGGAACTGCCAGCTTTGCGGCGCGTGAACTTGTCCGATATGTCCTAGATATGATGCTTCAATAGCTATGAGCTATGTCAGAGCAGATGCAACGTGTACCTGTCAAAAATGATCCGTTGGGAGGACCAGGAATATTGTGCAATGAAGCCTGTCTCCTCCAGCGCCTAGTTTTCCCCCACAGCAACCAGACTCCGCAGGAGATCGTAGAGATTGCGAGCAGCATGAGCAACATCCTGAGAGCTTCAAATATAGAAAAGCTGATTGCAGATACATGTGTGGGCAATTGGGCGACGCTTTATATCAAGCGATTTCGACTGTTTGGCCTTGTTATAATCATGTGAGTGAATGGAAAGCAACGGTGAGGGAGAGAGAGCATCTGACAAGCTGTGATATCGTTTTGCCAATAGCTGTCAGGATCTCAGGCCTCACGGCATTCTCCTGCAAGCCACTGAGAGGAAAACACCGGCTGTTGTCGTTGATTCAGTTAATCGGCTTTCTGAAGAGGGGACGTTATCGAGGTACGAGTGTGCGGTTGTGTGCGAATCCTCTGTTGGGGACACAAAACCTTGACGCCACTCGGGTAGCCCTTCAAAGCTTCTGCTAAAATGAATGCCGGCGTCTTCGACGTCGGTGAAATGTCTATATATATCCAAGATACGTCACGCGCGCCGGCACGACTAGTGGTGAGAGTTTGAAAGACTGTGGTCAAAAAATATAAAAGACAAGTCAAAATCCATCCTGGGAAACGCAGCGGGTAGACACGGCCTCCGCGCTAAACTATGGCTTCCGCGTGATGTCGAACAACTTAACAAGAGCCATATCTGATAGCAGGAGCATGCTTGTAGCACAGAGAAGACCGATCGTCGACAGTGATCCCGACGATGCCGCAGTGAAGCTGGACGTCGAGCGGCCTCCTGCCAAAACACATGCCACCGATTTCGGCAAGAGCCAAATAATATGCCTGTATGTGGACGGTAGAAACTGTCAGTGAATTACGCCAATCTGTCAAACCTGACGGAGCAAGGTCTGTCGGCAACAAGGAGAAGCTATTCGATGGACAACTTGCAATTTCATAGTGGCTGCGGGAGTCACAGCGAGCGTTTAACATGTCAATCCATCACTGCATATAGCAGTTCTACAACACGGTATGTGACAAAATTGCCGATAATTAACATCAGGTGATAAGGAGTGATCAACATAGGAGACGCACAAGTTCTTGAGATATCCGCAAGTGCCTACTGTTACCCCAGAGCAGGCGGTGTCAATTAGCGTTATAGCAGTGAGTCCTTTCATGTGGCGATTGGAGTTTTAATGTGGTGGTATCTCAGCGTCAATGCGTCAGAGCGTGTCATCGAACGCCGAAAACGTGTTGCTCGATGACGCATACGGGTACAAACTTACCGTAGGTCTTGATGCTGACCCGAATAGAATCACCTTTAGTGGATGTTGAGTTTTGGGATTGAAAATCCCCGAAAATCGTGCTTGCTGTCGAAAGCCGTTCAAGGCGGGATGCACGTGATTCAAGATTGCTGACGGCGAGTATGAAAAAATATTTTGAAGGCATCAGCGATTCGGAAGCATCTCAGACCAAGTGAGCACTCACTGACAGTCGCAGCAGATTTAAGCAATGCTGTATCTCTCTTCGTCAAGTTAGCGCCAGGATGCGCCGCAAGGAATTCGGCCGATAGGCTGAGCGCCGAGCACTGACAAGGGCAATGCTAACTCCCAACATCGGACACCGCCCGCTATCTCAAATGGATCTTGTACATAATAGTCTTGCATGGGACGAAAGAAAGGCATAGAAGGTACCTGATCGACTCATAGTGCTATGCTACGCACTCGTGGTCAGCACTAACATAGGCGTGCGGGTGCGGAACACGAGAACAGACTAAGTTGAACCAAAGGCAAACATGGAAATTGTGGCGATGAAGAGTCAGCAGAAGTACAACAGAGTTACAGCGATATTGAGGACAGCTTATGGGTAAAATGCGACATCAGTTATTCATCACTCGTCTGCTTGCTTGAATCGTTTCTCGATGACATCGTCATTGAGCGTGTACCCGTTGGTGGTAAATAATCGGGAGTGCAGGAATGGTGCCGTGTCGAAAATATCATGATCCTTAGCCTGGAAATTATCAGGAATGAGTGTGAGCAACAGATGGTAGATAAAAAGTCATACCCGCTCATCGAGCTCTGAAACTTTGACTGCGATACGTTCCGGTTGCTCATGACGCTGCAATTGGTGATATCGAGCCTTGTCTTTCACGATTCCTCCCAACAGGAAGGCCAGAAGCTCTTCATGGTCTTTGGATTGAGTTAGATATTTACGGAAGCCCTGTTGCAAAAAAAAGTTCAATGTAAGCAGGATGGTAGCATCATCCCACGACCGGCGTACCCGTTGAAGCGTCTTCTTAATCGACATCTTTTGCGCATTGACGAAGCTCTCAACGGCTACGGATATAGCAAGGTCGATATCGTCGGCGCGCACATATTCTCGCAGCGCCATTTTCGCGCTTGCCTCGGCCATGCGAATCATGCTCTCCAAGTGGCGGACGGTAATAGGGAACGATCCTGTCGCCAGGGACTCGCGCCGCAAGTCCGCGAAGAGACGCGAAAGCTTCTCCTGGTCCAAATCGAACAGTTTCGGGCGAACCTTTTCACGCGCATACATGATATACTTACGCAACAGGTCTTGAGGAATCAGCTACAAGATGAGGCAGACTTGGTCATGTGAAACGACAGAAGAAAAAATCAAGCGTACGTCCGCATCCAAAGTCGTACCAACATCCATCTCATCCTTCTCCGCCTCGAACTTTGGATGACTTCGCAAGTGACTCCCAACAACGAACCTCGCGAGCAGCTCGTCTTGCACAGGGTCAACTGTGTCCTTCACAACACACATGACGTCGAAACGCGACAGAATCGGTTCCGTGAGCTCGACGTTCTGTTGGAACGGGATTGTGGGGTTGTATCGCCCACGAATAGGGTTGGCGGCGGCGATGATCGCGCAACGCGCCTGGAGTGTGGTGACAATGCCGGCCTTGGAGATAGATATGGACTGTTGTTCCATGGCCTCATGGATTGACGTTCGATCTGCGTCGTTCATCTTGTCAAACTCGTCAATCAAACAGGTCCCCTTGTCCGCCAACACTAGGGCACCGCCTTCGAGCGTCCACTCGCGTGTCACAGGGTCCTTGCGCACGCTTGCAGTTAGACCAACGGCGGACGCCCCTTGGCCCGTGGCGAACACTGATCGATGGGCAGTTTTTTCGACGTATTTCAAGAACTGTGATTTGGCTGTTCCCGGATCACCCAGTAAAAGCACGTTGATATCACCGCGAATGCGATGCTTGCGATTGATATCCTTCGAAACACCACCGAAGAGCGAGAGTGCGAGGGCGGTTTTGATGTCTTCATGGCCATAGATAGAGGGTGCGATGGACTTGACAATGCGCTTGCGAATGCGATCGTCGCGCGCAAGAGCACGAATTTCCTTCTCGTCTTCCTCTGTTAGACGGAATGCGGCAAAAAGGTCCTCCTTCTTGTTGATATGGTTTGCTTCAATGATGGTGGAGAAGACGGGGAAGCCGTTTTTCGAATTTAAAGACGCATCAAAGGTGTTGCGGTAGACGCCGGTGACTTCCTGTATATGTTTTTAATAACTTGAGTAGCAGAAAGTATCGAATTAAGCGCACGATCTCTTCTCCTGGCTTGGCCGAATCGATGAGATCCCACAAAAGGACAACTTCGCGATGTCGCGGTAAGCGACCAGGAGGGACGGAACCAGGCGACTCTTGCAAAGTCATTTTTTGATAATTCCGGTAGACAGTCTATGCAATCATCTGAATCAGAAAGAAAGAAAGGACGGAAGTAGACTAACGCATACCTGTTCAGAATTCACCGTAAACGGTCCCTTGCTCTCGCAGTTCGCGCAGTAACTGATTCTAACCTCCTTCGTGGCGTCTTGATAGAAAGGTCCCAAAACGGCACCGCATTTCCGGCAGTCAAATTTGACATACTTCAGCTGGGGGAATACACCGCTTCGTCGCGTCACGACACCAGACACACGGACAAGGTTATTTAGATTGCTGCGGCGCAGGTCGCGTAGAGAGGAGCTCAGTGGGAGGTCGGTGATGCGAACGTGCACTTCCGCATGGATGCGTTCATAGCTAGGGTAATAAACAAGAATCGCGCTCAGAGCGACCTCGTCAAAGATTTCGAGCATCGCGGTAGGGGAGTTAGTGAGAAAATATGCAAGGATAGGCTTGGAGAGGGCAAGGTGTAGATAAGAGACTTCCAAAGATTCCGAGTTGTCTGATATGAATTTCGACCATGAGCCTTTGAATCAAGGTAAAAGAGCAAAATGTTTCCTCACTTTCGCCAAGGTTCCTGATACGTTGTCCATATACTGAGGAGCCGTGATCATCCACATAAGTCATGAGGAACTGTCGGAAATGCTTGACAATCGAACGTCGAACCCGATCGTTGGCAATCCACTCGACGATGGACTTGGCTTTAATGTCGCTGAGTTGCTCCAGAGGAATCTCCTGAAATGTATGTCAGCTTCTCAAGGAGTTCGATAGATCAAAACGATACACGTACATCCTCGATGCCCTCCATGTCATCAAGATCTCTGCGTTCGTCATAATTTCTGCGCGCTCGGCGTTTCATTCCTGAAAGTAAGCCATTTTCGTCATCATCCATCTCAGCGTCATCGCTATCTAAGAATCGTGGTGCACGGCTTCTTGCAGCTGCACGAGCACCGGTTCGGCCACCACGTTCCAAGCGATCACGACGCGCCATTTTTGCCTCAGCCGCTCTTCGTGCCGCTATAGACAGGCCTTCAAACTCTTCATCATCGTTCAGACCTGTATCGGAGAACGCGTCAAGCTGTGCATTCGCTGCGTAATCGCTGAGAAATTTGAATTCAACGACAAAGTATAGAGGCGGGAAACCACGACGCACTCTGCCATGTCTTGACCAAAAAGGTCTTCTCCTTCCTCGTCTTCTTCATCGTCAATATCCCGCACTGCATCACGCTCATCCATACTATCATCAGTATCAGAAAATGGAGCCGGGGGCGAGGATGGTGGCAAGGAGGATTGTGAATCACGACGTGCTACGGTTGCCCGGCCAGGCGGAGAAGAGCTCGCGGGTAAATCGGGCGACCTGGCACGTTTTCCGCTGTGGGATGTTCGTTGAGACTGAGAGTACTCGTTTAATATGGATGTCAAGAATAAAAAGCCATATAACCAGACTGACCATAGCTTTTGATGGGATGGGGGATGTGGAGGACTGGGGGTACTGGGGGGACGCGAAGCGCGTTCATCATAGAATCGGAGCTTTGAAGCGTGTCAACTCCGCCCGAGTCAGCCACTTTCATACGACCTCCTCGTCCTGGCAGTCAGGTGTCGAGTACCATTTCGAGCTTTTTGTGAACCATCCGACGAGCGAGTCATAGAACCTTGAATGATCATCGAATTATCTCCAAGAAACATCTATCTCAGTCAGAGTCCATTCTAATTACAACCAATACGGACTTATGAGTGTACGTTGCCGTCTTTGTTGGATCTTATTCTATCGACCAAACTACTGTTCTTATGGAATGCAGACTGAGCAGTTGTGTGAACATTTCAAGTATCCATCTCCGAAGATCTGATGTCTTGGTGACCCCAATTGTGGGAACGCAGATATCGTTTGCAGGGGGTTCTCTGATACCATGTCGGGACTACTTGCAGTGCTGTTGGATGAGATTTAAATCTTTTGTGGAATATCTGACACGCTTCTTTACCCTCTAGGTCTCATTTCCCCTTCCACTTATTCGAGCATCCATTACGCCATGTTTATTCTCTTCGCTTTGTATCTGATATCAGTGCCGCTGATCCACTATGCACTCGCCTCCTCTCCCATGCTTGGGAGTCCCTGCACGACCGCGCACGATCACCTCGACCCTCAGACCCGCGCCTTGCTAACTTCATGTGATGCCCAGACTGTTTGCTCCGCACCCCTTAACGGGACATGCCGTACTCGATCGTGTAGACGCGACACGTTTGCATTCGGATACGCATACGACGATCCTATACCCCCGCTCTGTCCATCAGACAGCTTCTGTCCTGATGAAGGGGATGAATGCCGCTCCCTCGTCAGTCCAGGCCAGGGATGTCAGTTCAATAGAGACGATCAGTGTGCACCACCGGAAGATCAAGACGCTGCTCTCGAACTGTCGGACCCGCAAAATAATAATGGCTCTATTTGTGTCAAGTCTGTATGCATGTACGTCCTCTTCTGAGCTTCCGACTGATATAGGGAATATATGACATCTATTTTTACTCTCGTGTCTAGGTATGCCAACGTGACGGCGGGACAATCATGCGTTTACGAGCTCACAGGTTATACAACAGCCGATCATGATGGACAGGACTCCACAAACATCATTGTTCGTGATAATTGTCGTACAGCAGAGTTCTTCTGCGATAGTTCAACAAGTCTCTGTGTCCCGGTGAAGGAGATCGGCCAGCAATGCCAATATAACCGAGATTGCCGTTCGGTGAGTTAGCTGTTTCCAGCCTGTTGCATCAACTAAGCCGCCTTCGCTGTTCGTATCCTTTGCACTTTGTGTGGACATGTCCCCAGTACACCTGTCTCAATAACGCTTGCGCGAGCTCTTCTGATGCACCAGTCGACGTGGCAATCTGGCAGTATATCGTCACATGCATTTCAATTATTTCAGGCACGTTTGTTCCGTAAAGGATATCCCTTCGGTCGCTCATGTCTCTCCTCCAGCAATGATTACTACTTGCGTCATGTTGACGCTCATGCATAAGCGAAATCGCCTGGAAAGTTACAATGAGACAAGAGATTACTGTTATGAACAGATAACGTCCGTCTCTGCGCTTGTTCTCGGACTGGCTTCAGGGCAGATGTGTTTGACTGACGTGATCAATGTTCGGTTCTGGTTGACAGACTTCGTCGCCGCATCATGGCGTTGCAGCATGGTGGCGTCGCTCTTGATCGTCGGCCATAAATTTCCCATCTCGATCGAGTATGCAGGAATGGCGGTGTGGCTACCGGTGTTATTCTTCGTGTTCTCTCGATTTCCCAAACGCGGCATTATGCATCAATTATTCTGCTATTCTTCATTCCCAAGCTTGTTGTAACCCCAGGGAGCAACTTTTGCACATCGGACTTTTTCTGGCTCCATCGCAGTTCAGAACCGAACTGAGCATCATCAGACCAACGAGATTATCAGCGCTCAGCTCCGTTGGGTTCAATGGGACGTCTATATTTGGGTCTGCGAAAAAGGTCAGAGACCATTCTATTCAGCAGACGGCCATCATTCATGTCGAACTATGTAAGTGCCTGTGTTATGGCATTCTGGGCTAAATATCTCCTAGTAGGGAGGCCTCTTCACGGAGTTTAGGATCAATATGAGGTGTCTTCGGTGTTTGTCTTCGACGCCCCTCTTGGCGCTGATTCGACAAAGTTTCCGATGATAAGAATCGCTCAGTGGCGTTCCAATGGCCCCCTTGGAACTTGACACCCGGTGTTACTTCTCAGGGTCCATCGGTGCCCTCTCACATGGTCAGATTTGGTCGATTCCGGGAAAGCATCGAACCCTCTGCGGTTGGGTTTTAATTGATGCTGGGTGAACCGAGGATCGGCTCGACATGTCTTCCCAGCATTTGCTTTAGTTCCACGGTGATATCCATATTGCTTAGAGTAATAAAGTGCTCTGATTGCTTTTCTCGAGGCTGAAGGCTGCATAAGAAGCTTGACATTCGGATACCGGGTCTCATCCAATCCGTTCCCCACAATGCCCAGGGATTCTACCGCCACCTTCGACATAGGCGTTCTCATCCAATGGCTGTCCGCAGAGACAATTTCTACCATTCGTCTTCCTCGGCTCGACGACACTTCGGAACTGTCGTGGTCTCTTTGGGGTTGTCGGAAGCTACTCATACAGAACTTTGCTCATATTGTCGCGGCATCAATTTCTCCTGACCTCGCAAACCAGGATCCCACACAGCATTCTCTCATCCTGTCCCATCGAAAGACTGATCCCTTTGCTGTTGCTCAAGTGCGGAATACTAAACCACGAGGTATTCTACGAGTCTTCACCATGTCGCCCGGTTCCCAAGTTTTTGCGGTGCACACCACGCTTTCATACCCACCTTACCTTAAGCAGTTGTTCAGCGTCGTCGCTGCGGTCAGCGTGGACCAAGCGCAAACTGGTAGTGACCGGAAGATCTTGCTTTCGATCGACGGCCAGCTGATGTCCACAGTGTTTCTTGGTAGCCTTGCGTGTTCTATCGCGAACAACAGAATCATCTTTTCCAATCCGGAGCGTCGGGTTGTTAAGTTGTTCCGTCGCTTTATCAACGATACCATCGAGCGCGCTCGAGGATTTTTGGAAGCCCGTGCTGGTGAATTAGATTCCGTGACAAATACTGGCCTTGTTATTGGTGACAATTTCGCCCAACTGCTCATCCTGGAGGCCACGAATCAAAGGTTCGTTTTTTTCTTACGCCTGCTTGTGTTGCCGCTTACTGGTATCTACACACAGATCTTTAGCCAAGTTCGTTGATCATGCTGGAAAATGGAATTTCTTTCGAGGTACGCATCACGATTGGTAAGTCTTTGAATGTGTGACATAACTTTCTTCATCAGGGAGGCCTATACTTGCTCCCGAAGACTTTCCTCCAGACTTTGATACCACATCAATTGCAATGACAGTACTCGAGCGCGATGCTGACTTGGCAAATTCTGTCATGGATGATATGCTACAGTATCGTGACCAAAACGGAATTCTTTTGGTGCGACATCAGGAAAAGGGCAGATTACTTACGTGACTTTTCCGAACTTTTCTGCACTTGTTCATTCTTATCAGCTTTTTGACCAACTTACAGACTTAAAGAATATATTTTCATGATTATAATAGGATAAAAGTCCAACAAGTCAAGAAAAGAGACGAGCGAGCAAAAAAGTCAAGAAAAGAGGAGAAGAAAAGTCCCGAGATATTGTAACAAGTTGAAAAAGTAGGTTAAACGTGATGCCCGTGATACCTTATGTCTGATGTTTGGAAACCGTTACAGATGTCATCTGCCTGTGGCTCGATTTGTCGCAGGTGACAGTGCTGAGCTCTCGCTAGTGAGCGGCTCGCTCGGAGGAGGCGGATGAACTGCGGGATGAACTTGGGCTAGAGGCCATGACTGAGCATGGTCGGCACGGCGGGGAGCAGGGCGGGACGTACGTGGTGCGAAAAGTCAGCGTCCATGATGATCACAAAGTCCCCCGTGACAAAGTTGAGCCCGTGGATGTACGCTGTCCTACGCAACGTCAGGCCGTGCGTTCGAAAGAGACACGATCAGAGCATCAGCACATACCCAAGGCCAAGTTTGCCAGCGCGCAGGTGCAGGACCTGCAGGAATGTGCAATGTGCGTTGAGCACAGGTGGCGGGGGTGGGGCAGGGGCAGGGGTAGCTCACGATTTTGTCCTCGCCGTACACGTGCGTGAGCTCGGCGGCAACGTCCTGTGTGCTGTCCAGGCTGTTATCGTCGACGACGATGATCTCCCACACCAAATCACTGTGTTCATCACGCCCCAGAGGGAGTTGAGCTCGGCTTGTCTCGGAAATAGCTGATGTTATGGTCGAAAAGAGCATGTGCATGACACTGTGCGCGCCAGGTCAGGTTGGGTCGGTATCAGATGCAGAGACAATGAAAACGAGGCACACCGCGACGTACCTTGCACAGCGTGACTCTCGGCGCCGGCAATGCTCCCAAAGCTGCCATCAAAATTCCTGCGCTCCACAAGGTGCACGACAGTCTTGTACCGGTCGAGTTGGTCGAGCGCGGAGATGGTGCGATAGAGAACGTGCGTGTCGAGCTCACTGACTGTGTCCCCTGTGAATACACTGACAGCCGCTAAAGGTCGAGCTGTGGTGAGACAGCGATGAGCATGACGCACTCATGACGCTCGACTTGGAGCTCCAACAGTAGACAGCCGGTAAGCACGCATGCTTATGTACACACTCTGCCTTACTTAACTAACTCATCGACGCTCGGCCTCTCCTGTCTTTCACTTGTCTCTCACCACCACTCGCAAATTCTCCAGCTACAACACCCCTCTTGGAGCTTCACCATCCTGGAGCTAGGTGGGCTTCCTCGGAACCATGGTGAGATGTGAGTCCCTTGTGCATGGAGCCGTCTTTCTTGCATTGAACAGGAGGGTTTCGAACAGTGAAGGCGAGTCTACAAAATGTATTGTATGTTCCGTCCTCCTTAATAATCATCTACTTATCTATACTGACATTTTTCTTGAGCCCCGCGTGGTTCGCAGGACGAGTCTCACCCACATCGTTGATCAACACTGGCAAGACCCCCCGAGCCCTATTGGGAGCCAGACCGAGGGCCTTGGGATCAGCTCGCCAGCTGAGGTGCTGGCCAAGGGCCGCACGCCCCTCATGACCCCTGTCGAGCGCCATCGCGGCGCCTTCCTCCCCTCCCTAGGTAAGAGCTTGACCTGAAGCCAATTAGTGTGCTGAACAACTATCCCCAGTCATCGCCCATCCAAACTCATTCGACTCTGACGACCTGGAGATGAACGACCGCGCCATCCAAAATCAGATTGCCTAGCTGTTGTCTGGCTGTGCCTCGCACGTCGCCATGCAAACACTGCCATCACAGCCCCCGCCGGCCTCGCACGACTAGCTAAAGGCGCTCACCGACACACACAAGGACGGGAAGCCTGAGTCCATGCAGCGCGCACAAGCCTGCAGGAAGGCCGGCATTGGGCAGTCAAGTGCACTGCAGAGCTTGAGACGGCCTCCTTGCCAGGTATTGTTTCTCCTCATTCACCTCAAGCATTTTCTCATGCTGATGTCGTTGACAGGAACCATCGCGTTGTACGATAATTGCATGAGCGCCGCCGAAACCAGGCGCTGCGAGCCGGAAGATGCCATCGCGGCCGTGATGTTCGGGGCGTACCAGGCCGGGTGAGGGTGTGGGCGCTGCGACGTATAGTTACTTTAGATAAACCTTAGTTAAACTATAGTCAATAAATAAATAAATTTTGGAAATCTAGAATCAATAATGATGTGGAGCATCTTAAAGACCTTTTATGGGTTGCTTACATGGCTTTTTGTGACACTTTCATGACTTTTAATCTGTCTTAGGCAAGTTACCCGGACTTTTCTAAGGAGGGAGCCCACTTGTTGAACTTTTCTAAGAGGTGAATCTGCCTATCTAAGTAGGATCTTCTTGGAACCTTAGGTCACTTTTCGGAACTTACAACCTTATACAAGCCCTGTAAGTTCCGAAAAGTAATTTGACGTTTTCCTGATGGAACGCTATTTTTCTACTTTTTATGCTTTTTATGAACGCATTGCCATACAGACATACTTCGATCACAGTCGCCCAAGACAAGATCCTGTTGTCTGCATTAACGCCCTCAGCTTTTTCTACTCCCGAAATCACGGCCCAGACCTTGAGCAGACGTTGTTCTGGGTGCACAATGTTCTCCTCCATCGTTCATACGCCAACGGGACACGATATTACGAGACAGCCGAGTGCTTCTTGTACTTCCTCAGCCGGCTTCTTGTAACGGCCCGTGACGAAAATTTACGCGCCCTTCTGGAATCGCCCTTGAAGGAACGGCTGAAGGAGCGCATAGGAGCACCTGGCGATGCAACAGCTCTGTCCATGCGAGTTATGGCATGTGCCAATGTGGGGCTACAGGACCGGGTTGACGCGGAACGTCTTCTGCTATTGCAGGGCAAGGACGGTGGATGGGATTCGGGATGGATCTATAAATACGGATCGACAGGCATAAAGATAGGCAATCGCGGTCTGACTACAGCGCTAGCGATCAACGCCATACAGGCTTCCTACAGCCCTTCCGACAGGGTTCCCATGTGAATGCAATAGCACGTACCAAGCTTTTCCTTCTCTGAATGTCGATATGGTTTATCGCCGCGTAATAAAATTGAATTGTGCACATTCGGTGAGGATAAGCAAAGAACGTTGATGAAGAGTGGTGAGTATTTTGAGACCATGGCAGAGGACAATCTTCGTCAAAAACGCAAGGAGAATGACCGGTGCCAATCAAGAAATTAATGACACAATGATATTCAAGCCCGCTGGGGTCTGATAAGAGACAATAATGCCCTTATTACCCCTTGTCAGACTCATAACGTGCTTGAATTAAAACAGGCCGCGGAGGTTAAATTGGTTCTCGGGCTACTCCGGGGAGCAATAAAATGTTTTCCTTTCCAAAGCTTCACCGATAGCCGTTAAACGTTAAAGCATGCAGGCAATGTTTAAGAACGGCAGATTCTGTACGAACCCAGCTCTTCGGAAACTGATAGTATGCTCCATCGAGCTCACAGAACTACATCCGCATATACCTATGGTTTCCCTCCGCATTCTCGACACTAAAGCAATAAGTATCACTGTCCCCAGGAGAGACCGGTGAGTGTCGCGACTGCTTTCAATAAACGCCGGTGTCACAATATTTTTCTGATTGAAGACAGGCTCCAATGACAAGGATGATAAGGCTATGCGCTACGACGCATTTTGGTGCTGGCATCATTGATCCGACGACTGATGCATTTCCCCTTCCTTCCTCAATATTCGCAAAGCCGGACAAAGACAGATAAGCGGATTTGCGATTTCTACCCGGTATTGCGATCATACGCGCCGAATCCTGCCAAAGAGTCACTTCCATCATCGGAGAACTTGGGTTTGTTTGACACGATGTGACCGTGTGCATCTGATTACGTGTCAAACCAGATACTTGATTCTCTGCTCGGTCGCTCACTCTCCCACTTTTGGCTGCACGGAACTGCTCCTGCCCTGTCGTTTATTGACACAGCTCCAGATCACGTGAAATGAACGCTGAGAGCCCAGACGTTAAACTACGCCTCGCCGAAGTCTGCTAGTACCTATTTCTACAGCTTTACAAAACTCCTTCGGAAGAGGAAACAACATCGGTCCCTGGATGGCTAGATTTTGTATTATTGGATGACACTCTCTGAGATGAGAAGCTCGATCTCAGTGACGTTGATATGACACAGCACGCACTTGGGTCGCCGAACCTCCTATCTCCGACACTCGATATATACTCGTGGAAGCTTCCATAACATGAACGGCATTCAGGCCTTTAGGATCCCCAGCATAATATCCATGCATTCACACCGTCGTGGCATTTTCCAAGCTAGTATATTTCATCTACCTCCTTGCCGGAGCGATCCTCTCCCTCCACATCAACTTCTCTCCGATACCACTGTGTCTGCCTGTTTCTCATCGGAACTTCGCCTCCATCGCTTCCATAACCCATATGCATACCCGTCACTCGCCACACCTGCTCCGTTGTGCTGCTCCTGTTGCTGTTGGCGAAGGTGCACGTCCGGATCGCACAGAAGTACCACGATGCGCAAGAAAGCTCCTAGGTACAGTGTCGCCCTACGGCGTCCCAACCCAGCGGAGTTCAGCAATGGGCGGTCCATATAGCAAGGCGAGCACCTACACGAGAGTCCATCCGAGCCCCATCATTGCCGCAAACGCACCAGGATTGTGACTACGAGCAGAGTCGGCACGTTGGCGTTCGAGGATAACTTCAATGAAGGCTGTCGTGCCGAGCGCGGCGAGCAGCAGGCGCGTCGCCGCTCCGAGGAACAAACCCCAAACGCCCTTGCCTGCCTCTGCCCCGTGCCTATCTGGATCTAAACTCGTTCTCCCCGCAAATTCCTTCGCCTGCACGCTCATAGGCGTTCCATCCGACTGAGGTTCCGATTCCACGGCAGAGTCTGGATCGTGTTCGTCGCTGGAGCACCACGTGCTTATTATGCTGAGCAGACCCAGGAGGGCGGCAAGCGCGCAGAACGTGAGCGCAAGAGCGCGCGCGCGCGACTCTCCTTGTGGGAATGAAATGACGCTGAACTCTCCAGTCTCCGCGGCGGAGATCGGCAGCAGCTGCGCCGAGGGGAGTATACCGTCTGGAGCGTCGGGGGCGGCGTTTGGGGGCGTGGTATTGTTAAGTAGAGGCGAAGCTGGGGAATGGGGACTCGATGTGGGGGCGGCGGGATGTGGGGATGAATATGCGTCAAGAGTTGCGACGAGGAGCGGAACGCAGAGGGCGATGCGGACGGGGATAATGATCGAGCAGCATGCTGTGCGGATTCTGAGGACGCCGGGTGCCATGGTCGGCGATGGATATAGGTGTGGATACGTTGAGGATAGGATGGGGGTGCACAGTGGTTGAAGACCGGGGGCGGCGGTCACCTTGGGCTCATTCATATGTTGTGCGCACGCCGCTTGTTCGGCTCGTCTGCGCGCAACCGACAGCGAAGAACATTTATATCCCAAACGGGAGAAAGCACGTCGCTCGACTCCGCCGACCATGTCCCAATCTATCCGACCTAGTTACAGCCCGCCGATCCATCTGGCCGACGCCTCCAAAGCTTCCGTCCTTTCAGGTTCATGGAAAAACAGACCGACAAAGTCATGCGTTCCCTCCGGTTGCTCCAGGTGCGTGACCTGGCCTTCCCCGCTCCCAACTCCCATATCCCTAGCCATCCTCCTCACCAGGATCCGTATCTGATCCCGAAACATCTCCGCACCCCCAGATACCACCAGCGTGCGTGGGAACCCGGTAAACGACACCTCCGCGTCCTCGTCGTCCTCGTCGCATGCCGGCGATATGTAGCGGTTTCGGAGGCCTTCTGGGCTCAGCAGCGGGCCGAGGAACGCGGTGCGCACGTACAGTGCGCCTAGATGGTTGTGCGCGAGAAGATAGTCCGAGTCGTAGTTGGCGAACGGCGACCCGCCCGCGAACACGTCCGACCCCGACAAGTCGGCCCACGGCGAAAACAAGAGCAGCCCCCCGGGCGGCGGGGGCATCATCTCCTCGTCCTTCTCCCCGTCGGCCACCCAGCCCGCATTCTCGACGAGGTACCGGACGAGCGCGAGCGCGAGGTTCCCGCCGGCAGAGTCCCCCGCGACCACCACGTCCTCCGCTCGAAACCCGACGTCGCGCACGAGGTAGAGGTACCCCGCGAGCGCGTCGAGCAGCGCCGCCGGGAACGCGTGCTGCGGCGCGTCCGGCGCCGCGACCGACAGCCTGTACTCCACCGCGAACCCGCGCCACATGCGCACGCGCGTGCGCCTGCAGTGCGCGAGCAGGCCGTGCGTGATGGTCGCGATCGGGTCCTTGGGGCTCGCGGAGAGCCGGATGTAGCCCCCGCCGTGCAGCATGTACAGCACCTTCTCGCCTGGTGCTGCGCGCGCGCCTACGGCGCCTTTGGGCGTGGGCGCGTCGGTGTCGAGAGCGGAGGCCCAGTAGCCCGGTATGCTTGTGGGCGCGGCGCGCGCGTTGGATGCCCAGGTGCGAATCTGTGGGGTCAGGGCGGACTGAGGCGCGGGCGGCAGCCAGACGTGGTCGAGGGAGTCGGGAGCGACGGTCAAGTGATCGCCGAGGCGTTGAAGGTGGCCGATCCTGAAGCGTTGGAGAAGAAATGGGTCCATCTTTCATGAGGATAGAGATGGAACGGTACTGCACGCACCGCGTGGTTGTCAGCGTTATTCGGCGGAGGACCTGCACCCACACGACGCGGCTGAGAGGCCATGCCGGACGCGCGCGCCAGGACGGGCGAGCGTTCAAAGCGAGCCAAAATGGGATGCGGAGGAGAAGCGTCGTAAGCAGCTCGTAGAGGATGTACAGCGCCTTGAGAGGCTGGTTCTGGAACGCGTGGACTTGGTTCATCGCGGATCCCAGTCGGGCGTGTGCAGAGAGCCGGGGGAGACGTGGTGAGTCGCCGTGTCGCCCTCACTCGGAGGTTAAATCTTGATCTCGGAGACAGGTTCAATGGAAACGCGCAGAGCGCAGGCGAGGACTCGGAGGCGCGGAGCGGTTGGCACATGATATCCAGGCATGTATGGGACGCGGATGTGGATGGTTGACGGCGTCTTTGGTGCGTGGCTCGTTTGTTTGGGGAGGAACGATGGCATTCCCGGCGAACAGGAGGGACATTACGATATCGTCTCAGGCATGGCGATTGTAGACGCTCAGTCTGTATGTACACGCGAGTAAAAAATATACCGCGTGCATCGAACAAGCAAGTCAACGATGAGCGCTCGAGCTACCACACGCTTGTTCCGACAAGGATCGAAAGAAGCACCAGATCGTCATCGAGTCGAGCACTGATCGCATAGTGCCAACCGCAATCGACTGCAGTGCGTGCGCCGTGCCTGCACCGCGCCTTGCCCGGAACACGGGGCTGATCCGGCCCTCAGCGCTCCCGCAGGCCCTCAGATCTCACGCGATCCGTGCGCCACGACCTCCCACGACCTCCAAGCAAGCAAGCCACGCCCCTCGCACAGGATCACCTCCGTCCACAGCGCCATCCCGCCCATGCTCACTTGAATTCTAGAAACCAAATACATACATACATGCATACACACACGTCGCCCCGCGACCGGCTCTAACCCGGTGCGCCCGCCCACGGCTCGCCCGCGCTCACGCCCGCACCCGCCCCTCCACGCGCACCCCCGCCCGCGGGCCCCCCACGCGCGGCGCCACGCCCACCTTCGCATCGCGCCCCTCCACGAGGCCCAGCCGCGCCCAGAACGCGCGCGCCCCCGCGTCCCCGTCTACACCCTCCGCATCCGCATCGTCGCCGTCGCCGTCGAACGACGCGAGGTGCGCGGTCACGAGCATCCCCGCTTTCGCACTGCCCTCTTCGCTCTCCGCACCGTCCTCTTCCTCTCCCTCTTCCTCGTCCGACCCAGACCCAGACCCCGACCCCAAGGGAAAGTAGGACCCCCCCGCGTACGCATGCGCGCACGGCGGCGCGCACGAGGCGCGAGGCGAGGCCGCGGCGGCGGTGTGCGCGGGCGACGCCGAGCGTGAGGATGTGGGCCTCGAGGGCGGGCGCGGTCGGGGGTTTCGAGAGCGGGTTGGGAGGTTTGGATTTGGAGAGGGCGAGGTCGTTGGTGGGCGCGTGGAGGGCGGCGGAGATGAACGCTACGGGCGCGGGGGCGGGGTCTGCAGAGGAAATGGGGGTGGGGACTGCGACGAGGCAGAGGCGGGTGGGGTGGACGAGGAGCTGGTGGAAGAATGCGGGCGGGAGGGGGTGCGGGACGAGTGCGCGCTGGGGGCGGCGACGGCGTGAGCACGCGCACACACGGCGGCGACGGCGGCGGCGACAAGGGTGCGGGATGGAAGGGAAGGGGGAGAGGAGGGAAGGAGGGGGAGAGGGGAGAAAGGGAGAAAGGGCAAGGGAGGGGGGGACTTACGTGGAGCTGGCGCACGGCGGGATGTCGGCGGAGGAGAGGTGGCGGATGGTGTACGCCGCGTCTGCGGAGACGGAGACGGGGAGTAGAGGGGCGAGGGCGGGGCGGAGTCGGCCATGGTGCGCGCGCTCGAGGTCGGTGGTGGGGAGGGGGAGGGGTCAGATGCGGGGGTGGTATGTGTGTGTGGCCCGCGCTCTTGCAGGCCTGATATACGTCCCTCGAAAAAAGAAAAAGGAAAAGACACTTACATACGCACACGGACCCAGGCCTCGCGACTCACGTACGCAGTGACGCAGACGCAGACGCAGACACAGGCGCGCGCGCGCGTGAGCGTATGAGCAATGATGCGATAAGCAGGGAGGGAGGGGGGAGGGGCGTCCCGGGCGCGGGGAGCCGTCATCTTCCGCGCCCGGTGGACTGATTTCTGATATGATGTATGACGAAGGGGGGCAGATAACCAGGCCTGTCGCCCAGGCCAGGACTCAGCGGGGCCATTTGGGGTGTATGCATGTAGGTTTGGGTGGGCGTAGCGTGGGTGGCGGGCGCGCTTGGCGGGGCCTGGAACTTTAGACGTGGAGGGAGGAGGGATGGGGTGGGCGCGGGCGCGGGCGCCACGGGCGGGGGGTGCATTATCTGCTGGGCTTGGAAGGCCATGGGTTTGGGCCCTGGGAGGCAGAAGGCGATGCTCGCGGGCGATGGGCATGTATCTTAGCGGTCGCGGCCTGCGAGGATGGGAAAGTCGACGGCGGACCCGTCCTGGGACCGGGACGTGCACGGGGAGTGCGCCGTCGCCGCCAGCCAGCCCGCGATCACCTGACGACGCGGGATCCAACGCGGCCAGCGGGATCGGCATCGAGCGTGCGATCGATGGCAGGTACAAAATACAAGCACGAAATAGGCAACTCGTCCAGATGCGTGTCGTGCGTGTTACTCGATGCGGGAGATGGGAGTGCGATGCGGTCGAAAGCGCTCCCAGACAATAAACCTGATGGCCTGATCAGCGGACGGCGCACGGCGCGAGATGCCCCAGAGCGCCCGATGCGCGTGCACAGCTGCACGCGCAGAAGCATGTGTTTATGCGGGCGCCAGCCAGCCAGCCACCAGCCACCAGACGGATCTTGACCTACTACTGCAGATAGCCAGCCACCAGACGGATCTTGACCTACTGCTGCAGATCATTACTCGCGGTTGACTTACAAGGCAACGAGTTCCGGCGAAGCATGTGCGAGTGGGTTCGTAGGCTGTGGGGAGGGGGCGCAGTGACGGAGGGCCATTGGGAGGCGTCGGTGTGGTGCGGGGGCCCGCGGGCGGGGTTCGCGAGACGCGGAGCGTGGGCGCGGGACTGGCAGATTGGTAGCGGGTGCCATGTTGGGCCGGAGGCTAGCTATTAGGGCGTAATGAGGTTAAAGCTGAGGCGTGCGCGACTGGCGGGGGCAGGCGAATAGGCGGTAGGCTGGTATGATAGACGGAGTCGAGAGCGGGCTGGGTTGCGCTATTTTTGCGCGGGCGAAGGGGGCGGGCGACGCGACGCGACGTGTGATTCGTCGGCGGGTGAGGGTGGCAGCGGGGGGGGAGAATGGACGGCGGGGAGGGCCGGGCGAAGGACGGTTCGCAGGGAGGGGATTGGTGGGGAGGATGCTCGCGCGCGAAGGCCTTCGTTCAGGACCGTTTCTCCGAGGATGAACAGGGATGAAACGCGCACATGTTGGCGTGAATGAGGTTCTATGACATGTTGAGGGGACGCAAGCGAGATGTGCGAGGGGTTGAAGGTGTTGAGCCTGGTTGAGCCGCTGGCGCCGTGAGCGCGACCGTAGGCAAACCTGGCTGGGAGGAGCGTGACGGTGGCTGTGACGAGACGCACGCAGGGAGGTTCTCTCGCTCTCGGCTGTGGGTCGGAGACTACTAGGATGTTCCCTGACGATTCTCCTGAGTCGTGCGTCTCCCACTCGCGACGACGGCTTGCAATCCGCTGCGGCTGACAGGCCAATCGCCATCACGGGCCGTTCGCGGTGTCCCGCTTGAAGGGTCGGGCAGAAACGGGAGGAGCGAGTGAGCCCCGGATTTGGATATCGAATGGAGTGGCTGCGCCGTATAAAGCGTCCCCGGATCCCATCGCCTGCAGTCTCCATTCCCCGCACCCAGCCCTCCCTGCCCCGTGCTCGCCGCCTGCGCGCTCCTCTCAAGGTCCGTACTGCTCTTCCCTCTTGGGCCGTGTGGCGCTGCCGGTGGGTGGCGCGGGTCCCGTGCCCCCGACGCGAGCTCGGCCGACGGAGCTTACCCCGCACCGCCTGCCCCTCTGTCCTTTGTTACCCACGCCCGTGCTCACCGTCGTCCCTCCCAGCTACTCCCGCCCACCATGGTCTTCCCTCTCATGACCCCCTACGTCACCCCCCACATCCTCCACAAGAACTACGCACAGGCGTCCGACAACGAGATCATGTCCAATCGTCTGTCCTCTTTCCTCGCTTTTTTTTTTTTTTCAATCCACTCATTTTCCCCCACCGTCATCGGCCGCGACCTCGAGTACTTCTCCCAGGCCGGCTTCGACATGGACAAGATCACCCTCAAGCGCAACGCCCCCGTCGCCCTCCTCTACGAAGACGCCATCCGCAACGAGGGCGCCATCATCTCCTCCTCCGGCGCCCTCATCAACTTTTCCGGCAAGAAGACCGGCCGCTCCCCCAAAGACAAGCGCATCGTCTACGAGGACACCAGCAAGGACGACATCTGGTGGGGCAGCGTCAACATCAAGATGGACGAGCGTGAGTCCCCCCCCCCCTTACCTCCCCTCCCTCCGGCCACGCCTCTGACCCGCCTCGCCTGCGAAGACACCTTTGAGATCAACCGCGAGCGTGCGATCGACTACCTCAACACCCGCGACAACGTCTACGTCTTTGACGGCTTCGCGGGCGTAAGTTTCTGCCGTCCGCGAGCCCCGTGACGCTCTTTCGTGTACTGATCCTTGGCGGCCTAGTGGGACCCGAAGTACCGCATCAAGGTCCGCGTCATCTGCGCCCGTGCCTACCACGCCCTCTTCATGGCAAGTCGCCCCCCCGTGCCCCCTCACTCCACGTGCTCACCGTTCGACAGAACAACATGCTCATCCGCCCCACGGAGGAGGAGCTCGCCAACTTTGGCGAGCCCGACTTCATCATCTACAACGCGGGCCAGTTCCCCGCGAACAGGTTCACAAAGGGCATGAGCTCCACCACCTCCGTCGAGATCAACTTCAAGCGCATGGAGATGGTCATCCTCGGCACCGAGTACGCCGGCGAGATGAAGAAGGGCGTCTTCTCCGTCATGGTACGTCCCTCCCCTCCCCGTCTCGCAGCCACGACGCCGACGCGCATACATGCGGCAATAGCACTATCTCCAGCCCGTCAAGTTCAACACGCTCTCCCTCCACTCGTCCGCGAACGTCGGCATGGAGAAGAACGACGTGACGCTCTTCTTCGGGCTGTCGGGGACGGGCAAGACGACGCTCTCCGCGGACCCGCGGCGGCTGCTCATCGGCGACGACGAGCACGTCTGGTCCGACACGGGCGTGTTCAACATCGAGGGCGGGTGCTACGCCAAGTGCGTCAACCTCTCCGCCGAGAAGGAGCCGGAGATCTTCAACGCGATCCGCTTCGGGAGCATCCTCGAGAACGTCGTCTACAACCCCGTCTCGCGCGTGCCCGACTACGACGACGTGGGCATCACGGAGAACACGCGCTGCGCGTACCCGATCGAGTTCATCCCCAACGCGCAGATCCCGTGCGCCGTCGACCGCCAGCCGAGCAACATCATCATGCTCACCTGCGACGCCTTTGGCGTCCTCCCGCCCGTCAGCAAGCTCACCCCCGAGCAGGCCAGCTACCACTTCCTCGCGGGCTACACCTCGTGAGTCTCCCGTCGCCGTCCGCGCCGCGTCGCATATATTGAGCTCCCTCATCTAGGAAAACCCCCGGCACGGAAGACGGTGTGCTGGAGCCCATCCCCACCTTCTCCACGTGCTACAGCGCGCCGTTCATCGTCCTCCACGTGCGTCCCATCCCCGCCTCTCTCTCTCTCCTCCCCTGACGTCCTGACCCCATCTCCAGCCCGGCCGCTACGCCTCGATGCTCGCGGAGCGCATGGCGAAGCACAAGGTCGACTGCTGGCTCATCAACACCGGCTGGACGGGCGGCAAGTTCGGCACGGGCAAGCGCTGCCCGCTCGAGTACACGCGGCGCATCGTCGACGCGGTGCACTCGGGCGAGCTCGCGGCGGCCGAGTACGAGACGTTCGGCACGTTCGGGCTCGCGATCCCGACCGCGCTCGAGGGCGTGCCGCGGGACCTGCTGAACCCCGAGCGCGCGTGGGCGGACCGCGCGGCGTTCGAGCGCGAGGTGAGGAAGCTGGGCGTGATGTTCACCAGGGCGTTCAAGAACTACGAGCAGGACGTGGACGTGAAGGTGAAGCTGGCCGGGCCGCAGCTCAAGCCGCAGTAGGCGCGGGGCCACTTGCGAGCGAGTCGGCGAGCGAGCCACAGGGTGGGTTTTTTTTGATGATTAGACGGGCGGGCGGGTGTGCGGGCGTGATTATACGGGCGGGCAGGCAGGCAGGCGGGCGAGCGGGCGAGCGAGCGCGCGCACACACATCTAGGTTCATCGTGGTATTATAGCGGATCATCCTGTATAGATAGACTATTACGAGCGAGCGAATGAACGAAGGCTGAAGCTTGAAGCGCGCTGAAGGCGAAGAAGAAAAAGAAACGAGCAAAATGGGAGATCCAGAGTGGGCCGCCGCTTTTTGCTTTCATTCAATGGCTGGTAATAATGTAACTTACTTGGCACCGCGGTCCATGCGTCCACGGTCACCGAACTCGATCGTACTCTCTGTATTCTCCAACCGTGTGGCAGTAGTAGCCCAAACATGATGTAGTAGTAGCAGAACCGGAGCCGCAGACGCCGCGGTGCACGACATGGTGCATGGACCCGTAAGCAGTAGGAGTAGCAGGGGTAGTATCCAAATGAGCAGATCCGACGAGGCGGGACGAACGAGACGCGGATTAAATAATTTATGAGGAGCGCGCGATATCCGACAACAAGAACACAACACTGTCGAAAAAAAACAGAAAGAGAGACAGAGACAGAGGAAGAGGAAGGGAGAGAGAGAGAGAGAGAGGGAAAAAAACACATAAAAAAGCAGCAAGATGCCCGTCGTCGTCGTCCGCCTTCCAAGTCAACGCATGCAGATTCACCGCTTCTTCGCGCGCGCCCGCGAAGGCGCCTTGGCCCCCCTGCTCTTCTTCACAGCCGCAGCCGCAGCCGCCGCGGCCGCTGGCGGCGGCTCGATGATCTCGATGTCCGAGTCCGACAGGCTGATGCTGACCGACGCCTTGCGCTTCGCCGCGCGCACGCTTGAGCTCGCAGACGACGCCGCTGCTGCCGCCCCTGCCGCCTGCTGCTGCGCCGTCGCGCCGTCCTGCTCTGCAAGCTCTGTCACTGTTGCCGTCGACGCGGAGCCGCTCGCGCGCGCGAGCGCCGCCACCGCCGCCGCCGCGACAGCGGGGCTCGGCCGACGCGAGGACGCGGCGGAGAGGCGCCCGGACCCGCGCGAGCGGACGGAGGACGCGGGCGAGGGCCTGCGCGAGGACGCACCAGCGGCGGCGGGGCGGCGGGGCGGGTCCTGATGCGCGTGGAGCGCGGGGAGGGCGCCGAGCTCGTCCTGCTCCTCGCCGCGCGCGACGCCGAGGCCGCCGCCGGCGAGGGCGTCGGCCTGCTGGAGGCCGACGCGGGTCTCGCGCCAGTCGCGCGCGAAGATGCTCTCGGTGGACAGGTTGTCGTGGAACGAGCGGAGGGTCGCCTCGAGCAGGGCGGTGTCGTGCGCCGGCGCGGGGATGATCGCGTCGCCCGTCGCGCGCGCGGCGAAGAGCTCGAGGGAGAGCGAGGCCGTGTTCTTCACCGCGGCCGTGCGGTGCTCGTCGGTCTGCTTTTCGTCCTTCGCGTCGCCTGCGAGCGGGTCGCCGAGGTTTTCGACCCACTCCCACGGCCGGTTCTGTACTGCCGCGCCGACGACGATGCGGCCCGCCGCATCGCGCGATGCGTAGGCCAGGTCGGCCACGACTTCGTTGGGACTGCAGTAAGGCAGGAGGGAGCGCAGGTTCTGGCGGTATTCCTCTGGCATGTCGGGGGGCAGGTCTATCATGCTGCGTTGGGGGTAATTGCGAAAGAGGTCGGGGACCGGACTCTTGGTATCAAATGCGATTTCTGTGATGCCCTCGTCAATTCGGCATGTAAACACTTCCAAAAAAGCTAACATACCATCAAGAAGGTAACAGTAAGTGTCTAATAAGAGTGGGAATGCAATTGGGTTTAGATGATCGCCTGCACCATGAGCCTGCCAAGAATCAACTGTCAGCCAGCGCCAAGTCGTAATCTTCTCATCACCTACCAGCGCAAGATCAAAAACAACCTCGCACATCTTGCCGCTGAGCTGTCGAGTCTTCGGAGTCCATACTCCTCGAAATGCCAAGTCGAACTGTAAAAGACGGGCCATCAGAACAGCCGCTTGCGTGGCCTGGGCCGGTGTCATCTCAGATTTGGCGGGCGGTTTGGGAGAGAGGATTGATCCGAGAGCTTCGAATTTGTTCATGAGGGTCTCGAAAAAATCGTTCTGGGTTGGTGCGTCCATCGTAGGAAGTTGAAGCGGATCATCTCTGACCGGTTCGACGACATGCGCGAGCAGACGAAGACGTTCCCCGACGACGTCCAAGGTTTGCTGAGAAGGCACCGATGTGATTTTCAATATCCCCGCAATCGTGTACAGGCCCATGTTGACGAACTGGAAGGAAGGAAAGTCAGAATAATCCAGCGATGACACTGGTAGCGAATACCTTGCTGACGATGGTAGGACCAACGCCTCTGGCCATGTCTGCCACAAAATCCGCTTCTTCCGTCGTCATGTGATGGTGCAAAAACTGAGCAATCAATTTATCGACCTTTGTCTTGCCATGGGTATGTGGAGTGCCCAGAGCCAATCGCTCGCCCATCTGCTTCAAGCCGAATTGCACCTCGATCGCTGTAGCTGCAAGCTTCCAAGGACTGAGGAGTGCGGATGTGTCCAGCCATTCTGATGACCCAATGGCTGCGGTGTCTGGGGCAGGAAAGTGAGGCAGGGAAGTCAGTCGGTGGTCATAAGAAAACATAGTAAAAGACAGACTTGTGCGGGCGACGTTTAGTATCAGCCGTAAGGCGTCCATAAGCGGCTCGACGAGACTCTCATCTAGCGAGTCATACTGCAACCACCGCTCAAACGCGGCACGAACAGCACTGAGATCTCTGTACACCCCTTGGCGGAACTCTGTGATTTCACACACAGCGTGTCGGATGGAGGACGACAGTTGGCGCAGCTCCTCGGGTATGTGAGGATTGTTCTCCACGAAAACCAGAACGGGGATATTCGAAACGAGCAATAAAAGATGCGGCTCCGCGCAGACGTCCTGGCGGCGAGTACGAATCCTTTGCGACTGAATGAAGTCTGTCGGAGGGATCTCATCCCCGTTGCCCTCCGTCCGTAGCATCAGTCGAGCAAAAATCTCATGGGCCGCACGGAGGTAAACTTCTGGCGGTTGAGAGATCGCCTGGGTGCCACCGGGGGGAGGAGGATTGAGCGCCCGCTGCCACATCGGGTACACCAAACCCTGGAGAATCGTCGTCGTCGACAGAGCACCCTGTACAGTAAGATAGAGCAGCGCCACCATCACGCAATCCCAAGCATCGGCATCAATCGCGATGAGCTCTGCAACCCCAGGCCCACTGAACCAATTCGCAACATGCTCGTCCAAGCCATTCGGCAGATGCTCGTCGATGTGAAGCAAGAACTCAGCATAGAGCAGTGCGCGCGCTCTGGCTCCTGCAGCATCCTGCGGCAACTGGGGCTTGATGCGCAGACTTGCGAACGTGTTGTCCCAGACTCGCCATGCCCAATCGGGCGCGGTACGATACCGGTACCACAAATTGTTAGCAAGTAACTGGGCTGCCCCGGGCCTTAGGTCATTGGGCAACAAGAGTATCTCTTGAAGGTGCGTGGGGACTGTCTCGGGATTGCCATCCGCAGCACGGAGAGCCTGTGTGTATGGTCGTGTTAGTGACCAAATGTAAGAACAACGGAGTGCATACTTGAGCGTAACTCATCATCTCCGACTCGATAACCTTGCGCGAATTGGAATCCAAGTTCCTGCCATTGTCGATCTCTAGCAACAATGTCAAAAGCACGCGAGAGTGCATGCCCCTAGCCTTGCAGGCACTATTAGCAGCATACAACGCGCTCGCGATTGTCTTCATGACATTCATGCTTGCCCATATCGAAAGATACCTTCGGATGGTCTCTATCAGCACGCCGAGAAGGTCAACGTTGAACGATGCCAAGTCTAGCATGGCAAGGCTAAGCTATAAACACAATCTCAACGGTACAGCACGAAACGCAAGTCTGATCTGCGCTTACATCCAATATAGATCCGTAGCATTTCACCTGGGCCATGAGTTCGACTGCCATGCAAAACGAGCGCACGACTTGACTTTGAAGAGGAGTGGAGCCTTGGATTTGGTATTGAAGGGGATCTCGGGTGCGCCTATCATCGTTAACAGTATCAACAAAGACAAAAGTTTCAATGACACCTTGCGACTCACGCCGGGAGAACCTTCAGGAGAAGAGGGAGTAACCACTGTCGGACCGTCCTGACTTGCTCATAACGAGGTGATGATAGGAACGTTGTAAGATCGGAATGCGCTGGGCCCATCGGATGCAACATAGGCTGCGGATCCACTGACTCGATACAAAGGGAAGGAAGAAGAATTCCCGTCCTGGTCAACACAAGAACAGCAGTAATGGTGGGAAGTGCCCACCAGAAAAGATATCCGGAATCAGGAGCCGAATCTCGCGCCGAATCTCGCGCTCGTTGAGCTCCTCGGGCGTCTCTCGGGCTCGGACGCCATGCAGCGTCACCTTGCGCTGATTGACGATCGAGGACGTCGACTTCTGCAAGGGAATCCACCTCAAGAACTCCCGATGCCGCGAACCGTCCTCCTATCCACAGCACCGGTTAGCCAGTCTCAAAAGAAAGATCGTCGATCATCACAACGTGAAAAGCAAACGTACTGCAGAGTGCAATAACCCAGGCTCACAGCGCGCGATAAGCCTCTGGATATATTTCGCATAGGAAAATAGCTCTCGCTTCACGAGTTCCCCGAACAGCAACGCGACCGCCTGCAGATTCTCCGGCGCGCCAGCCACGGTCGAGGAGTCGAGCCAGTCAAACAGCAAGTCCTGCAGCAGGTCGTCGGGGCAGTTATAATCGCGCCGCGTCGCACGATCACCTGCGCGGTCGCACCAGCGACGCAGGAGGGTCACCGCAGCATAAGGGCGGTGGTCCCCATATTGCAAGGGCGTCACGCTCCACGTCAGGAGCCTATCGACCTTGAGGGCAAACTGGGCATCCGTGGTCGGAGGGTCGAAAAAAGGGAACGTGTCGAGATCGGTGTTCACTGAAATGGAGTTGAGATGCTGTTAAAAGCGCCATTTAGGTTTAGTGATGGACGGAACAGTGAAAATGGTAGGTGAAAGCTACCATGACGTCCGTGACGGCCTCCGAAAGCCGCGCAAGCACGCGTGGGGGCAGGTTCCGAAAAAGCATCGCTTCGTTGCGCTTCTTGATATCTGCATGATTTTCGGCGAGCAGGCGGCGAAGGAAAATCTCCGTGTGCTCAAAAAGCGCGTCTGGCATTTCGCACACATCGCCCGCTAGAATACTGCTCAGCAGAGACGAGTGCGCGATCCACATACGGGGGCTGACGAATGCGTTCGGCATGTTGAAGCAACATCTCTGCCGAGATAGCACTGTTAATTTATGTGTCTCTTCGAATAATTGGACGAGATACATACTGCGATGAACGTCATTAGGATCTGGCTCAAATTTGATAGATGCAGCTTTGCGGATGTCGACATGATCTTGTTTCGCTGTCAGACCATCTGAATGGTATATGGGTTGAGCAGCTCACCTCTGTAATCTTACTGAGACAGGCATCGATTAAAGGGCGTACTAGAGCCCTGCAGGACACAAGACCTTCCATATACTCGTCGACCAACCGTGCGACGAAACTCGCTTGAGCCAAGTTACATGTATTCATCTGCAGCACCAGCCACGACAAGAACGTGCGGTTATCGACAAGTCCCTCCGAATAGAAGCTGCGCAGCAGATTCAAGCTAAAAGTTCAAACAAGCAAGAATGAGTGATATTAACAAAACTCCACGAATGAAGCTAATGTCACCAATACGTGAATCGCGAGATCCAGCGATCGCGTGTCTCAGAGTCAGAGAGAACACCCTTGAAAGTGGACTTTATATTGAGGCCAGGACGAGGGGCACTAGGGAGGAGGATTTCGCCAAGCTGCTTCTTCATATAGCCCGTGACGACGTTTGCCCAATCGACGCTATACTGCGTAGGGTCGTACGTTGGCTTATTTCGAAGGCCTGCCTACATATGGACAGAAATGAATGACATCATTCATCGAAGATAGGCGCGTTTTCAAAAAACACCAAGTTCTAGAGTAGGTGTACGATCACAAGAGTACTGACCGTCTCGTTTGCGCCGAACACTCGTAGAAACCATATCGCGCGAGGGATAGCGACATTGTTGACGTGTAGGAGATCGAGCAGATCTTGACCTTTGGCGCCGTGCGGAACGCTCTTTCCCAATTTACTGAGCGGCACGTCTGGGTTTGCGAGATCGGCGAACCATGCTTGACGTTTGGCGTCGTTCAAAGTGACCCGTGGGGGCATGCGAAACGACGACGGCCTGACGAGGTCAACAAAATTAAAGACATGCACAAAGGTAGTCGTGCATGTAGATACAGACGGGATGACCGGGACTGCCTCGGCGCGCCGGGCGAAGATTTGGTTCATCAGGTCCTCAAGACCCAACATGGCATCTTCGTGGAGTCTCTTTGTGACGACTTCCTGCGCGGTGAAAGTCTCCGCCTGCTCGCCAGTAAGTTTACGCGCATATATTGAGAGGTATAGACGTACGGAGACCGTAGCAGGGAGAATCAATCCATTCTTCACATTTGCTTCCGTCAGGATATCGACTTCCTGCCCAGGGCGTGGAGGAAAGTAACCAGTGTATCCTGATGTTTGTGTACATGCGAAAGATCAGTACCCTGTGCGACCGCGACGAGATCTCCGAGACACAGACGCACCTAGGTCGGCCGTGGAGTGTGCCTCTGGCAGCCATGTCGGAGGGCGCGACTCTGATATCTTCAAAGGCGATTGCTTTTCATTTTTGGAGTCGCGCATAGTATTGCCACCATGAGAACAGATCTAAGGGTATCAAGATGGAATGAAAAGGAAGGGTGGGTAATGCGGACGACGACCTCGACGCCTGCGACTCTCGCCGCTCGAATTACAGGGCCCGGTGGACTTCCCCGGTCCTGTTATGTAATGGGACGACGCGACGGTCTCCTGCTCGGTCCATCACCCGCCGTGCCTCTTCACGCTTCCCTTTCCGCGAAGACAATGCGCCAGTCTGTCGCCTCGTCGCGTTCGTCGCACATCCCCGGCCAAGCACCAAATGCAGCGGCGACCGCCCGCCTCACAGAGAAGAAGAAAGAGTTCGAGGCCGTCTCCGCGTTCGACCGCGCGAGCGCGATGTTCCTCAAGCGCATAGAGGGCCTAGCGGACGACTGCGATATCATGGCGGATGCTGGCATGGGTACGTTCTGCTCTGTCCAGGATCTTTCAGCGCTCCTCTAGTTAACTTCGCCGGTACGTGGCGCGTTGCAGTGCATGGGCAGGTTCTGGCACAGTGGCCGCAGATGTTTCGCATTCTCAACACTTATCGTATGTCACCCGTATCACTACCATTGCCGTCTGCGTTCGGGTCTGACGCGCACGCGCAATGTGCTTTTCAGTTGCTTCTCGAGAGCAGCCGACAGGAGACGGCGAAGAAGAGCCTGTTCCGCAGCCGATCGGCGAACGGCTCGTTCGTGTGCCCATCGAGGAGCTCCAGCCCGCGGAACCGCGACATTCATAGTTTCCATTCACGTCCCTCTTCGTGTATCCTCGAACACGCCACGATATTACCGGAAGAAGAATGAGAAGAATAGCATGTTATGTAGGAGGGGGTATGTAGGGCTACGACTTGGTACTCGCCACATTTTTCTTCTGTTCCTTCAACTGCGCTATGCGCTGCAAGGCGCCAGTGGCACGGACATCAGCACTTTCACCTCCAGATCAGATACAGCAGACATGCGAACCTGTTTCCTCTCTTCCTTCCTCCTCGCCATCTCAGCAGCCTTCTCCTCTTTTGTCATGCCCGCGGTGCTCACGGCTATCGGTGGGACTGGCGACGGCGTGCGTTTATCCTGGTCTGGCGGCTTTGGAGACGAGGTCAGCGTAGAGTGATGGTTGGAGGAGAGGGAGTGCGGTGGGGAGAGGGTCGTCGTCCGCGAAGATGCTGGCGCGGTCGGTTTTCGCGCTGGTTGGGTGGACAGTTTCGGATAGGATGGTAGTTCCGCGCTTCTTGTCACCAGGCTTTCTGAGTCGTCCATCGATCCCCAGGGGTCATCGTCGTCTAGATGTATCCAAATGTCAATCACGTATGCGCAGAAAGTCGGTGTGCGGAATCTACTCTGTGCCTGTTCCGACACGTCCTCGAACCCAAGCCCTATAGCGTTGACCTCTTTCCCGTTCGGTGCGCTCGCGAAGGCGCCTGAAAATGGGCATAAGATCACAGAACATGACGACTTTTGTACACACTTACTCCAGTCATCCTCGTCCGCATTGACATCCATAAGATCGCCATCAGCCCAAGAACCGCTAGTCTCCTCTATAAGCTCAGCTGGAAGGTCGCCCAGCATACTCTTGTGACTAGTCAGGCGCATTCCCTTAGGCTTCGTCGGCGCCGAGGAAGCGGATGGCGTTGCGGGCGCTGACACGACAGTGGTAGGGCGACTGGAAAACGGCAACCGTGGATCGGGCATCGAGGACGCGGGAGTGATAGCGCTATGCATATCCCCTGGCGCAATCTGACATTCAGCGATCGATCAACAAGCGGACGAAAGTAGAAAACTGAATGGTCTTAGACCTTCTTCCCGATGGAGGAGATGGCCCAGCCCGCCAGCGCGCCGGCTGCACCGGCAGCAGAACTAGCGAGCGTAGTCTGGCCGTTTGTGGCAGCAGTGAAGGCACCCAGGGGATTGGGCGTATCGTCTCCTGTAAGCGCCGTTTCGGGCTGTATGATGCCTCCATGGTCAGCATGGTTCATACTAAGACGCGAGGCAACACGAACCATGGTCGCAGAATGCACTTCCAGCCTCTTCATGAACATCTCGACCGCTTTCAACGCCTGGTCGCGTACGAGCCTATGTCTGCCGTATTAGCGCTCCCATTCGTAAAACAATAACCAAAAGGCTCACTTCTCCTTGTCGACCACGGCCGCCGCCACCGTGCCCACGACCCGACTTGCGAGCTCTTCGATATCGAAGCAATCCACGCACGCCATGAAGCCCATGACCCCCGCCACGCGCGCGTGCACAAAGTCGTCCTTGAGCGCCTTCGCGAACGCCATGACGAGCACCTTGCGCTTCGTGTGGTATCCTAGCGTCGGGCCCAGCCGCCCGATGAGGATGCAGGTGTTCGTGCGGATGGAGGCTTCTGGGTCAGACTGCAGGCGTGCGAGCTGTCGTAGGAGGTCATTATTCAAGATTCGGTCGTTGAACTGATGTGCGACGAAGGCGAGCGGCCGGTGAATAAGAGGATCAGCAGTGTCTTGCATATGCGCATACCTTTCCAGAAAGGAGACCTATGGACTTGACGGTGGCCTCACGGATGACGGGGATGGTATCCGTGAATCCCGTTTGCTATGCAAAAAGTAGTGTTCGTCTCAAACAAAAGATTCCTCCAGATACAAATAATCACTCACTAGATGTGGCCACACTTTGTTCGAGACAGTTTGCTTGTCGAGCTTGTCCGCAAACTCGGGCAGGATGTCGAGCAGCGCCATGCGTGTGCCGCGGTCGGGGCTCGCGAAAAGCTTTATGACGGGTTCTATCACGGTCTTTGTGTACTCCTCGGGTGAGACGTTTTTGCCGAGCTGAACGGCGAGCGGGAGGATCGTGGAGCCCGAGGAGGCCATCGCGGGGTTCGAGACCGTTTCGAGGAGGAACGGCAGGACAAGATTTGTGGCAAATGTCACGGGGAGCGTCGGCGCGACCTCCTTGATCGTCCTGCGTCGCTACAAACATGGATATTTACTCGGAAAATGAGTCTGTAGCAAAAAGCCGTACCGGAGGAGGATGACCCGCTCGCCCTCGGACATAAGACCAAAGCTCTCGAACCCTTGGCAGATCTTGAGCAGCCGATTGTCTTTAAAGAATCCGCCGCCTTCGCCGAGGCTCTCTGCCATTCCCACATCTAGGAACAGCTTTGCGGTCATTCGAGGTTTAGGATTCGGGTTTAGGAGCTTCTTGAAAGATGGGAATACGGCAGGCGGGATGGCTCCACGAGAAGAGGGTTGGGGAGGTGGATGTGGGGGCTCCATTGTTGGCGGTGGAAGAGCAGTGGGGTTGAAAAGGGAGTGGATCAGGAGGGCAAGTGCATAGGAGTCTGCAGCAGCGGTTGGATGCCTGGAAAAGACGATTGAGAGGTAAATCAAACGTTGTTATTGTTATTGTTGAATTTACTGTTTGAGAGCAGACCATCCGCTTTTCTGCACTTCTGGAGACGCTATCGAGTCAGCGTAGGGGCGCAAGCCGCCGAAAGTCTAGCATCTGATAAGGACGCGATACATTGCGAAAACAACAACTACGTACATAGAGTACTGCAGCCTCGTCGTTTGGGCTGCTCAGTACCTCGAACCCTCCGAGTTTCCACTCGCCAGTCGACGTCAAAAATATGGAATTGACACGCAAGTTCCCATGCGTTGAATTACAAGATTCGTTGACAAACGCCAAAGCCGTCTGCAAGAGCAGGCGGTAAAAATAGGAACCTACCAGACATATTGGTTGAGACAGACCGTGATCCTATGGAGACCCCACAATAACCAATCTTGCTTGTCTTGGACGTTCTTCGTAGATAGATTCTGCAATTCAGACTGCAGGGGTCGAACGCGTTCGGTCATGATATATACTGTGGTGTCGGTCTCTACTGCATCCATGAATTTGAGGACGTCGGGATGGCGGGTGACACGTAACTTCCTCAGCGCATTTTTCGCCAAAGGAAGTAGACCCTTCAGAGTCGAATCAAACTCGAAGACTGATACAAGCGCGCCGTCATCCTATTCGGAGAAACCCATATCAGCCTCTACCGCCTGACGTCACAAGTTATGATCGAACCCTTCTTGTAGCGTCGTAAAGTGCCCAGATACCGTCGTTCGAAACTCTCTGGCCAAGCGAAAACGGGAGGTTCAAGCCTGATTTCTGCACCAGAGATGAGACAGCCGCAGATCCAAGAGTACGAAGGTAGTCCATCGCCAGCAAAGCACGGGAACGTCCTGGCTACTTCCGCCGTTGCGAACCGCGACTGCGCGTCGCTGTCGAAGAAGGTGTTGACGAACGAAAACGTGTCTCAGCGCCCGCTAAGCGCCCGTTACAACTGGATGACGTCACGTGGTTTACAGACTCACTTTGGCCTCGGATGTTTTCTTGTTCTCTCCTCGACGCTCATTTCGTCACCTCCTTTGTCCTGTCGACGCTGTCCCATCCGAGAACGCTCTACGCGTCTCCTTCGTTCTCTCGTATCGAACAGAGGCCGTCACTAATAGACAGTCTTCCGACAGTTGGCCTCAAACCTCGTCGATCCATCCCTTCCATCACGACAGCCTTCTGCGCCGCATCACACTAACTCTCACTTAACGAATATCTCGACACGAGTAATGGCACTTAATGGCACCAATCTAACAGCATCAACTTCCCAGCTCCCTCAACCATCCTCCGACTTCATTGACGGCCTTGTCCCCTACACAAACGGCTTCGATGAGCCACCAATCGAGATTCTTGAACAAGAGCTTCCTGTCGTGCTCGATGGACAAGTCCCCCTCGGTGAGGTGGTCTCTAGGGTGGCTCAAGCATGTTATGCGGAATTGAGTGAGATGGCTGAAACGTGAGCCCTTCCTCCGCATCCCGTGTTCTGTGGTGTTCGCACGACCAGCCGTACATGTGGAGAGCATGGCATATTGAAAAGGTGAGGCTGACTTTATGTCGTTAGCCTTCCAAGCATGTCAGACAGCGCTCGCAAACGCAAGCTCGCAGACTTCGTAGTGGCTTGGAAAAAACAAATTGTCAAGCTCTATGCCGTAGCAAAATGGTCTCGAGACGCCAATGTTGTTCAGAAATGCATGGTATGCTTCCCCTGTCATTCGTTGCCAGGGTTCAACCCATCATATTCTTTTTTAGAACATTACGGCATTTCTCATGAATCAGAATCGACAATTTGAAGATGTAATCGAGGGCTTGAAATACGCAAAATCCAGTCTGGACCCTGCCAGGTTTGAGACGTGTCTCATTCGTTTTGCAGCGTGTTTCATGACCCCGCATTCGCCAGGCTGCGAAATCATGACCTTCTTACGTCTTTGGACGTACTTACGACAGGATCGTATCGACGGTTACCTACTGGAATCAAGGTTTCTACACCTCCTTCAGTGATAATGGCCAGCGAATTGACATAGCAGAGTAGAAGGCCATAGTGCCACCTACGCCTCTGACTGACGAGCAGGTCGCGAAAACGTTATCAGACATCGAGTCGCTCATCCGATACCGTCTGCGAATGCGGGAAATCATACCCATCGAGATGTCCAAGTATCGAATACGTGTGTATGAAGTCACGGCACTTTACAGCTTGTTCTAAAGATGTGTTTTCAACAGATGATGGCCGAGTGTTTTTTCGAGTGCCAAAGTTGTTTGAGATGTCGTTGTGTCTCCGCGGAGGCAATGAGGACGATGGCTGGTTCTTCGTCCACGTCGACTTCCTCTTCAATGTAGGCGGCGACCCGACGGGAATGCAAGGTAAGCTGGATCGCTTGAATAGTTTCTGCGTCATCTCGATCATATCTTACCCCTCAGAGTTTCCTCGAAAGCCCACTGGAGTTCTCAAACGCCATATCACTGACGAAGCAGACGCACGCTTAGCGTACTACCTTCCCCTCCCTCCTGATCTGCCACCACATCCCCCCGGCGTCAACCTTCCGCCAATATCCCAGCTCCCCGAAGGGTCAGTTGACGCACCTCTCGTCCGAGTATTCAATTTCCTCCGTGAGTACTGCAAGAGTCCTATGACTGAGTGAGGGAAGCGTCAGCCATCGCTAATCCTAAGCAGAGATGATGTCCATGTCGTATCAATTGGAGATCCTATGGTACCAGGTAAGTGCTTTGTAGATAGTTGTATCTGTAGATAGGAGCTAATCGTAAACTCTAGGCAGAGCGCATGCGCTCCCTCGGCTGGGCTGACTTCCTCACAGTCGAAATGAGCCGAGATCGCAAGACGCTCACTGTCAGCTACTGGATGTAAGTCCGCTACACAAGTTGCTTTATACATCTACGTAACGTAAGTTATCTTCTTTTTGGTTCTCGACAGTCGCAAGCCCCCGCCTATGATGCGCACCAAGGTCCCATTGTTAGGCGGGACTGTCAGCATTGCGCTGATGTCCACCCCCGGCCCACGACGCTCGCCAGCGGCCCGTGTACTTGCCGAGCTTCAAGAAAAATCGAAAATGTCGAGTTCAAGCAAACGCCCGTCAGATCCCGTCGAGGGCATACAGTGGCACGTCAAATGGCGGCCAGAACCAGGCGCGTTGGGGGTCAAAATATTCCCTAATGACGGGCTCTTGGCCGACGGCGAGGTAGCAGTTGTAAGTTTCACAGTTTTTCACCGAGCTCTCACGAAAGCTCATCGGTATGCGTCCGATTACAGGATGCGAGCGATCTTGATTTCGAGCGACTGCTGAGGCAGGTCATCGAGAAGCACACACGAGCAATCTTCAGAATGCTGTACTTGCAGCTCCAACAAGGCCCCGTCTTCTCTGTTCCAAACGCAGTCACCGTTACTGAAATTGGTAAGAAGGCGTTGTCTTTAAATAGCGTTTTCACTATGGCTGAATTGTAGCTGTTACGTGATCAGATGGCCATATCGCTTTGAACGTGCATCTCTGTGCGGACGAACACATTGTTGTGACCATCGACCCGCGCACTGGGCGGCTCAACGCGCGCGACATCGGTGATATCAGTGCGACGGGGCGTGGTCCACGGTTCGCTGCTTTCTCCGAAAAGCTGAACGAGGATTCGAGCATACTGCTCGGCGCACTCATGCGGCTTCGCATCGTCGTACGTCTAGTGATGGTATTCCCTGCACGCATAAGGTCTCATCATGTGTAGACAATCATTTCGCTTGCGGAGCAAAAGGCTACCTACCTTGGTCTGCAGACTCACCGAAACAAAAATTTCTCCAACGAGGGTGCGTCCGGATGGTGTCTCACAACTGTCACTGGTAGCATCTGACATGACACATCCCAGAGTTGTTTAAACTGGGCCCTTCGGCTCGTGGCTTTTTGTATATCAAGCTGACTCCCTTCCCTAATCACTTTCTGGTGCTCGTCGTCATGGACGACGACTTCCGGTACGCGCTGATCAGCGTGAAGGCTGTCTTGAAAGGCATGTACCAGACTCTCGTCATGGAGGACATCGGGTGGTTAAACGTAGAGCGGATATGCGCGCATGGGCGAGAGGTCGACGTTGCTGAGAACGAGGTCGGTTTGGGGAAGCGGAAGAGGGACGCGGGAATGGACAGCAAGGCATCCACGAAGTAAATACAACAACATTTATAATTCCCGCATCCATTCATTGAAAACACGCACCTCCAGGTTCAAGTTGGAAACACAGGTCCTTCGGGAGCTCTATGCCTACTGTTGGTAAGTCTTTTTGTTGCCCATTCAATGAAATCTTCACTGACAGACTGGCTACAGCGCGCGGGTTGCACACACCAAGGTCGAACAGCAGTTCAAAGCGCGAGGGATACCTTACAATCATATCTACCCATCTTCCCCCGCACTGACCCCTTCCCTACCTGCCTCCCTGGCACACCTGCATTCAGCACTTTCACACAAGATCCCCGCCCTATGTGTCAAGTCCTCCGACATCCTCTCAGGATCACCTGCCTTCGAGGCTGCTATGCCCAATATCCGCGTTATTCCACTCAGCTGGTGGTCCGTTTCCGCGTCCGCCGGGGTCGATACGGGCATGAGCCTGGACACAGGTATGATGGGGCTGGATGGGGCTGAACGCCCGCCACAGGTCGTCACCTGTGTGAAGCTGAAGTACGTGCAGCAGCCGGTCGGGCGCCGCGCGCGGCTAGGCAAAGGCGTGATCAGGCCGTCGAAGCGAATCGTGTACGACGCGAATGAGGCGGTAGTGTGTTTCTTGTCAGAACAAGTGGAGGGCTGTGTGGATGAGTTTTTGGCGGAGTGGGCGAGCGTGTCGAAGATTGTCGTGATTGCGCGAGAAGGTGCGTCTTTCTTTCGACCACTTTCAACGTGGCCATTGATATTCACATGTTATCTCGTTTATCTTCCACGCCGCTAGTGGCTGAGATGGCGAAGGAGAAACGGTGGAAGGATGTCCGGATACTGTCCTTCGACCTTCAAACTATCGAGTTCGCTTACACATCTGTAAGCCCTTGACAGGCGAACATCTTCGGTCCATGCGCTTATTCTTTTTCTTCAGGACTACACTGTCTCGATCACCTGCACAGATCAGCTCAGCGCGACCGGCGGAAGCTACAATCTCCACTTCTCGCGCCAGCTCCCCCCCTCCCCAATCAACGCCTCCGGGCCTTCCATCGCCTCCGGCGGCGCCCTCAACAGCCACACATATGCTTCGACATCTAACTCGTCTGACGACTTGGCCGATGCGCGGTCGCCTTCGAGTGGTCGTGCATTCAACCCGCACTCGGACGCTGCATCGTTCCTACGACACATCTTGCGGCAAGGAAAGCTGTCGGCAACGCTACCGACACTCGTAGCGCTCCTGCGGGATACGGTACCCGTCGTGGAGGTCATCGAGGACATCCGTGCGTGGGCAGAGCAGAGAAATAGCCGTGCTGAAAGCGTGGCAGGTGCAGGAGCGCCTCAAGGCAACAACGAGGTCGATGTGGACGCGTTTCCGAAGGCCGCGGGGTGGTGGCGCGTGCAGTTTTCAGTTATTCCTAGCGCTGCATCGGCATCGGCTTCAGGGGTGGTGAGGCAGCGGTATGGGCTGGACATGCGGCTCATGAAAGGCGAGCGTGTGGCGATACTTGACGCTGCACGCTCGCTGTTCCTCCCTTTCTCGTCTACTGCCTCCGCGCCCACCAACTCCTCGTCGCGGCCAGGTGCACTCGGCACGCTCGTGCTACAGCCCATTCCGGGCTTCCAGCAAATAGTGGAGCACGCGCTGCGGGACATGAAGGGCGCGCGGATCGCGGTCGTGGATGTCGCGGTCGTGTGCGCAGTGAAGGACATGCGGGTGGTGGGGCGACGGGTTTGGGAAGCCGTATGCAGGGAGCTGGGGACAGGTGCGAACGCAGGTGCGAACGCAGGTGCAAGTGCAGGTGCAAGTGCAGGTGCAAGTGCAGGTGCAAGTGCAGGTGCAAGTGCAGGTGCAAGTGCAGGTGCAAGTGCAGGTATAGCGGCTGGTGCAGTTGGGGGCGTAGGAATGAGCCCGGGAAAAGCGAGGGCTAAGGGGACAGTTGGGGCGGGTACCATTCCAATGCCCATACCGGTGGGGAATCAGGTTGGGTGAGGGGGTAGGTCGGAGAGAGGTCGAGCCGGGGTGCACGTATCATCTTGGGTTCACACGTGCATATATTATCTACTTTTGTTTTCTGGGCTTTTCTATCTCACTACCGTAGTGAGTTGACCATCTTGAGTCGACTACCTCTATACAGTGCGCGCGAGAGCACTGTGGTTGCTCTGGGCCGTGTCCACAATCATGTACAGAAAAGCACGCCTGGTCCAACTTCGACTACCTGTGGCAATTTATCAGATATGGTATTCTACTGACTCTTTGACCGAGGCTTGCACAAGGAAGACCATAATTGATAGAAAACAGGGACATTGTCCAGAGTCTTTGTATGATGCGTTGATGATAGAAAAATCGCAAAGCAGGTTTCATAGTTCTCCTTTCTCGGTAATATCTTCATAGGATAACCCTCTGTTAAATAATACACGGTCGTTCGCGGCGCGACGTAGCCCGACCTCTTCCGATCCCTTCGTCCACCTCTACAATAGTGTCTCCAAGTACCGTCACTGTCTCCGAGCAGACTCCATGTCGTCTTGATCTTACGTGCTTACGGAGCCATCTCTTGCTCTCGCCATGAATTAACCCACTCTTCAGGCTCCCGTTGTGCATCGCAGCGAGTCTCTATAGCTCAGAGTGGAAAGACGCGTTTATCTGGATGTCTCTGAACGGCGAGAGTTGGAAGGGACCTTTCAATTCCGTGCTCGCCATGCCAACAGCTCGGCAGAGTTTATGGAATTTTCCCTGCGAGAGTACCTCCTCGCAGATTATTGGCTTGTTCAATGTTCACCTACATGCTCTAATGAAATCGCACGCCCACCATACAAGCCACGCTTCAGTCGTGGCAGTCGATCCGAGTAAGCCTCACTGGTACGTCTCCAGTCCGTCATCCTGAGTCTTGAAGCCCGTGCTAATCAGCCATACTGTCGGTGGCAAGGCAGTAGACCGCTTCTAGATTGAAGATATCGAAATCTGTAACTGTTCGTCCCATCTTCGAGGCTGGATAAGTCATCGTTGGCAGCAATGCGATGTCCTCTGCGAGCACGTGTTCCGCCATCTTAGGTCCTCCGTACAGTCAACGTCAGGGGAAATGCTGCCCTCCATATGAATACGGCACGATTCTAGCCGTAATTTGACAAAGATGACTGCTCGGGGTTTCTCTGTTTACGTTCATCTCTCTTCCATTCTTCCAGCCTCCATTAAATCAACGTACGGCAGGCGTTGTCTCACGACTCACCGCGCAGACGAGACTGTAAGTCAGGAACGGACTCTGGACTTCTCTTCTCTTCTGCAGCATCTGATAGACGTCAAACATAGAGATCAAAACGACACGAGGAACCGTGATGATAGATTTCAAGCGACAAAACGAACGACTATCCGACTGTAACGGAAAAGCAAAACATTGACAGAACCCAATCACGGTCTCAAATCGATTCCTTTGCACATGACGCGCCCGCATAACCTACTGCGAACCCGGCAGGATGTACTAACGCGTCTTTGTCTGTGCCCCGTTCAGAGGCCAATGTTGATGGGCGTGCAGCCCACGGTGACCAAGCCATTCTGCAGGGTTCTTGTCAGCAGCGTGCATTGGGCCGTCGCCCATCGGAGCAGGCGTAAGCACTCACGAAAGTGTTGCCCGTGCAGCAGACAGGCTGCTGGACGCAGTTGGCGCCAGAGCCGACGCCGATGACGGTGATCGGGGTGCACTGGATGCCGATGGGGATGTTAATGCCTCCAAGAACCACGCCGAGCAAGCCGAGGAGGATCGACGTGACGGGGTCGCTGGACTGCAATTCCATGACATTTTGTGAGCCTAGAGTCTGATAAGAATACGGCGCTGGCACTGACCGACTGGACACTATTGCAGCACTGCAGGGTGCCGGTGTTGCACTGACCGTCGCGAGCGAGGAGCGGCTCGGAGGATGGAGTGGGGGTAGCGGATACCATCAGCGCGAGGCCGAGGAAGAAGAAGACGAAGAGGGTGGAAATGCGGGCGAACATGATGATTCGAGCGAAGAGATAGCTGGTGAGTGAACGAGGGAAGTGTAGCACTTAGGAGCTGAGGAATCTTGCAGGATTTCTGAAGGGGTTTTATACCAGATTTCGAGTTACGAAAGCGGAGCGGGGCTTCCCAATCCTCGGCGCCGACTCGACGCCTGTGCCTGCACGAAGACATTCATTGATCCCATGTTATGCTCCGCCGTCACGGAATACAAACCAAGAACCCAAGGACGCGTCGTGCGCACCATGCGCCCTTTCATCATCTCCGCGGCTGCGCGGGTCCCGTTATGCCTGTACAAGAGGACGCGCCGGTGTTTCAGAGGACGCGGCCATGGAACGGTGGATCGGCCACTTAAATCATTGAATTGATGCCATATGTATCTGTAGGGGTAAGTGGTCTTCCGAAAATAATTTCAACACGATACATATACACTCCGCCTCGACGAGAGACTAGTTACGGACTCTTCTAACTTGTTCGTTTGTTCAAGGCATCGTTGTCGCTGACATTGGGGACGAGTCGGGCACATGACCAGTTGAGGTGGGAGACGATGACATCACAGTGTGCGCACGACGTCATTGCACGCCCGCCCACGCCCACGCCTGAAAAGCACGGTGCTCAGCCCTCGCCATACCTTTCACACACACTCTCGTGCCCACAACAACAACGAACAACAGCTTTTGTTCATCACAACCACCAGTATCCCAAAGTGCGTGCCGCAGATTGACTCCACGATACAACACAAACAACAACCAAATACAGTCGACTTGTCATCGGTATCATGAACCGCACCTCGCTCACCCTTGCCCGCCTCGCCCGCCCTGTACGAGGAATCCCCGCGGTCACGGTCACACCCTCTTTCGTGCTCGCACGGACCATCTCTTCCACCCCCAAGCGCTCCGTCGTCGCCCCTGACCCCACCAAGCCCAGCACCAACCAGCCGGAGCTCCCGCGTAAAGGCGGGAATAAAACTCTGTTGTACCTCATCGGAGGACTCGGCCTCGCCGGCGGGGCGTGGTACTACTATGCCCAGGCAGAAAACGCGCGGCTCGATCGCGAAAGGGCGCAGTTCGCGGCGCGCGAGCGCGCGAGGACGCTGCAGGGTAAGGTAGAAGGTCAGGCGCAGGTGGTCAGGGACAAGGCGGAAGTTGCTAGGGGAAGGGTGGAGGGTGCGGTGAGGGACGCGCAGGGGAAATATGAAGAGGTGAGGGATTCAGGAAAAGAAAAGCTGAGGGACGCCAGGGACAGAGTCGATGGGGCCGTGGAGGACGGGCGGGGCAAGGTGGAAGATGGGAGGAAAGAGGTGGAGAGGAGGGTAGGCGAGGCGAAGGACAGCGCGCGTGAGTAGTACGACCCTCCTTGTTGCTCCCGTCACCGATCTGATTGACAAATTCCCTACCTGTCTTACTTCATGGGGCTAACAGAAAAGAAAGCAGACGAAGCGAAGCGCGGCTGGTTCAGCTGGCTTGGGTGGGGCAAGCAAGCTGCGCAGGACGCGGCGGACGAGCTGAAGCGGCGGGCGGGCGAGACGGAGGATGCCTTTGTGAAGCGGTTTGAGGACGCGAAACGGCGGGCTGCAGAAAAGGGCGAGGATGTGCGCCGAAAGGCCAACGAGACCGAGGAGGACTTCAAGCGCCGGATCGAGAACGCGCTCAGACGGTCATGAGCGACACCCCGGTCCCGTGCATCTCGGAGAGGTCAGGAGGTTATCACGAAGCTTGAGCTGGGATATCTTCCATATGGAAAACCGCTCAAGTACATACATTTATGCACCGATAACTTGGGATGTGAAGGATGTCACCTGTACGTTAAATTGGTTGTATTGTATTCCGCCTGTCAAAAACTCAGCTTGCTCTCGGTCAAATGAAATGGCTGTCCATCGAAAACATGAGACGCTGTCCTGCGAAGTAGATTTGATGCATCGATGTATCGACAGGCTGCCAAAATATGCGCAATAATGGGCTTTGGACCGAGCCAGTGTGTGTCTGCCCCCCACTCAACAAAATACCTTTTGCTGTGAGTAGAGTGTGTACACTATCACATGCATTATTGCAATCCAAGGACGACGCAGATCGCGATCGCCGAGAGCTATTAACGGGCTTCGCGGGCGGCTCCTTCCCGCTGTATGTACATCTGCTTCCGCCGCCCACCAATCGCCACATCAAATCCGACAGGGATTGGAAGCACGTCCATCAGTGTTCCCGCTTGTCCAACGACCCTGTGCTAGTGGGGCAAAATATCCTTGGCATGGACGTACAGTGTGGGAATGCAAGACCAGAGACGTCGGGAATTTGAACAGTGGGAGATTTCATTCGAGCGGGAGTCGGTCGAGCCAAAGTAATCTCCGCGGCTACGAGGCAGGTGAGCGGGATGAAAATGAGGCTGGAAAATCTCAGCAAAAATTCTGCTCGTCGGTTCGACTCGAACCGACGGATGATGGGCACGTGACACGCCGTCGAGGACTGGCTATGGCAGGTGCGGCGTTCAGCGGCGTCCGACGCTCATACCGAGTCTAGCAGCGCAGTGGCGCTCGACGGTGGCGCGAGAGTGCAGCTTGATGTCAATGGGACATTTTTTTGTGACGAGGAATTAGCCAAAGCTTGTGTCGTGTCCGATGGGAGCCTCTTGCAGATCCACAGGCTTCGAGTTGGCGCGCAATTACGCCGCTACATGCTTGGAACCTCGAGCTTGAAAAATATAAAACCTCGTCAGAAAGGGTGCAGGATCCTCCAGTTCACAGCTCTCAGTTGCTTGAATTACCTCGCACACTCTTTAGCACTCTCTTCTCTCGACTTTTCGTCGTCAACCACACTCGCTCAACATGTTCGCCCGCATCTCCAGCATCTCCGCCTTCTTCTTCCTCGGCCTCACGCTGATGGTCTCCGCTACTCCCACCCCGTCCGTGGAAATGCTCGCCGCTCGCGGTGGCCAGTGCAACACTGGCTCCCTGGAGTGCTGCAACACAGTCCAGCCGGTCCGTCTTCAACAGTGCTCTCGAACTGCATAGCCAGAACAACCCGACTGATTATTTTTTCGAAATTATTGCTTCTCTGCTGACAGGCCAACGAGCCCGGGACTGCACAGCTCCTGAGCACACTTGGTATCGTCACCCAAGGCGCAAATACCATGGTTGGCATTACTTGCAGCCCGATCACCGTCCTCGGTGCGACCTCGGGCACTAAATGCAAACAACAGCCTGTCTGCTGCGAAAACAACAACTACGTGAGTGCTTGCGTCGGCGCCGATCGATGTTCTGTTACCATGACTGAACCTGGCTTCCATTTTCCTCGGACAGAACGGCTTGGTCAACATCGGCTGCTCGCCCATCAACGGCGACCTCTGAGTGGGGTAGAAGCGAAGACGCGCTCGCCCATCCCTGCTAGGATCGCAGTAGGGGAGGCCGAGTCTACGTTACCGCACGCGTTGCAGGCAAGGGGGTTGATTCAGGAAGACTTTGGACACTGTCGATTACTTTTGTTCTGACGGAGTTGTGTAGTCATACGTTTCGAAGCTTTGCATCTTATTACCATGGATAATTATGCTGCGTTTATCGCATGCGTTCTATAAATCTAATAAACGAGAGCGAGACCAAGGACGTGTTCATCAGTCAGTGAATTGTCTGCGAGTTTCGTGAGATGTCACCTTTCGCGCGAATCATGCTCCGAAGAGACTTTGGGATCCACGTCCAATCTGAAGCATGATCGTATCTTCAACTGATCTCCACAGCAGATCCGCTTGTATGGCAAGTCACAGACGATCTCTTACCACTCCCGTTTGCACGCACGGAGATGTCACAGCAGGAACTGGCGGAACGAGATGAGAAAACCTACATTGTACAACGTCTACTCGTACAGGGAAGCAACACGACTTTACCGAGAAATTGTGACATATGTGACCGACGAGCTATTCCGACGCAAGATTGTTAGGAATGAAGCAAAGATGCCAACGTCTTAGGCTGCGTTTTGATTGCGCCTGTTGAATTCGAATGGTCCGCCGTACGCGTCTTCCATGTGGGCGTAGACTTCCTGAGATGTGTCGAACACGGCTAGACATTTCCAGCAGAGGTGCCGTCCGCAGCTGCCGCCGCACATGAAACCATTAAATATCAGCGAGTTGTACGTCTGCTCGAATCCAAACGGTATTTCGAGCAAAAGGCGAGTGAAATGGAAGGGAATGATATAATGTGAAAGAAGGTAAGGGAGACGTACCGGCATTCAATATGGTTGCAACCATCAATGCGCTCAATCGGAATGCCGCACGCTGGACAGTGTTTAACCCCATTTTCCTCCGCCCACACGGAGAATAAACGGTCGTTCTCTCTATCTCGTGCACCCGCAAGCTCGCTGCAGCTCAGCCCCTCATGCGCCTCATCATGGCACGCCGTACAAACCGTCGCGAAGCAGGAAGGGCACTCGGCAAACGCCGCGGGGCTATCGGCGCCCTTCGGGGTTGCGCGGTAAATCTGGGTGCAGTCCGGCGTCTTGCAGTACTTCAGCTCGTCAGCGTGGCGGTCAAGGTGATTGAGAAACGAGGCGCGGAGGAGGGCATCAAACGCGTGATGTGCGCGAACGAAGCGGCGGACGACGGCGATCGGGATGGGCGAGCGGCACCGCGCGGCATCGCCCATGCAGACAAGAGGGAAGGCCGAGCGCGAGTGTGCAGTGGTGAGGAAGTGGCGCAGACAACTTATGCAATAGGCGTGCCCGCAAGGGAGGCGTTCAGGATGCGCAGGCATGTCCGAGCACACAGGGCATGGCTGGGTGTCGCACAAGTTGCCCGCTGTCGCGCCCGACGATGAATGGGCCAGCGAATCCGCGATCAGGCCAGTGAGCACGTGGCGGGCGTCGTCTCCGCCACGGAGTATTATCGTGGACGGTTTGGTCGAGGTATCGAGGTTGGCCATGCCCTCACCAAGGGTCTCGTTCAAGATTCCCATGCCCTTCTTCACGAAGAAACTGACAGATTTGCGTTTTAATGGGACGATCAATTCGAGCGCCGCGAGGCGCTCTGCCTCGCGTGCAACGAGATCCGTCGCTTCCTTGATGGCAGCATCGTCTCCACACGCGCGGATTGCTTTCGACTCGACGTCACAAACGATAAATGTATGGGTACGCGCGAAGACGTCCTGGAAGAAGCGATGTGCCTCGGGTGTGGAGAAAGCAGGATGCCAGAAAGCGAGTGGGGTACCTTCTGCAAGTGAACGGACACGGACGAGGAGGGCGCCTACGGCGCGCTTGTCATTACCCTCGACATGTACGAGCACATGCGCGGCGCCTTCGTCGCCTAGCACACGCACGGATGCTGTAGGGTTGTCCACAGTGCTATCAACGAGTGCATCCCACATGCGATGCTGGGCATCGTACTGCTGGGCGAGCACCTTACGATCGTAGGTGAACGCGTGATCGGACCCTGAGACCTCGCGCTTGAGCGTGACGCTTGCTAAGTTAGCGTCCGAGTCAGAAGCGTCAATGGGATCGATCTCCTTGATGGCAGTGTTAGAAAGTGTGAAATGTTGCGGGGAACCAAGGCGGGATTCAAAGCCGGTAACGATGAGTTGCACGCTCAGACCTGGCCCAAATGTGACTGTTGTGGAACCCAGCATGACGCGTTCAAGGGTTGCATTGGTTTCTTTGCCTTCATCGGCACCAATAATTTTAGATCTGGACGCGGGACCAACATGGCGAGAGGGCTTGCATTCAATTCGAAGAAAGGATCGATGCGGATGAGGGCGGCTATGATGCACGGCATCATGGTCCTATGCCTATGGGATGAGTCGTCGACGGAGAAATCAAGATGGAAGGGCATGCTGACATCTACATCGCCGTGAGATAGCGTATTGTCTATGGTCCAAACGTCGGTCATATTCGGGTCGTATGCGATTCCAGGTATATCGAGATCAGATTGTAGAGTGGGATGGAGGAAGTCCTGCCGAGAAGATGTGTGAAGGAGGTTGGGGTAGGCTGAGACTATTTTGCTCACGACAGCCGGAGGTGGTTGATTTCTAGCTTGTTGCTGTTGGCTGATTTTAACTGTGCCTTGTTAGAACTGAAGAGAAATATAGCACGTACTAGACGCCACATGCGAAAATGCAGACCTCGAGGGACCTTGAGACGACCAGTGAGAAGATGCATTGATGCTCACAGATCGTGAACGTACGGGCTAGGCAGATGTTTCTAGCAATGTCAGAGAACGGCAAATGTGGTGTTGTGTAGGCGAGACAGAGTTAAACCTCGAGGTGTGAAGGAAGAAAGATGGTGTGGATCCTAGTACACCGCAATGAGGCTGTGGAGGCAAAGGTGCAGCGTGCGCCCCTTCAAATATAGATAGGTGCTGTAGTGTCCACAGCCACCATACGATCCTGCGAATTCAAAGACACCAGTAACTTCATTTCCATGTAAATAGTATAGGAGAGAGAGCGAACGTACAACGCACTTTGGTATATAGCAAGGGTGGGTGGTGCGAGAGTGTTTGCAAATGGTGAGGGGTGGTCCAAATCCAGCAGCGGGGCGAGACACCCCCATTTCGAAAGAACTCGTGTCCTCCTTGCGGTCCATGGCTTCAAAGCGTGCAGACGCGATGCACAGCTCTTTAATCTGAATTTTCCTCTTCACAACATCACATGACGTTGAACGATCACATAGAACATGTTTTGTGGAACATCGATTGGACTATGGCTGCGCTGTGGACGGCGGTTCTGCGTCTTTTCGCATACCTTCTACCTACATGACCTGTAGGCTTTGAAAAGTTAAGTCATAAATAGACGATTCATGATATGGACGGCGGTTTTGCGTCCTTTCGCACATCTGCTACCTAGGTGACCTGTAAGCTTTGAGAGGTGAGGAAGCCATAGATAGACAGTTCATGAACGTATTTCTACCGATTAGGTTGGAGACCGTCCCGCATGCTGCACAGCACCTAAGTTGGTCAGGACTGAATACGGAAGGAAAGCACTGGTACGGAGAAATACCGCGAAAACAAGCACTGATTGGGCTCCCATGCTTCGACATGTCTATGACGTACACCTGAAAGTGTTGGTGTTTCTATGTTTCCAGAAATACGAGCTCCACAGATATTCTTGCAAGGCTGGGGAGGTTTGGTGATGTAGAATAGACGTTGTAACCGCAAGAGTTTGGAAAACAAACGGAATCGGCATGTCCCGGAGTCGCCAGCGGTACAAGATTATCGGGCCGGCAGCATTTTGTTCACCGCGGCGGACTACCGAAATCGGGCCGTGGCACCGCCAGTCCAGTGCTGAGCGCTAGATCACGACACAACACACAGGATGAATATAGCACACTGCAATCCGATCACTGAGTTGGTGGTCATAACATAACAATCACACTTCAGAGCAGATAGAAGGTCGTAAGCTATATATGTAGTTGTCACCTCGTATCTCTCCACCTTCAGTCATAATTAAATTAGACAAATTGGAGATACCATGAGTCTCCTTGTGCTGATACAGTATGTACCCACACCAATAAATAACATAGCGAGACTGGACAGAAACAAGAGAGAAAGACATCTCAATTTTTAGGCAAACGCAAGACCTAGAAGTTAGGCAAGTCTGACGAGCGAGGAATGCCGGGTGTTGAGGATACCATATCCTCCTCTGTCGTGGTATGTTAGTCCGATTCAGGGCCGAGAGGCTCATTCCAACTCACCAATCTCCGCCTTTTCTCCGCCTTTTTTCTCCGCACTGATGAACATCGGCACGCTAGCGTTCGCATCGCTCGGTACGCCGCGCGTTGAGCTGAGGTCGACCGTGCCGCCGGTGCCGGTGGTCGATCGCGCGGCGAGGGAGCGCACAGCGAAATGCATCGAGCGGTTGCCCGTCATCGTCTGTGTGGCTGCGCCGTGAGGAGCATGGCCGTGGAACGGCAGGCCGTCCGCAATCTCCTCGCTACGTGCCCACGAGCCAGCCCAGATACTGGCGAAGACAACAAGAATGACGGAGATGTTGGTGTTGACGAGCACGATGTCGTTCGTCACTTCTTGGTCCGTTTCTCGATATAGGGTGATGATCTGGATAAGAGAGAAGAGGGCGGGGACGACGAAGTTGGTGGTGGCGATGTAGAATAGGACCTTGAGGCGGTAGCCGAAGGAGACTGTTGGTATGTTATGACCGGTATGAGGTAGGGTCAGAAGGTTCACGAAGAGGGGCAGACTGGCCTTTGTTGTCACCTCCGTCACTGTCAACTTGGCCGCGGTCTTTCCTGTGCAGCCATATCTTGTAGAGGAATAGCGACGACGCGTAACTACATCGACCAGAAAGTACTCAGTAACTCCGCCACACGTCGAATATTATGCCGTACTCACCTTACGTCAATCAGCTGTCCAAACCACTCGATCTTGATGTAAGGGGCATGTGCCCATTTTTGCAGAATCGTCGCCTCCGCGTTTGGACCGGAGCTCAATGCGACGAGCGTTTTGCTCAGCAGAACAAGGTTGATGAACCGGCCGATCTTGAGCAGGACCGGAAGCGTGATGATCAACACGAAGCGTCGCGTGCCAACCAAGTCGCGCGGGTAGACGGAGACCAGTCGGATGAGGAGGATCACGTCAATGAGCAGTGATTGGATGATGCCCATGATACTGATCGACAGGTTGAACGGGTACGGGAAGTTTGACAGGGGGTCTAGGGTGAGCCAAACCTGTTGTTCCGATCAATACGCAAAAAGGTCATTGTAAATTGTTGTACTCCGGACGTTGAACGTACACCGCGATAGTCAAGCATAATCCCGACTGCTATAGCCAAACAGATATTGAAAATATTGAGGAGGAACACGGGCTGGCGACGCGTGTTTGTGGTGGAAAAGAACAGGAGTCCACACACAAGCGGCACAAAGAGGACCAAAAACGAGTGACCGATCAGTACGCTGTGTAATACCGGCGATATCACAGCGATATAATTGAGACCAGGAGGCGGAGGTGGAGGAGCTGCAGCCATGGTTTATGATCGTGCCGATGCCGGTGGTGGGGTGGGTGCGAGGGGGGGTGAGCTCCTGAGGACTGACCTCGTGAGGTCGGTCGACTTTAAATCCAACTAGATTATATTGTTGTACTGTGATTGGTGCGTTTAGAGATACCCAGCCACAGTTGTCGTAAAGGTACACAATTGTAATGAAGCCTTCGAATGGATGGATAGCAGGCCATGGTTGATGATCAATCGACATGATAGACAGCCTGGGATCTCCACGAAGTCCGGTGAGAGCAGGTGAAGACCGCAGAAGGGAAATAGCGCGGGATCAGCTCTCACCTGCAAAGTCAGACTCCACTTGCCGATGACATTGCTGCCGTATTCGTACTCAGTTGCCATCCACTTTTGCGCGGGCAATGCGGGATTAGGATTGATGATCAAAGATAGGTCTCGAGGATAAAGCGACGACTACCTTGCGAAGTTGAGTCATTCGCAGGCGTGCCTATTGATCCTTTCATAACGGCTGAGTTGCTTCAGGAACACATGACCCTTGCAAAACAGAAAGTCGATATCAATCCAACAAGAAGTCGACGATCTGTATGGACACAGCCTCAGTGAGAGGAGCAGGAGCAGACAGATGCGGTATGCGCAAAAGGAGAAAGTGATGAGCATGAGAATATGTACAGCATTGCCTGGAAACTTACCATCCTTCTTCGAGAGCATCAAGAGGTACTCATTCATTAACATATAAGAAGATTTCACGGGCCAGGGAAGCTCAGGGACGGTTGCACAGAGGAGCACGTTGTGCATCTGTCAAACGACGGCGGCGTCAAAGGCAGGTGTCGCAGTAATCAAGCACAAAATATGCAGCCATGCGGGTGAAAGGGCTCTGGGACCCAGGTAAGGTATTTGCATTGTTAATTGAACACTCACAGCGTCGCAACACAACGCGGCACTAGAGGGAGGTGTGCTCGAAGTGATTGGTGGTCGATCCGGGAAACAAGTGAAGACCAGCCGTCGTCACTTAATTGCAAGGGCGGGTGTATGGACAGGAAACTTGGGAACGCGTAGATATAGTTGGACGTATCGAATGTAGAAGCCAGGCATGTTCGAGATATGACTCGTGCTGAGATTGATCCATGGGGTCTTGGAAAGTTGGACGACAAGGCTGTAGATGCGGGAGCTTGGAGGATTACCGGTCCGGCGGAAGCGTGGCCAGCCAGACCCATCAGCGCGGAACACCACGTGGTTGCAACGTGGCCGGTTGTGGCACAGGCACGCTTGCTTTACGACGACTTTGACTAGCCTTTGACTGCACCCCACATTTCGTTGTTCTACTTCGGGAGGGAGGTCATTGGATATGTATACTGCACATTCGGGAGTCCAGATCTCAGAATGACAGCAACGAGCCTCTTGTTCGCGTCGGACTGCGCACCGCGGTCAGTACTTCGATCATCAGTCAACTTCTGCCTCAGCGTGTTCAAGAATAATCGCCTCGTGCGATTGCAATATCTAAACCAAGGTCGGGGTTTTCCTTGCTCGTCGACTCCATAGCCTACTCATGAATTGGGGGCTTTGGATGCCGAATAAAGTCAGTCTCTGGGAGACCAACAGTTCTTTTCGTTGTGTTTGATCAGCATGTGAGGCTGTGTTGCGTCGAACCTCGCGCCGTTGTTTTCAATGTCAACTGCGGACTCGCAGATTGAGGCAATGCTAGGTGCGGGACTCTTACCCGGGGCTCGGCAGAGCGATCTGGCTTCCTGCGCGGAGGTATATCTCGAAAGCACAAATTTGGAAAGTGAGTACGGTCAAGTTTCAAATTTCTCGTATCATTTCTTCAAGTTCTTTGGTCGTCTCCGCATAGCGAGCAGAATACTCGCAGTTCAATCGTGATCGCAAGGGTCTAGGGGTCTTAGCTTCGTTGTTGATGCTTGTTTCCTCATCAGGATGCTAAACAGATATGGACAAAAGCTCTTCGAAATCCAAAGAAAGCAATCGCTCTGCGCAGCCATGGGACAATATAAACAGGGGCCACCGGCCCACGAGTTCTCTCAACCTGCGCTCCCATCATGTCTCGCGTCTCCCAACTATTAAACATCCAAACTGCGTTGAACCGGCCTCTGCCTGGACACTTCCCTTCCGAGAGTGACTTCGGGAGCCCGGTCTCGACATCCATCGAGTTTTCTGGCTCAGAGTCCGAAACAGATACGGAGACCGGAGACTCGGACGACGAGACGACCAGAGCCCGCCTTGATCCCTTAAACATAGATGATTCTCCTCTCACTGCGACCACTGACCTGTCCCTAATCACGCCCGGCACGGAGTACGGGGTCAATTTTGCGAATGGGAAGCGAGTATACTTCGCAGAGGAAGAGATAGACGCGACACCAGAGAAGTATTACAATGAGTCGAGTACCTCGACAGAACTCAAGATTTACACCGATGTTGAGGTGGCTGCACATCTGGAGGAGGGGTACACGGAAGTCGAGATTGACGCGGTTCCTAGTTCAAGGCCAGTCGAAGTCGATGCCGTTCCTAAAGTCACCCATATCGGAATCGGCGCGTCTCCGGATTACTCCCATACCGCCGTCGATGCGACACCCGAATATGTGGATGCGGGGTGCGCGGCACCAGGGTTGGAATACGCACAGAAGGAGGCCGCGACAGAATCGGACGAAACCACGGCATTCAAGCTCAACGAGCTATACTTCCTCGACAGCGTTGTCTTTCTAGTGAGTGTATCAGAGTATTCATGGACGCGATGGCCCTGGTTAACGCACCTTGTCAGGTTGAAGGGCAGCTATTCAGGGTACCGAGGTACTGTTTCCTGAACGAAGCAGGCGCAACGTTCCACAAGCTTTTTTCGCATCCTTTCGGAAAATTCGATATCATCAAGGGGTCGAGCATCAGGCATCCATTACCTCTTCCAAAGGATGTCAGCGCATTCGACTTTGAGAGTTTCCTCAAAGTCATGTATCCATTGTATGTCATGCTATTGTTTTATCTGTCACTGCTAAGCACACTCCCCACTCCAGATACAGCCCGTTGCCAATCCAGATGAATCGAGTAGAGTGGGAGTCAGCCCTGAGGTTGGCAACGAAGTGGAAGTTCACCATGATCCGCAGGAAAGCCTTGTCGGAGCTGTCAAAAATGAACCTCGAGCCCATCGACTACATCGACCTTGGAACGAAATATGTCTGTGCGACATTCTTGGTCGATGGCTACAAGAAGTTGGCATTGAGGGAAGAGTCAGTGAGCGACTACGAAGCCAGCATGATGAGCAGGTCGGGATCGATGGGCAGGTTTGTGCGGCTGAGAGACCTCGTAAAGGCGACTACTACGGGCCGGACAGTTGCGGATGAGCATGTGCACCGCGAGTTCCGGGAGGAGCTTGTACAGGATGACGACTATCGCTTCAATCCGAAGGGGAAGTAAGGATAAATGGCGGGTTGTCATCATGCAGACATGAGATCCATTATGTATCTTTAGACATACCACTTGTATTGACTGGGAGAGAGATCGGAATCCAGGACGTCATTCGCAGCGTGAAAGAAAACTAAACCCTGCCCTCTGGAAAAAAGGCTTCCTCTTCCTCGACCACGAGGCAAGGCATACTTAAACAGGCGCGGCGACTCACACAGTACTGCGCAAAACCTCCTATCAGATTAACGCCCACCATCTGCGCAAACATCCCCCATGACCGACAACATTGAACGTAGGGCAGAGATTCTCAAAGATGAGTCTTACTATATGGAATACTTGGTTATCCTCGTGAGTATGGAAACGTCATCAAGTGCCAGAATTGGATTGATCAATTGGGATCCATAGGCAGGCAAGACGCTATTCAAGGTACCACGGTGGGGCCTGGAAGCGAACGATGTCTTCAGCATGATGTACACGTTGCCAAATGGCACCGCAGGGGCTGAGGGTTCAAGCGACGAAAACCCCATACAGCTTTCCGGAGAGATCAGCGCGGAAGAGTTCCGATCCTTCCTAAAAGTATTGTATCCCATGTAAGCGCCCTTCTGGTTGCGTATTGCGATGAACTTCATCGTGCGCGCAGGACAGGTTCGAGCAAAGCAGGCATTGACTTGCAGGCTGTGCTCAAGATATCCACTCTATGGGACTTTGGCAAGATTCGACAAAAGATGATTGCTGAACTGGAGAAGAAGTCCCGGGAGCCGCTGGAGTCTATTCTCCTGGCCAGAAAATATCAAGTGTCCAAATGGCTGCTCGAGGGGTACGTAGAACTCGCGAGGCGACCCGAGCCCCTCACATTCGAAGAGGGAGAGCAGTTGGGCTGGCCTGTGTTTGCCCGCCTAGTTGACCTCCGCGAACGGAGCTGGCAATCTGCCGGTGGAAAGACCTGTGTGGCAGAGAAGGTCAGGTTGGAATTTGATTTTGCTTCAGAAGTCCAAAAGTTGTTCGGGAATGAGATAACGGAGAATGGTGCGTGACTTTTAAAGAGGCACTGTACATGTACTCGGAGGGCACAGATATAGGGAGAGATTGTCAGCTGGCAAGGGCTGCATAGAAATAAATTTAGTATTGCATGGATGATTTTTATACAGACCGATGTTATAGGTGCACCGATAGCTAACTTAGCAACCCTCGTGTGAAGTGTGTCCATGTCACAGGTCATGGAGATAGAGCGATCGATGTAAATATGTCATGCCATATATACCGTGACCCACAACTCACGAGTTAAGGACATGCGCCAGTGCATATCTTCGACCTCTCCTCAATCTCGACACGAGTTCGATGCAGCGAGGCACAGCGAGAAAGCCGACGCGCGACGATTTGTACTACGACGATCTGGTTGTCTTTAGAGTGCGTGGTCTCATGAGCCTGCAGACAGTGATCACCGATTCACCGTTAGACCATACATCGCGGAATAGGTCGAAGACACACTATTCAAGGTCCCTCGTCGTATCTTTGAAGGCACTTCTGGTGTCTTTGCAACGATGTTTACCTTGCCTGCTGGAGACTCAGAAGTCGAAGGAATTCATGACAATAATCCGATACAACTGCCACCCGATATCAGTGCCTTTGATCTTAGGAGTGTCTTGAGGGCTTGCTACCCTATCTATCCTCTGTAAGCAAAGCAACTAATATGTTCTGTTGATGTGCTGAGTTTGACGATATTCTGGAGTGGTTCGTGCCCTGCTGATCTGACGAAGAACGAGTGGCTGTCGGTGCTGAAGCTGGCTACAATGTGGGATTATCGAGATCTGCGAAAGAGATCAATCGAGAGGTTGGATGCATTGAGCCTTGAGGATATAGAGCGCATCATACTTGGCAGACGATTTCACGTTTCCGCGTGGCTGGTCAAATCGTACGAGGCACTGGCTAGGAGAGATGAGACCTTGACAGAGGAAGAAGGGGGTTTGGTGGGCGTGAGCACGGTCTGTCAGCTAGCAAAGCTTCGCGAGCTCAGCTGGCATTTTGCTTGCGTTGCTACGCCCCATATGACCATCATCAGCGGGCGGGATTGTTTCGACTTCACCAGCGCAATACACAACATGCTAGAGAATGAATTGAAAGAGGATGAAGATTACGAAGTAAGTTCACCCACTGTTGCAGGTCGGCAATCGTCTAACATGTGAGCACAGCCTCCGAAGCCTCCGCAGCCTTCGCGAAGGAGAAATAGGGTTCAGATATAGCGACCGTCTTAGGTGCTCAGTCGAGACTGCAGTCTCGCGAAGAGAGAACTAAGGAGTAAGTAAGTATAAGCTAACCTGTAATGACAGAATAAGAATGTATTCTATAGGGGACATGAGCTTGTGTGATGTGTGAAGTAATAAATATTAAACTAACCTCAGTCTCGCGAAGAGAGAACTGAGAAAAAGAAAACAGCGAGGGAGGAAAAAACTTATGGAACTCGGTCCGACCCGAGTCGTGCCGCTTCGGCATGCGCTCCTCTCCCTCGCATCACCTGACCTCGGCGCGTGCAGGTGCTCGTTACAACAATCAGTACGTGCGATTATAGGGATTATCTGTGAAGTATGGTCTCCGATCGCGTCATGTTGCCCAACCACGATACAGGCGGTGACGATGAGAATAGGTTACGGACACGACATCCCATTCGCGACCAAAAGGCAGTGCCAGTCATTGTCTCCAGGTGATAATCATTCAATCTAACAAAAAAAAAACGGTAGTCAACGATGTGGTATGGGAATGACATAACGTACATAACATAACCCTATAGGATAGTAGTGCGAGCCAATATTGGGCGAATCTAAAATCACAAAGTCACCCAACATCGAACAACCTTGCTTCCATCTCCTCATCATCCACCACCCCTTCTCGCTCTGGCCATGCTTGATACATTGCCCACACGCTCTCCGCCTCGGGCCCATCCACGACCAGCTCCAACAAATCGTGCGCCATCTCTGATGTGCGCGGTCAATGACGGCCCTCAATTCGGTAGCCGAAATGGTCACGCACCAGCAAGCTGCTCAAGCCTTCGCTTCTCGTCACCGCCTAGGTTCTCCACGTCTGGCGGGTCCGCAAAGCTCAGTCTGCCCAGTGTGACGACAAACATATGCGAGACCCCGTTGAACTGCCGATGAGGCGCGTGGTGTAGCTTATGGCGGAGGTTGAGCCCCTGTTCGGGGCTGAAGACAAGATAATGCAGGAGCATGAGGGCTTGCGTGATAGCAGATATTGTGCTACGATCAAAGATCAGACCAAACACCCCTCTGCACAGAAGAGAGATCGACACGCACGAGATAAGCTGTGTAGCTGAGGACATGAGTTCTTCGGCTTCTTCCCACAAGGGATCGGTGAGGTTGGTGAGCAGAACGATCAGACTTGGGATAAGCGTTCGTGATTCAGCCAAAATAGCCAATCCATCTGCATGTGCAATTGCAAGCAGCATTAGAGTAGTCAATATTGATCTTCTCATGCTATCGCCCTGGGAAATAATCAGCCTAAGAAGCTTTGAAATGGATGTGAATGAACTTGCATCCGACCCTGTCCTGGCAGTATCGACAAGTAAGACACAAACATTCTCGACATTGGGTATCTGGCTGAAATCCTTCATTTCCTCGGGTCCGGCCTCGTCCTCGGGAAACGATAACAGATGGCGATATATTGTAGTTCCTATGAGGTGATCTGAATATGACACCATGATAATTGGAAAGGAGAGTACTGACGAGAAGCGAAAAATGACAAAAGACGTGTCGTACGTTGTAGAAACCATGATGGCTGCGACGAGTTCAAAAACGTAGTGAGAACACCAGGTGCCCTGACGAGCTTGATCAAGCTGCAGATATGTCAGCAAACGCATAAGGAGTAACAGATGATACATACTATAGCTCGCATTCATTTGGTATGCATCCACAAATAGCTTCCATGAAATTGATGATGATCTTTGCGAGTTCCGAGGCTTCAGATGTCTCCGTGTTGTCGCCACTGATGTTATTCGAAGAAAGATGTGCAGAGACCGCGCGACAGAGAACCGCAAGTAAGCCCGGCGTATGCTCCGTAGGAGAGGCCGAGAGCAGAGCGCCTATAAAAGAGGGCAGGAAGAGCGTGAGCGCTGCCAGCAAGCTGAACAAGTCAGTCAGAGGTGCGATCTGCGACTCATCAACAAAGAATGCGCGCTAGGGCGGAACGGATACATACAAGATTATGGGAAATCAACAGATTTGCCATCCCCAGAAATGAAACTGAGAGACTTGCGACCAAGGTGTCGAAGTCATTGAACTTGGACGATGTGCCCAATAATTCCAGAATCCGGGCTGAGGCTGTCGAATAAGCTGCTGCATCTTCTCCCAGAGACGAAGAGGCGTTCAGTAGCGTCTGCAGTGTATTTGCGCCGGACGTGCGCGAAGCGTGCGTGAAGACGATCTGGCTCAGCTAGCATACCAAGGATAAGTTGCTGGACAAGGTCCCCGCAAAATGACGACAAGCCTACTCACCTGCTCGACCCAATCTGGAGGCTCGACGTTGGCTAGTTCCTCCATCTCCGCTGGCGCCTTCATTTTTTCCATACTTCCGCGTCCAAAATCAACAGCCATATCGAAGCTGATGTCTGCGTCCAGCGTCGTATTGCCCACCTCGACGTCCTCTATCTCGTCTGGGATCACCATGCTTTCCACTTTCTGACTTCGAGTCATTAGCCGAATAGGGCTGCTGGGCGGCGAAGGCGGTTCCAAAGAAAGGTTCTGCTGGTTGAGGTCAAATAGCAATCCTTTGCTTTTGCTCCTGCCCTTGTTTTTCAGAGGGCTCACAGGAGCACGGCGCCCGCCCGACGAGGGTAAGAACGTGTTCACGAATCCGGGAAGCATCGCGTTCTGCTTAGGGAGGACTTTAGCGCTGCGCGGACCAACGGGCGAGCCGTTCTCCTGCACGAACGTGGCGACGCGTGGACGTGTTGGCGTACGTTGTCCTGCATTGCTTGGACCGGTATGCTGGTCCCAACGCCGCATCTGTGTTATCGGCATCATGGGGGGTCCCATCGCCATCGGCGTCATGGGGACGTCCCTCGACAGGCCCGTTCGCGCAGTCCACGGCTTGCGCATCGAAGTTTCAAGCTCGTGCTGCTTGAACGTGAAGTGCGTCTTCATACGCTCCATCTCCTCCTTCATCTCCTTCCGGATTTGCAACTGCATCGCTTCTGCTGCCTCCTTCGCTGCCCGGAGCTTAGCCTGTTCAGCAGCGTGCGCACGTGCCGCCTGTGCGCCTTGTTCATTAGTATGGTTATTGATGTGGGTCAGAAACGAGTAACAGAAGAGGGCGGGCTTGCCTTTTCCATGTTATCTCGAAGAATGGTCACTTCACCAGCTTTAGCTTGTTTGGCTTGCAAGGCCTCGCTGAGGACATTCTGTGCCTCGGAGTGCTCTCTTTGAAGCTACAAAGTTATTATCAACGAAAGGCAGACCTAGAGACTTGGAAAGAACACACCGCTGCCATTTGGTTACGAAGCGCGATGAGCTCTTCTTCCAGTTGTTTAGGGTGCGATCCCTGACCGGCGACGATTTGAATGGGTTGGGAAGGAGCAGGAGGTTGCTGCTGAGGAGTGGGCGTATGCCGGGCATTGTTGAGTGACGGATAAGACGGCTGACGATTCGAAAAGCGATTGGAAAAGGTGGAGCCTGAGTTTGTTCGCACAGGGGGACGCGAATTGTGGTTTGGAGGACGTGATGAAGGATTATTTTCACGCAGAGAGCTAGCAGTCGGAGGCGGTCGCGACTTTTGTGGCCCCCCAATAGCTGCATGGTTGTGCATTGCATGAAATGCGCTTCCACTCGCAAAATTCTTCGCAGAATCTGCAGATTTCTGGCTCAGGCCCGCTCGCTGGCTGCTGTCTACGCCATAAAATCCTTGATTGACAGAAATCTCAGGTAACTCCAAGTCCTCGAGTGAGAAACTGCGACCAGGAGGCGCGGGAACAGGCGGGCTCCATGCGTGCGCCGTTTTCAAGCGCTTTGTGGGCGGTTGAGGGGCGAACGGAGGCGTGTGTTGTTGCGTGGCAGGCAGACGAGCGGTGCTTTGTGCAGGACGATTCGGCTGTTGCGTAACGAACTTGCTTTCCTCTTCGTCGAGCTTGGCGATAGCCTCTTCATCAAAGACAATGTCGTCATCGAAATAATCATCCGAGTTGTCCATCGAGGGATACGGAGAGTTACAAGGCAAGAAGAGCTAGATTGGAGACATGCATGTAGAGGAAGACAACAAAAAGTCTCAGCCAGAGAATCGCGACGCGACGCGTCTGGAGATCCGGTGAGACCTTGGACACCCTTCCCAGGGAATCCCTCCTCTAGCCATCATGCATCATCGCGGTGAGCGCTCGACAGACACACCATGGCCTCTACCACCCATGTTGAACTTTTGGAACGTTCTCCAAACATGAGGAGAACACTCGAATATGTGGCAGCCTTGAACGAATGGAACTATGACAAGATCGTCGACTGCTTTGATGACACACTGGAGCATCGTATTCTCCCCGCGAGCTTGGGCAGGCCTGTCCGTGATAAGGCGCTATACAAGGAGTGGTTTTCATCGATCTTTCCTAATTTTAAGGAGTTCAAGGTGAGTGCCCACTGCTTGTGGCGATCGATGTTGTCATGCATTGGTTACCCTCAAATCTTGATCAATAAGTTCGAGCTCACCCTCCCCGTACTTTCCGTATCAAGGTTACAATTCACGAGCTTGTTGAGAGTGGCGATACCATCGTCTTCCATGCATCGTCTCTTGGTGTAACAGCTCTCGACACCCCTTACCAGAATGAATACGTCTTATTCCTTCACTTTGCGCCGCCTAGCGTAGCGGGAGATTTGCCCAGGATATGCCACGTGAAAGAATTTGTAGACAGTCAATTCTCTGCTCAATTCTTCGGGGGCGCCGCTATGAAGAGAAATGCTCAGGAAGATGTCGACAACGTCAAGGTCTGATACGATGAGCAGGTACATATCAGCTGCATCATGTGTGCTATTGACTTGCAACTGACGTCCACACAGGTGCTTCGAAATGATTCTGATAAGCGAATTGTATGATTATTAGACAGAATGTGCTCGTGCGAAAGGTGGCATTAAACACATTCTTCTCATCATGAAGACGGCCAGACGCAGGCTTATATCCTACATATGCATACTCGAACGCCAATACTCCATCCTCGTGAGCGAGCTCCAGACCTTCAAGTTCAGTCCTTGATTCCAGCATCTCATTACAGCAGCCTACCCCTCGGAGAAAATTCGCTCAAGAATGTGGAAGTCGAAGTGCACAAACCTCAAATTCTGAAGCTGCTGAACATCGGAACCAGGGGGAAGCAACCAGCGCGACTCTACCATGCGGGAAAAATCCTACAGAAGGCAGGGTTCGAGGCTTCGCTGAACCACGCAGAGCTTCTCCGTGATCAAGTCCTCGCGCAGTGGCTGATTGTCCAGAAAAGTGATTGACTGCGGAGTATCGCGCCCGTGCGTGCAGTCGGCATCATCAAGAGGGTGCCTCATAGAGAAGGGTAGAGGCAACGCGCTGTTGAAACTAAATATTCTGGCAGTCAAACACGATATATCCTTGGGGTGGAGGTTGTTCCCGAAGATTAAGTGCCCTTCGTCATCGAAGCGAAGAGTAAGCGCTTCGAGAACATCTGTGTCAACACGTCCGTGAAAGAGGTAGAGTCCTCCGAGGTTCGGGAGCAGCGATAGACATGTCACGATATCCCTAGGGAGGACGGATATATCGGTGGGTCTCACTGTTTCGATAGCGCCCCCGCTTTCTTACAAGAAAGCTAGGTTACTGCTGCCTAGAGTAGCGGAAGGTTCAGGGTGCCATTCGCGATTCAAGCAATCGAGCGAGAGGTAGCTCAATCGTGGAGTGGCGAGCGTGTGCATGAAGGACTCCATCACATCCGTGGCATTGCATCCTAAGGCCAGGCAGCCGAGTGTCGGTAGCAGGACGTCCGATGTCGGTGGGAGGACCTCACCGGTAAGTCCATATTGAAATGCGAGTCCCAGGTCAGAGAGGTTCACGCACTCAAACAAATTGTCGCATAAATCCTCGAGTGTGTTAGCCGAGATATCTTGAGCAATGATCAAATTGAGCACTGTCAGGTTAGCCCAAGGCATTTGTGCGACAGATCATGTACGATCTCGACGTTATTCAGGAGCGGAGCTGATGCAAGAGAAGTCATGATTATCGGAGCGTCTGTGCTTGTGTGGTCTGTGGCGCCACTGAAGTAGAAATCTTCGAGGAGATTTGTGGATCCGGACTGGACGACAGGCATCCAGCTAATTGCGCCGAGACCCAGCTCTATCTGCACTGATTTCCAACGATGCGTTTCCTTGAAAAGGAGCGCAAGATACTGGGCAGTCATGTCGCGAGAGCGAAAATCAGAATCAAAACGCAAGACAAACGAGGGGGGAAGGGATTTGGACAGCGACAGCCAAATAGCGACCTGGGAAAATGCAAGCTTGCATTTATTGCGGGTGTTAGGAAGGTCAGGTAAGAACATGTTGGACAAAAGACGAGGGGTTGACATTGCTACTGCGCGTCAGTGGCGACATATTCTTGTGAGTAGAAAAGGCGCGTCACCAGCGGTAGGAATAGGTCCGTCATGATCTACCCATGGTGGAAAGTCAAGACATTCCATAAAGATCTCGGAAAGAACCTCAGGGGGAAAGCGCGTGGGCTGCATGGGCGCTGTGTATAAGCTTTGAGTGGCTCACAAAGCAGGACTTGTCTGATCAATTCAGATCTCCTAGGTCGAGTATAAAATCAATCTGTCAAGATCAGAAATGGAGGAAAATGCACATACTGCTCTTAGAACGTATAATATGGACGCTAAAGAGGAGCTTATGAACGTGAGTAGCGCTGAGTAGCGTAACATTGAGCCTTGTCGATCAATGAACAATGCCCGTCGGGGTTTACAGTTTCGTATACCGGTTTTGGGTCTGCCCATTCATCCCGTTGACGAAACGACCAGGATGCAATCCACACATCCGAAGATCAACCAACTTTGTTGGGTGCAGACGAAAGGCACACACACATCCTGAGACAGCAAACTTGAAAAGAGCACGTCATCAGCAGGCGATCCTAGATTTACGGAGCCATCACGACCGTTCCAGTATAGACCTGCAACCAATTCGCTCGTTCTACAGATCCCTACGCAGTGGTCAGGAGCGAGATCCCGAAGTATTGCACAAATTCAGCTTACCTCGACGGAATTCGGTGAAGTGGCAATAGCCTTCAGGATGACTCTCGATGTGAGCGCCTCGTCGAGAGCTAGGCTTAAACATCCAGCCTTCCTACACCTTGCCGCCCAAAATATCCGCGCAGCTGGCCACGTCTCGAGCCCCTCCTTATGACTCCCTCAAGAGCTTCTGATCAATCTCCAGGATCATGTACAGCTTCAGCTCTTGCCGCGCCACGTAGCCGAGGGTATCGCCACAGCGAGGAGCGGATCCATCACTCATCTGCATGTCTGGAATGGGGCTGACTAGAAAGCGCGCGGAGCTTCTCGGCGAGGGAGTGGTGTAGTACGATGTGTGCGAGGAGCGAGGTTTTTCGAGGGCTTCAGGAGGCCCGCGCGATTATCAGGCAGGTGGATGTTAGAGCTCGGAATCAGCATCGCCGTAATTTCCGCTTCGGGCTCTCATCACCATCGGCATGCGATTGCGTACGCCTCGAGAAAGGTGCGCGAAGGAGAGCACGTAGATTGGCACTGGCCCCGGCGTATCTCTTAGCAGTATACAGAAGGGGATCGATGACGTGCCGTGTGTCAAGCTTCTGGATGGCATAGCTAGGCCACATAACATCGTCATTTTATCCGGCAAAACCATGTTCAAGCGTCCGTGAGTACGTGAGTCCTCATCCAGCGAAACCAACTAGATCCTAAGTGTGAAACCAGAAACACGGAGTGATCAGCTATCCTTTCAGCATAAGACGATTTCTCTCTCTCTAGAGTACAGATGATAGAAATATGGCTGACCAGACATGGCTTGTACAAGTCGACTCACATTGTAGCGAGCAAGGCTCTGCAAGGATGGAGATTTTCATCGGCAGTCAGGCACTTGCGGGACTAAAAACACGGCTCGCCAATAACCGAATCCGTCCGCGCGCCGCGGTCGATGAACGTAACTTGAGACACGTGTTAGGACTGTGTTAGGTCAGACTTTTGTCTTCTCACAAACTTTGACATCGCTTTTGACAATCCCACTAGGGTTCCGTGAGTAATGCCGGAATTACTTACATGTTAATAAAGGATGTTATTAACAATGTTATTAACATGTTATTAACATGGTCCCTTGTCGAGGTCATAAAACCTATGTTAATAATATTAGTAATGTAAGAAATCATTAAATCATTTTGAGGCAAACTATCCATACAAAAAACAAAACAGAGTGCATATGCATGAAGGCTCACATTGGTAGAGAGAAGATTGTGTATCACAAAGGTGGCGGAGCCTTCTATTCTTACCCGAAAGACTCACAGCGCTGACTCCTGCACAAGATAGATATATACATGCCAGTGCCAGCGTATATCTAGCGTTGGTGGTGTAGTGGTTCAGGTGTCGCTCTTTGATCATGTGATGTTCAGTTGCCTCTGATCGTTGGTTCGATTCTCGCGATTACGATATTTATTTTAATATGGTCGAGGTGAGAAGCAGGTTTGGGCAGAGGTTAGGCTACGGATGTAATTGGTGCTGGGAAAGTTGTTGTCCCCCGATTAATAGTGTTGCATATTTACTGATCAAACTGAAGTATTGAGCACCTATAACTACCTATGGTTTATTTGATCTCGCTCTGAAGCACTTGCCCTCAGCTACTCCTCCTCCTCCCACTGAAATTCCCCATTTCATTCCTAACTCTCAGATTGACTGGAGTTGGTGATTTTGAATTATTAACACCACTTTATTTTCTAACATGTAAATAATTCGATTTCTTACATGTTATTAATCTTTTATTTACAAATGTTATTAATTCGTTATTAACACATGTTAATAAAGGCTCAGAGCCGAGCATGTTATTAACAAATGTTAGAAACTCTCGGGGAATTACTCACGGAACCCTAAATCCCACAATCAAACGACAATTTTCTTAGCTCCTGGAGACAGTCTCTGACGCCGAGCTGACCTTGGACTTGCATATCTCACAGAAGCCCTTGAACGCCCTCGATGCCTACAAAGCCAAGGTCAGATGTCTCGTCCACTTGCCAGAAGCGATGACGCTTGATGACGGCGCATTGAAGGGAGGAATCTGAGACGCTCTAGGCTTTGAGCCCTTAAGCACTCCTATCAGGGATTCTGTCAATTTTTTGGAGTCAGACATGATGAATGTAAGAGATACAGCTGATTGGCTGGTGCAGCCAGCATCCCTTCGCCCTAGGGATGACATGTCTTTCTTTGAACAGGTTCACCTCTCGCTGGTACACCATATTGACATGTCTGCTTGTTCATGACTGATGTGGCTGTTGACATTCACAGAAGTTCGTAACGCGTAAGGTTGCCGTGATATGATGTATACTTCCCACAGTGTTCGCCCCGCTGCGTCCTTCTTTCGGTCATTCAGATTAGACGCACCCGCCGCGGATACACTCAATCCACAGTTTTGCAAAATTCGAGTCCTCGCTCTGTATATCCGGATGCGTGGGTGCTCGGCATAGGCCATCTACTCACTTTATAAAAAGTCCAGAGGTCGTTCGTCTCCTCATCTGCACTGCAAATACATTCATCTCTGACGGCAATGGAGTTCGATAAAGCCGTACACGATGTTTTGATTGTTGGCGCTGGTATGCATACCTTGCGCTTATGTCTCTCATTATTGGCTTACCTTTTTGTTTCACCAGGGCCTGCGGGGCTTACGGCGGCTGTCATGCTCAATAGAATGGGGATCAAGCCTCTGCTCATTGATGCTGGAACGTATGTGGACCATGAGTGGGGCCGAGCTGAGGTTCTTCATTCTAGGTATATCGGTGTTTCAGTCCGATACCATTAACCAACTGACGTAAACGATGAACTACAGAATATTGGAAGTTTTCGAAGTAAGCATTCAAACTGTGTTTTGAGGTCTGTTCCTAGCTGTAGTTCTTGTTCCTGACTCTGGTCTAGAGCCTTGGCGAGCCGTACCACCACGTCATTGCAATGTCACGCGCCATGAACTCGCAGACCATCTGGAAGTTGGAAGATGGAGTCGCAAAGCGTACTCTTATCGCGCCGTCTTATTCTGGCACCATTGACTTCAACGTACCGTATCCACGCAACTTACACCAGGGCCTCGTCGAGGAACTCCTGCTGCGCGATGCCGAGAGTCACAATGCCGACTTCCGCGTAAATTGGCAGTGGAAATTTGTGGATATGGACTCTCAAGGCGCCGGCAAACCATACAAAGTGACCTTACAGCATCTGGGAACGAACGAAACCAGGGTCGCACTCGCTAAGTATGTCCTTGGGGCAGACGGTGCAAGGTCCGCCGTCAGGGGGTGGACTGCGAAGTTTGGCGTCAGCATGGAGACGCAGCCGACCACCGACAGGTACTGCATTCAAGATCTCACTGGCATTACTTCAGATTTCCCAGATCTCGAGCGCTTCTCGTATGTTATGATAACTCCAAATACTCCGAGTGATGCTGAAATCTATCACCATACAGGCTGATCGTCTCTGAGAAAGGTATCGTGATCAATATTCCTCGACAACCTCTCGCAGGCAAGAGAGCCACCCGCCTTGTAATGCAGCCCACCGAAGATCTCCGTGGACTATCTAAAGACGAGATGTCTCAACTCCTCAAGAGTATGTTCACCCCTTTCAGACTTGATTGGGATGAGATTGCTTGGGAGTCCAGCTTCACCGGTTCGTCATTTTCTTGAATGTGTCCAGCGACTGCTCACGTGGCTCAACACTAGTCACGCAAAGACTCGTCAACGAGTATATGGTGGACGACAAAGTCATCTTCTTGGGCGACGCTTGCCACACCCATAGCCCTCGAGGTAAATTTGCTTACTTGTTTATGTGCAAGGCCTAAGCAAAATTTGTTTAGGTGGATTGGGTATGAACACGTCCATGCTCGAAGGACATAATCTCGGATGGAAGCTTGCCCTTGTGCTCAAAGGCATTGCAAGGCCTGAGATCCTGTCGACGTGCGGCGCCGAGCGGCATCCAGTGGCATACAATTTGATCATGGTAGATCGTCAACTTGTGCAAGCTGCCAGCAAGCTTTATCAGAAGGATGCGAAGAAAGGTGGTGATCATGCCGTCGAGGACGGCGCGAGTCTGAGGAATGTCCATGACATCACCAGCGGGGTAAGTATTCTTCTATCATTGCTATAACCGCTAGCAATTATGAAGCGTGAATCCCTCCCCCATCTAGTATCAGTCCGGCTCCTCGATCGTATACTCCCCAAACGTGCTCGTGACGCCTCCCAACAACATAGCAGAAGTATTTGAGGCGAATAAACCTAGCGCACCTGTCGGAGGGCGCACTCGTCCCGCGCTCATAAGGCGTGTATCGGACGGTTCCATCGTATCTGTTCACCCTCGCTTTGACGGCCGCTTCACGATTTTCCTCCTAGTCGGCGGTCTCGAGCACCCAAGAACAGTCGATTCTCTGCTCTCCCTCGACGACTACATCGCTTCTTCTGGGTCAATCTTTACTCATTATGGGGAGGATGTGCGCCTGGAAGATACACCCATTCATTTGCGCACACCCCACGCGGAATGGAATAGGGAGGGGGACTCTGTGCCGACGCCAGATGGTCGCAAGTTCTTCACGTACGAAGATGACGACCTCCCCCAGATCGATGGCGGCTATGGAATGCGGTCGCATTCACTGTTTAGGTCAATGGTCATCACTACTACGAGGGATGCGGGGGTTTTCCAGCTCGACTCTTTCATGGAAAGGGTCTCGCCGTTCGGCCAGTCCAAGTCTCGCTTGCTGCACCCCTCACGTTTGTTCTCCGATGATTGTATTTCTCTGTCGCCGTTCAAGGAGGGCATTCTTCAGCATCCGGTGCACGAGAAGTGGGGGATTGACCAAGGAGTCGGAGCCACTGTCGTCGTGCGTCCCGATGGCCATGTTGGAATGCGAGCGGATGGCTATGGGATTGGTGCCTGGAAGGAAGTGGAACGGTACTTTGCAGGATTCCTTCTATAGAAAGAGAGGAACAATCATGTCATGTAAAACCATTACTTCCGATTGCACTTTGCCAGCTTATAATTTGACAGGGGTAACCGGTAACCAGCCGTGACCTCCGACGAACTGTGCCCCACTGTGCCTCGGCATGGTACCCGTAAGTTTCATGGTAATCTGCTTGCTTAAAGGGAATGATTTCGTCATGTTTACTTGCCCATAAGCACACAATTTCGGATGATTGTCGGCCTCTCAACATTGACACTCATATTGAATTACAGCGGAAACTTCGGAGAACGATCTACTGAGCGAGCTGAGGATGCCTCACTAGACAGGTGCACTGGTGAGCTTGAATGAGATGCATAAGCACGAGGACGACTTACCAGCGTTAAGCGTCTGACGCCAATAAGCCTGCCTTTTGAGCGAGCACCATACACTCAATTGCAACCCTTCTTCCCAGTACTTCAATAGCGCAGTGTACCAGTCGCGCGATATCACCTCCACGATGTGCAAATCGAAGTGCACCAGCCTCATTCCAGTCAGCTGTGCAACTTGCCCCTCGGCTCGAGCATTCGGAGGGAGCAACCAGCGCGATTGAATCATGCGTGCGAAGCTGATAGAAAAATCAGGATTGGACACCTTGGCCAGCCAATGGTATAGCACGTCGGGGGGCGCATATTTTTCCGATGGAAGCGGCTCGCCTGTAAACGTGATCTGGCCTGTCGCAATACCAGGTGCTCCGAGCGATCCAGCAGAACCAGAAGGTGCATCGACCGAGAGCGGTAGACAAGGGAACACTCGAGTATAGTCGCAATTGTCTAGTTCGCGAGATGAAGCCACACAACAAATATCTATGAGGCGGAGATTCTGTCCAGCTTGTACGCGACCTTGAGAGTCATAGTGGATTGTGAGTGCATCCCAAACAAGTGGAGTGACATCTTCGTCTTTGATATCAAGAGCCTGAATATTTGGGACCCGCTGAAGGATGCGCACGAGGTCCGTATCTGGTAGGACAAATATATCTAGACAGAGTCTGTCGATTTGATCACCATTTCGATCAAGGAAGCTCAGGATGCTCGTGATGATTCCTTCATGAGGGTCAGGGTCGTCGTCGGTCCTCCTGTATTCACAGGCTGTGATACTGAGATGATCGAGGCGCGGCATGTCAAACATATCCATGAAAGACCCTATAATCTCCGGCAAATCGGCATTGAGCGAGAATTCAATAAGCTGAGAGAGTAAGACAGGCAGTCTCGATGGAAGAAGGGGTTCGTCGTCAGACAGAATGGCGAACCTGAGATCGAGAAACTTGAGGCAAGTACACGCCTGCAAGCTTTCACAGACCCGCTGCATCATATCCGGTGGGAAGCTCACCGTCTCACAAGTCATCTTCAGGCTTGTGAGGTTTGCCCAAGGAAGCGCCCAAGCCCACGCCATGTCGTCAATGATGGTGACTGTGCGCAGACGTGGTGCGGACGAGAAAGATGTTAGGAACAAGGGAATCGTCTCGTTCATCCTGTTGGTGTATCCATTGTACACGAACTTCTTGAGCATTTCCATTGAGCCTACAGGGGGTAGTGCCTCGGCCTTGACAAGCCCCAAATGTAGCCGCACCGACTCCCATCGATGGCTCTCGCCGCACAAGAGTGTGGCGTATCTCGGAGCCAGAGCAGGAAACCTTCCGTTGATCCGCAGAGTGATTGAAAGCGGGAGGGAACCTGACAGTGAAAGCCAAAAAGAAATTCGTTTGAGGAGAGAATTGCGTTGGGGCCGAGTGGGAGGAAGATCGGGAAGAAGCATCCGAGACCATAAGCGAGGGTCAGACAACGCGACATTGCGCCAGTAGCGACAGATACGGGTGAGCAGGATAGGGGCGGCGTCTGGATGAATGCGAGGTAGATATTCCAACTCTCGTTGAAGTTCGACACTATTCAGAAAAATCTCGGACAGGACCTCAGGCGGGAACCGCAAGGTGTCCATGACTGAACAGGATGATTTAAACGGAAGAGAGACCCACACGAGATCGGTGTAGCGTACGCTCGGAGAATTGAGTGTGCTATCAGTGATATGAGCGTAAGGATGATATCCGGAAATATAAGAATTGTGACGCACAATATCGACGACCAGATGAACGCGGTCGACGGAGGAATTGAAGAAATGCTTGTTTATATAGAGCGAGCGGCCTTCTAAGTAATCGGGGCGATCAGTGCAGATGAGATGCATGCTATTCAGGCATGTCAATAACGCTATGGAAACGAAGCAAGACACAATGAACCATGGGGGTGCGAAGTACACGCTATGCACAGGCTCATCTCAGCACAATAAGGCTTGAATACACACCCCATTGCCAGACTTCTGACAGCTGCGAAGACAACTACGGATCTTCTTGTCCATGGCTATGTCGCGGTGCAGGAAGAATGTCTCCCATTCGCGAGCCGGTTTGCAGAGGAGGTAAGGCGTCTTACTGAATCTGCAAGTGCAGATCGTGAGATACCACTGGAAAGCAAATAAGGTCTGGAGAAGGACTTGGCTGCCGAATGCAGGTACTATGCAGGTGGATGGATTGGTGCACGTGGCTCCATAACACGACATGCCGAGTTGCCGAGATGATCCGAATTCGATCATGTCGGCCGATGCCCACACATCTTGTTTGTCGATAACGTCGAACGACACAGTAAGTCGCCTTGACAGAGACCTGCCGCCCACCCTCTAGCTTTGTTCTCTTCACTACTCCAGGATTTATTCGCGTTGCAAGTACCTGAATCCAAGCGTCCGCATCACCCGATATCTAGCGGCGTTCGAGTCAATCATCATGGCCACGACAGATAGTTTCCCTTCAGAGATTTTATCTCATATCTTCGTTTACTGCCTACCGTACAGGCGACCCACAACAACCCCTCTCGTTGGAGCTTACGATGCCCCTTATGTGCTTACGCAGATCTGTCGGCGGTGGCGAGCCGTTGCGATGTCGACCTCCCTATTGTGGTCGGACATATACTTGCCCGATATTCCGTAAGACCCGGAAGTAGTGGATTATTTTTTCTTACAGGTATCTACATGGATAGCATTGTCTCAGCAGAGACCCCTTTCATTTGTTCTGCGAGTCCATGGCCACTCTCCTCACTTCTCTCGGTATGCGGCGGCTCTACACATAGAAATTCACCGATGGCGATCGGCAACCTTCTATGTGGATTTAAATGAAATCAATGAATTTCCCACCATCGTACCATCGTCCATGCCTCTTCTGGAATTTTTTTTGCTTTGATGGAGACTACCGGAGTAGCGATTTCGTTCCATCTCTCATGACCTCTCTGCACTCCGCACCCCGGCTGCGAGGCGTGGAAATCATGCACCCCTTGCTTCACGAATGGGCGCTACCGTGGCACAATCTATCGACGTTGAACATGACTCATGAAGCCGAAAGTATCACACTGGATGCGCTGCTAGAATTTTGCAGAAATTTATCCCATTGCGCTCATCTAACAAAATTGTGGCTTAAAATCGATGCGTATGTGATTGCAGATGTTGAACCGCCGGTCTCCCGAATGACTCTGCCTCACGTTACCTTCCTCAAGTTCACTTGTCGAGAGGCCGATACCCTTCTTCCCTGGTTGAGAGTTTTGTCTATGCCACGTCTTAAGACGCTCATTCTTGAAAGTTGGCCATCTTCTTTTCGTAGCGACCGCAGCTGGGAAATCTGTTCCACCATGTGTGGGTTCCTGGACGAGTGCCGTATCCATTCACTCAGATCGCTCCATCTTCTTGATATCTGTCTGGCCGATATCGAGCTTATTGCCGTCCTCTCACACGTTCCTAGGCTATGCAAGCTATGGACCGAAGGCCTGCATATCTCGAGATATGTCTTCAATGCACTTACTCTCCGGTTTCACCCCAACGGCCGGCGAATCACGTCAGGTCGAAACTTATGCCTTCGCCACATAACTTTCCTTCCCTCCATATCTCGCAAGGGGAGTGGACTTCTGCATGTTCGACCACGTTTGGTTACTCGTGGGTCAGGTTTAGAGTCTGAGAACTTAGACGATGACGACGAAGAAGAAGAGGAAGAGGAAGAAGACAACGAGATGGACACGGAAGATGAAGAGGAGGCAGAAGTGAAAGCAGAGGAGGAAGAGGAAGAAGCAGAAGAAGAGATGGACGAAGAGCAGAATGCGAAACACATGGATGAAGAAGAAAGAAAAGAGAAGACAAACGATGGCTCAATTGATGAGATCGTGTACAATAAGCCTCTACCAATCGAACGCGGTCTTCTGGAAGCGGAACTGGAGATATGGGATATGGAAGTCTCCGATCCCATTTTCTGTATAGGGATGATGAGCATGCTTCAATCACGGTGGTACCTACCGCGAAGGGCGAAAATTATGGGGGGTGTGAAACCGGTCCAGCTGGAGAGTTTCAGATTCGTCCATTTTGACTTGCATATTCTGGAAAGGCTTGATCCTATCGGGTACAAGAAGGTGTTGAAAATGTGGAAGGAAGGACTAGAGCTAACTGTCTATAGCTCTGGAAATAGGGCCTCGTATGCGGAAGAACATACACCGATACTCCAGCTATCGGATGACGATGCTTAGACTTTGAACAGGGCAAAATTGTATGCGATGGAGTTGAAGATATATTTTTTAGATTAGTTATCAATACATGAAAGGGGGAATACCAGTCGTTGATGCATTTTCTAGAATCCCAAATCCGGTTTCTCCATCTATGAGACAAATAGGAAAACTGATAAGTATCACGACAGTGCTATAGTCGACATACTACTAAGCTATGCTTTTGAAGAACACTAAAGTGATGGCAATCATTCCTCTTCAGACAGGAACAGGAAGAAAAATCCAGCATGAGTTCATGTTATCGTACGTCTGAGGGAAACCAATCAGCACAAAATTTCATGGGTTCTCAGCGAATGAAAGACTGACCCGGAGTACAAACATGGACCGTAAATAGGTTTTTGCGGCTACTGCAGAGGCTACATATGATGAGAACGAGTCGATGATATATGAGTTGGCAGAGACCTGTGCGGACAACACGATATCAACTGAAGCTTTCCTTGCACACAAAAGAATACGTACATATATGGACACCATGGTGGATCCACATGAAGCGTGGCTTCAACTGCATATATTGAGGTATAAGCTAGTGTACGCTCTCGTCTTCCTCTCAGCATCTTCCCAACCTCAACCGACGAGTGTCAGATGCCGGACACTCTCATGCATCTTCTCAGCGTACTCGACAAACCTAGCATCAGAGTACCCCACCGTGCGTTCGAACAATTGTCTGAAGCGCGCCTCGTAGTTCCCGATGACCGGATAGGTCGTACCGAGCCCGCGGACGTCCAAACAGTATCGTTTCGTTTCAGCCTCCTGTTCCGTTGCGTATCCACCCCATATTGTGAAGCCTTCCGCGGCCGTTCGAAGCCTCCAGGGCTCTTCACACGCCAAACGACATTTTTGACTGTCTTGGAAAGAAGCAGTCGCGCAAAGGTCCATAAAAATTGCGAGGTAATTTGTGGGCTTGTAGCGAGGACCATCTTTAGGGACTATCCAAGGACCAGCCAGACCGTCGACGAGAGGATATGATCCCACCCTGGTCTTGGTATTTGTTCGCCAAAGCACATAGATGAGATTTTTGTTGTCGAATGGCTTGCCAAGGTCGCCGCGATAGCCGACGAAGAATCCGTTGAAGACTGGCTGCCCGGACGAACATTGTATGGCTGCGTTAGAAGACCAGCACTTTTGGAGAAACTCAGGAGTCAAATTGGTCATGATCTCGTCGAGCTGGACGATGTGGGTGAAGTTGATCCAGATCCCCGCGGTATCATCAAGGAGACGATCGCGCAAGTTGTTTCCCATCGGAAGACCGAGCTCGGGCCCAAGTAGGGTCTTCAAGAATGCGGACAGTCGCAAAGGGACAATTGAAAGTTCCTCATCAAGCTCTCCGGGAGGCTTCGTCTCGATAACGAACTTGCCCGCTTCCTTCAACGTCCCCATATCCCGGCTGAGGATCATCAGCAACTGGCAACATAAATCGCCCCGGAGGCCTCGATCGACCACAAGGCCTTTCAGAATAAGCTCGTCGAACAAGGTCTCGAAAGCGTATTCGTAGTTTTCGCCCTCGAGGAGCGCTGTAGCGGCAGCGACGGAGAGGATCGGCTCTGAGGGAGCCTCTGTCACGAGAAGGTTGTCGGCGACACCCATCAGAACGCGCATGTGGCTGCGCACGGAGGCTGTAGCCAGGCCAAAAGATCCTTCGCCTTCACCAATTTCTAGTACGACTCGACGAGAAAATGCGGCGAACGTGTGAAAAGGATTCGTAGGGGAGAAGTCGCTGGTGCCAAAAAGTTTGGAGCGCGCAGCCTGCAGGAGACTACTGCCAGTTTCGAATCCCCACCAATACTGCATATGGCAAGAACTATTCAAAGGAACAATCGTAGCGACAACGATTCGCACTCACGGGTCTGCCATACATCTTGATGTGACGTAGAAGAAGCGCTTTTTGCGGTGTCGACGAACAAACATCGCTGAGGTGCTGATTGAACCCGAGGTACATCCACGGATGCAGCATCCTGAACCTGTCCCTGAGCCGGAAGGAAGAAGTGATCTTTTCTCGTGGAACGAGGTCGTACAGAGACGGTGTTTTGTCCAGCAATAGAAACCAGAACTTGACAGGGATGGCAAGGCGGTCAGCAGCCTTGATAATGCGCTGAAGTGCCATGCATGACATCTTAATTCCATGTCTAGCGTTCAAGGTGGTGCAATCGTCAAATGCAATGATGAACCGACAATGACCACGTAGATGCAAGAGTTCAGCAAGATTTTCCAGGTGGGGTCGCACAAGTACACGAAGAAGTGATTGGTGCCAAACAAGAGGGTTCAGTCGATGGTCGGGAAGTTCAGGATCATATGTCGGTCGCGAGCGAAGTTTGCGGAGTTCTTCGTGATTCTCACGCAGCATTTCCTTGGCCATGGCCTCAACTTGCGCGAAAAGCCGATGGCGCTTGGATCCTTGAGGATGAGAGGGATCGGCGTTTTCCCAGTCTATCAGCAAGTCTTTTGGTCCTGTCGCTGTCGTCTTCTTTCTGACCCCGTCAAGCAATAGCTTCATCAACGCGCCGAGGAAGGCAGCTGCAAGCTCCTCCAGCTGAGTGACCCGTTAGTTCAGCAAATGAGCGATGATAACAGTACAGCACAAGTACTTACCTTGGGAGAGTCATCATATATAACACGATTTCTCGTAAAGAAATTCACCGCAGGGACATCGACAGGTGGCCATCCACTCATGGGCCATACGTCTTGTCGTAAACAGATGCTCAAACTCGGGATCTGCCAACGACAGTTGAAACGCGAAGGCCGGATATACAATGAGTAAAAGGCAAGCCCACCTGTCTGCCTATCTCCTCCACCAGACGGGATTTGCCTGTGCCGCTCGACTGTACTACGACGATCGTCCGGCCATAGTGGATTTCGGGATCGTAGGTGCTCTCATAATGAGCGAGGGCTGCCACAAAATCGTCCGCTGCTTCGCCTATGTACGGGCTTGTAAAATTCGCGTACAGCCTCTGCAGCTGATCCATTCTGCCGTGTCGGGGACGTCAGCTCATCAGTACAGCTAAACAGAAGGAATACAGACGGTCGCTCCAGCCCGCTCTTCTGCTTATTGGGCTCTAGCCAGAAAATTCATCGACAAACCACGGTGCTAAACAAGATCAAGTGAACTTACCGCAGGCGCTCATGATGAAATCCACGGGACCAACCGTTCGCATCAGCTCGGTGAGCACCGAGTCCGCTTTGATATGACGTGGCTGCCGAACGTCTCCCCCACAGAACAGCGCCTTCAGCATTAAATTAGGAACCCCATTCGCTGTGCCCTCCTCAGCAATGTCTCTCATCAAGTCTTCCAGCCAGCTTCTTGCACAGGTGGAGCTTCCGGGTCCCTTTGGCATCAGTTGCTGATAAGAAGAATATCTTGACAGGGAGAAGCGCAATGCGGGTCCAGGATCGTCGGCCAGTCCGAGAGTCGACAAACATACGGATGAGTCGTCAACGTAGGTGTTGATGCGTGACATCGAGATCTTCGGGCGCGGTGCGCTTTCAATTTCTTGTTACAACCAGAAAGAGACTTACAGGTGCGAGCGCAATGAACAAAAGCCAACCGCTGCGGCATGGACAGACGGAAGAGACAACTCGCTGTGAAAGAAACCATAATTACGTCATCTCCGAACCTCCAATCTTATCAGATCTTATCCCGTTTCAAGATCCATTCACCTGCACAAGTCCGTCATCTAGCGAGTCCAACTTTTCGCAAGCACAGTAGGTAGTGTCTATTGCCGGTTGCTACCCTATGTGGCGGGACCGGGTGCACTGACACCGTCAAGGCGTAGCACACCATCGAAGACAGGTCTGAGACAAACAGTGGCCCCGCTCGCGCTTGCTCGCACTGACATGTCGCGGCACGTTGTCCCCCAGTGCGCGCCGCATGATGGGGGCGCAAATTCCGACATGAAAGACGGAGGAACCCCCGCCCCATTCCGACTCCTCAAGTACTCATCCCTATAGCCGCGCATCCCTACCGACTTGAAGCATATCCTCGGCGCCTCGCATCAAGCCAGCTTGCCCACATAGGAATAGCGCGGTATCAACGCTGGCCCACACCGAGATGGCGCGCGGGTAACCTGGACACGGACCAAGCTGCCAGCCTCGACGAACACCTGCACACACGCGTCCGCCAGCAAACAAACCGCGCCATAGCACCACCCACTAGCTCGAGCGCGTGCGCCACAGTGCGTACGCTCGAGTCCGAAGCATCGACGCGAGCCCCATTCAGTTCTATTCGCGGAGCTCGCGATCAGGATCAGGATCAGGATCAGGATCAGGGATCAAGGATCAGATCAGGCCTCATGGATCACGAATCATGGATCAAGACCGCGCCCGTCCAGATCGCTCAGCGTCCGAGCTTGCATAGACTCGCACTCCACTCCATCCAAGCCAGGGCGCATGCAGGCCAGGGCCGCACACACGCAATATCGCGGGTCGCATCGCACCGCGCTGCACTGCCTAGCCTACCTCAGGGACGCAGAGATCCCTAGCGTGGAGATTGCATCACGCCACGAGAGCGGCACGTTTATGCACGTCGACCGTTGGCAATGAATAAGTAGACCAGGGGGCTAGCGGTGGCCAGTTGGTGGTGGCGCCGTCGTCGTGACGGGAGCATAATTGACAGAACGGTGGCCTACGTTAGCGTAAAACATGTCCTTACAAGGAGCGTCACCGTGCATGCCCAGGCGCGCAGCTCTAAACTTGCCCTTCGCGAATGAAGATCAAAGTTCGAGGGAGACCATCGCGATGCTATCAGCGTCGGACGTGGCAAAAACGAAGCTGCACAGCAGGCGATCCTTGATCATCGCGCTGATCCATCACCCACTCGCCGACGACAATAGCAGCAATAACAATAACACGATGTCCAATCAACGATCAGCAGCATGTATAGACGCGAAGCAGAATTAGCTCGCGACGCGAGTTTCGATGCTGTCCCAATAGGCCCCAATAGTATCAGAGATGGACAATCGAGCAAAGATCGATGACGGGCTTGATTTATGAGAGCCCCAGACGACGACGCACTGATGAACAGATTGATGTCGAGGCGAGAGTGCCAAGGGTTGCCACGACCAGAGAAGCGTTCCATACCACACAAGGCAATGTGGCGTCTCCGAATAGACGTCCGGGGGGAGACTCAGCAACACTAGACGCGCATATACCAGACCACGATGCAAGCAACTGAGCTGACTCGCCAGTAGCACATGGCAGCAGACAATAGACTCGACTGCGGGGACTTGCGGGGTTGCCTCGAAAGCCAAAGGTGGCCATGTACATACTTATAAGAACATCCCAGCAACCGATCTCGAACCACGCCAGACGCACAGCCGTCGCGCACAGCACAGCATACTGGTCATTTCCCATACAGTAATGGTGCGTCTGTTACTTGGCGTTGTCAAGCCACGGCTTCGGGATCTCGGAAGGCCCTCGAGTCTGCGATTTAATTCTGCGGCGCCGTTGTCAACTCGTTGCTATGCCCAGAGACCCGCGGCGCGGAGCGAAGACGCGGGCTGGACACAGCGGACAGAAGATGCTGGACCGAGGCTTGGAGTCCGAGGGCACGATTCCAGTCGCGCACGCGGGGCAATGTGTGGCGCAACGGTGCAGCAGGCACGCATGAGCTGCATACGGCCACTGGAAGGCCGCGGCGCACATGAACCAGGTCGGAATTATCGGAAGGCGTGCAAGGCCGCAGGCCCACCGACGGGCAGAGAGAGTTCCGGATTATTTGCCTGCTCTCGTGTGTGCGTATATGCGCACACAGCGGCACGACAGGACAGGACACAACACAACACAGAACCAAGATACCGGCTCGCGGTGTGACGGCGTGCCAGCCAACGCACTGCCGCGTGCGCGCGCGCGCGCTCTCCGAAAGCACGCAGCCCCGTCGCGAGGACGCCTCGGGACCCGCTGACCAGCCTCCCAGCCTCCCAGCGCACGCCTCTCGACGGCCGCCGCCGCCGCCGTCGCTGCCCTCGATGCCGTCCCTCGCGGCAGCCCAGTCCAGCGCAAGCTGTGCCCCCGCATCTTTGTTCCGGATCCGGACCCCGGCAAGCTAGCAAGTCAGCGGACAGGGCCCTCCGCGCGGGCGGCGAGCCTATGTGGGATCTCGATTCAGGAGAGGCCGAGTGGGGCAGAGCTGGAAAGCGAGGGAAAGCGATGCCGGCGACGCGAAGTAGAGGATTGAAGCGGCACCGCAGCGTGCACGGTACGGCACGGCGAGATAAGATACGGACCTACCACGAGAGCGCAGACGGTATCGGTCGTCGGGCGCGGCTGGGCGCTCGTCGTTATCAGCAGCGAACACGAGGCGGACGGTGCATATGCTTGCGCTGGACGAATGGCCGTTCTGAGGAGTGCTAAGCGCGCTGGAAGGACGGACGTGGACGAAAATAGACGGGAGGTGGACGGAGAGGCCCGAGGGCGATCAGATGGGGGACCCCCGGGGGCAGCGACCTCCGGATGAACAGGGGCGGGCGCTTGGGATGGCATCGCGAGGCAAAAAAGATATCTTGGCTGGGGCACGCACGGCCGTGGGCCATCGACGCGCGCGGAACTGCCAGATGCGCCGGATGATGATGGGACTGATGCTGCTTGGGATCGTGAGAGCGCGAGTGCGCGCGGCTGATTCAAGCGTGTTGGCCCGAGTTAGAGCATGGCGCACACGGCTGGCTGGCTGGCGGACGGACTGGCTGGACCTTCTGGATGAGCGTCCGTGGGAGCGCCGTGGATGCGTTGCCAGTGCGTTGCCCAGCAGCCCAATGCTGATCTGTGCCGAGTCGGAAGCCAGCGCCGCGCGGGCGATTCCGGCCAGTTGGGGGCAGTGTGGGGATGAGTTCGCGCGTTCGCGTTCGCGTTCTGAGAACGCTGAACGCGATGCGATGCGGGAGAGGGAAGGGAAGGCGGGGGGAAGCGGCCTCTTGGGGCTAGCAGAGACGTTTCTTGTAGTTGTCCAAATGTCTGCGCGCCGCCACGTCCGCGCAATTGCTGGGAAGGACGTTGAACGTCGTGACAGAGAGCAGCAGGGCGTGACCGAAGGCGAGATTGGAGCGGAGGCGCGACCCGGGACAGCGCCCTGCGGGAAATGGAGCGAAAATTGAAGGGGAAAGGGACCCCGGAGAGGGCGTGCGGAAGCAATGTGATTGGGGGAAGGGACGCGGGGAGCGAGGAGATGGCTGGGCGAACGCCGACTTGTTCGATTGCCGCTCCGCGCAACGAGCGCCACTCGGTTAGATGCATCCACTCCTCCTCTAGTCCCTAGTTCGCGCCTCATCTCTCCTCCCTTCTCCTCCACCACAACCGTCCCCCCCCCCCGTCCCCTTCCCCATCCCGCCTTTCACACAAATCATCCACAGCGCACCGCAGCACGCACAACGCTCCATCGCTAGCGTGCGCGCGCGCTCCAAGTCGCCCCTATCGACTTTCATCTCCCCCTCCCCCCGCGTTCTACACGCACTGTGCCCAGCATGCCTGGCACCTCCAAGACCCAGAAGGCGGAGGCAAAATACAACGTCACCACAGAATGTACGCCCTCCCTTCCTCCTCGTCTCGCCCCCCTCCCCCTTCCCCGATTGACCTCGCCTTTCCCGCCGCACACCTCGCCACACAGTCCCCCACCTGGGCCTCCACTCGGCCGCCGCGACAGGCAACATCGGCCTCGTCAAGTACGCCCTCTCTCACGGACAACCCATCAACTCCGTTCTCGACGGCGTCCTCCCCCTCCACGCCGCCTGCTCCGGCGGCAACGAGCTCGTCGTCAAGCTCCTCATCGACAGCGGTGCCGATGTGAACGCTCCTAGGTGAGCGACCGCCCTTCGTCTTCCCGGCTTCCCTTCTTCCGCCTCGACGCTCGAACGGCCCCGTTTCGAGCCTTGCCCGAGCGGGCTTTGCGCGATAGCTCTCTATCGAGAAGACAATAAGCAGTTCTGCGTGTTGTGGCGCCTTGCGCCCAGAATCGCACCGCGTCGTCCCCTCTCCGATGCGTTATCTTCTCCACAGACCCCGATGACATCTCTCGACGCTTTGCGTCCTGTTTGACGTCATTCGCAGTCGACGCTCGTTCAGTGCGGCACGGCCTCGCCTAAGCACGCTAAATGTGCAGAAACACGTGTCCGAGGAGCCCCTCCTCTCCTTGCCTCGAGGCGTCGCCCCCTGTGTGGGGATAGGGCAATCGAGGTTGGGCGCCGTGGTCGCTCTATGATTAGAGTCGGCATCGGGGGCCTGTCTGATCAGGAGCAGGAACGCTCCCCCGCTTCGACCTCGATCCCGCACGACCTCGTGTTCGGCAGTCCTGCATCTCGTCTCGGGTGCACACAGCGGACGGTGTTAGAGCGCACATGGGTCTATTTATTCTGTCTCCTCGTTTCCGACCTCCCGTTCCATTTTTTTCTATCCTTGACGTTTGAACAATGACACCTCCCCTATTACAGACTCCCCCGCAAATACTCCGCGCCCCCACGCACCGCACACCATCACCTCCCTCATCACGCGTCCCACCCCTCCCACCCGTCCAACATCGCCATCGGCACCACCGGCTCGACACCGCTGCACTTCGCGGCGGCCAATGGCCACACGGGCGTCGCGCTCACACTGCTGCAGCGCGGCGCGCGCGCGGACAGGGCGGACAAGCACGGGGTGACGCCGGAGATGATCGCGCGGCAGAACGGGTGGCTCGGGTGCGCAGACGCGATCGGGGCGTGGGTGCGCGAGCGGGATCGGGATCTGGAGTCGCGGCCGGCGGGGGAGGACTACGAGGACGAAGGACAGCCGCTGGGGACGGGCGGGCTGGAGAGCGTGGGGCGGGCGCAGCGGGAGCGGCACGGCTCGTTCTGCGCGTGCGACGCGCCGGACTGCCCGGGCTTGCGAAGCAGGCGGCTGCACGTCAAACATTCGATCGAGAACGCCATCAGCCTCTTCAAGGCGGCAGGCAGCGGGCACTCGTCCTCCCCCACCCCCGCGGCGTCCGTGTTCGGCGATGCCTTCCCGGACGCGCCGGGGACGCCTGAGGGCGCGCGGTGGGAGCGGCGGCCGTCACTGCCGCACACGCACGAAGAGGGCTCGAGCCAGAGCCAGGCGTGGCGGTCGCCGTTCTCGTCCGCGTCGTCGCGGAGGCCGAGCTCGGCGGGGACGGGCGCGAGCGAGGGGGGCGGGAGCGTGCGCACGACGCCGCGGAAGCTGGGATCGAAGTATTCGCTGCTGAATCTATTCAAGAAGGCGAGCGGGGAGGGCGAGAGTGCCGGGGGTACCGGCAGCAGCAGCAGCACCAGCGTCGCCGCCACCGCCATCAATAACCACAACACCGCGACCGACGGACAGGGCGCGAGCCACGGGCAGAGTCCGCCGGAGAGTCCGCGGCCTGGGATCGGCATGGGGATACTGCACAGGGCGCACGGGCGGTCCGGGAGTGGGTCCGGGTCTGCGAGCCAGCCGCCGCCGAGGGCGCTCAGGTTCGACTCGTCCTCCTCGGCCTCGTCGAGCGGGTCAAACAACTCTCAGCCGCCGGGGGTCGAAAGCGCCGGGGCCAAACTACCATCATCGCCGCGCGATCAGCAACGGGAAGACGAAGAGGAGGAAGAGGAGGAAGAGTACGGCCAGCCCATCCCGAGTAGGATGGGGCTCGGTGTGGGCGAGGAAGGGTCCCCGAAGCCGTCGCTGAGGACGGGCGGACTGCGCTCGCGCGGACAATCGCAGACGTCACAGCTGTCGCCGCTGGAGGATCCGCGCGCGGATCCGCACCCGGAGCAAGACAGCACAAGCGCCGACGTCGCGTCTGGCATCGCCCCGGCGCTCCTCCCCCCGCCGCCGATGATGGGCCAGGGCGTCCTCCTCGATGGGGAGCGCGACCACGTCAGCCCCGACACGTACACGTTCACGCATGATCACGGCTCGCCTTCGCCGTCGCCGTCGCCCTCGCGCCGCCCGGACCTCTCGCCGCCCTCTACGGGCGCGAGCATGTTCGGGTTCATGGGCGCCGGCGACGGCCGGCTGCGCGGGGACTCGATGAGCAGCGCGACGCTCAGCGTCGGCACGACCGCGAGCACCGCGAGCGGAGGCGCGCCGGCGACGCCCGCGGGCGCGCTCGGGACGGTGCTCTCGGGCCCGGTCGTGGCGTCACCCGGGCAGGCGGCGCAGGAGCTCGAGCTGGCCGAGGACGACGCGGGGGAGGGGCGCGGGGGCGCGGAGAAGGAGCGCGAGTACTACGACGCGGCGTTTGGGCTGGGGCTGTCGGGGACGGGCGTGGGCGGGCGGCGGGCGCACGCGCCGCTCGACATCGACATCCGCGCGATCTCGTCGCACGCGCAGGCGGAGGCGCTCGTGGCGCGCGCGGAGCAGTCGATCCTCGAGCTGGAGGCGGGCGGCGACGCGGGCGCTGTGGGCGCGGGGACGAGCGTGGGTGCGGCTGTCGGGGGAGCGGACGCCGCGCAGGGGCCGGGACAGCATCAGCCGCAAGGGTTGCCGCTGAGCGCGCGGCTGGCGGCGTATGGAGAGAGTTTGGCGCTCGAGCGGCGGCTAAAGATGGAGATGGAGCGCGAGAAGGAGCGCGAGCGGGAGAAGGAGCGGCGGCGCGGGAGGGGGAAGGGGTGGAGCCGGGACATGGAGCGCAGCGTCAGCGCGAATGCGAGCACGGGCATCGAGGTCGTCGCGTTTGACGTCGAGGGCGGCGATGGCGCGGGGGCGGGCGTCGGGGCGGAGCGGCCGTACGGCGTCAAGGCGCGGTCGGTGAGCGCGACGATGGACCGCGAGGCGGCGGTGGCCGGGTTGGGGCTCGCGGGCGGCGCTGGGGCGCGGTGGCGTCGGCAGGACGGGGAGCAGTATCAGAGGCATGGGAGCCTAGAGGGTCCGCGCCGGTCGCCTGGGAGTCCGCGAGGACGGGGCGCGGGGGCAGGATCGTCGCCGCGCGGGGCAAAAGAGCGGCCGCCGAAGGTGCGCAGGCCGCACACGAGCGGCGGGGTCCCCGGGGACGAAGGTGCGTCCGGCTCTGTTCGACCGCGTGGAAAGCGAGCTTGAGCGCTGATCCGCACTTTTATGATCGTCGCGACGACACGACAGCTTCCGACTCGAGTTCCCCCGCGCCGCGCGCGACGCGCCACCACCGCTCGCAGTCCGCCGCACCGTCCGGCCTGTACGGCGGTGCGTATGCGGGGTCGCCGGGCTCTCTCAAACGCGACGCGCCCGCGCGCGAGGCTGACGAGGCTGATTTCGTCGATGGGGACGCGTCGGATTTGAGCGCGACGCCCGTCCAGACGCGCTCTGCGCAGTCGCACGCGAGCCCTCTGCATGGGGGAGACGCGTCGCCTGCGCCCGCGCCCCCGCCCGTTCTCGTTTCGTCGCCGAGTTCAGGGGCGCCGGGAAAGCTATCGCCCGCGCCTGCGACATCCACGACGACGACGATGACGACAACGACAGCCACGCCCGTGCCTGCGCTCGATAATGATACGCTGCGCCCGACCCCGACCGCGCGCATGCGCTCGCGGACGCCGGACCCGAAGCGGGACTACGCCGGCTATGGAGCCGCGGGCGGCGGCAGACCTGCGCCCGGGCTCGGCCTGGGAGTCGACACTGTGGACGGACGCGGCGACGGGCCTGGAGGCGGGGACGACGTCGGCGGCGGGGTCGAGCTCTTCCGCGTGTTCACGGCGCCGCAGCAGGAGACGTACAACGATCTGCTGCGCGCGAGCGAGGGCGACCGCGAGCGGCCGCGGCAGAACCATTTCTCGAGGGCGAATAAGCTCGCGAGGATGGGGTTCGTCGGGGGGGAGCTCGTTGCTGGCGCTGGGGCGGGGGCGGGGAAGCAGGGGAGTGCGGGGGGCCAGCAGCAGCAGCAGCAGCCGAGGTCGCATGGACATAGGTTGGGAGGGGGGCTCAAGTCGCTGATGCAGACCTTGAAGGGGCGGTGATGCGCGTCGTTGTATGCGCGCCCGGGCGCGCCGCCGTGCTATCCTCCTCGCCACACGCTGGCGATTGCCTCCACGCGCGGCCGCCTGTTCATTTATTTTCCTCTCTCCTCCTCTAGGACATCCATATCTACGTGTACTATCCCATTCCCGTTCCCGGCCTCGTTCGCGGCCCGCTCGCGCATCACTTTCGCATCGTCGCCTCTCTTTCTCCTGCATTCTTGTACGCCTATGCAATTCCCTTCCCCCATTCCCATTCCCCTCTCCTCCCTCCGGATGCGCGCCGTCCCTTGCCGTGTAACTCTTATTTTTTCATCCATTTCCTGACGCTATCCGATCTCTTGTTTTCGTTTTCTTTTTTTGCGTCCCCTCCTGCGCACTGCGCGACCTTTCCCACGATCACTGCGACCCTCGATTCCAAATCAGCCCCGTATCTCCACCTCCTTACCTCCCTCCCTTCCCTTGTAGGCCTCGTATCTGTTGTTGTTAGTTATTATCGTCGTCGTCCCCGTCGTGGTTATCATCGTCCGTCCCCGTGTTGTGCCGTCCACATCCATATACGCGTAAATAGTCGCTCCTTCGTCGCCATCGCCATCGCCATCCTCCCTTCCGTTCGAATAGCTCGTCCGTTCTCTTATATATATATGTCCTGGTCTTCGATCGTAGCTCCCGGTCCTTCGCGTCCCGTGCTTCCCTGTCCACTCCCTGTCCCTATATATGTATCCACCCGTCGCCCCGCCCTTCGTTCTCCATTTCCCCGCGCCCGCGTGTCGTCCTCGTCCTCGTCCTCGTCCTCTTTCCCTCGTCCGCGTTCAGATTTTGTGCTTGTAGCGCTCCCGCGGTGCCATCGGACGGTGTTGGCACATAGGAGTCCATGGGCTGGTCGGTTTTCCGGCCCTCTGCGTGTGTGTATTAGCGCCCTTGGAGGCCGCGTGCGTGTATGTTTTATTATATATTTCGGGTTGTTTATGTTCGTCTTTCTTGGTGTTTCTTTGATTGCGTTTTGGCTTATTAGCTTTTTGGGTTTGAGTTTGAGTTTGAGTTTGAGCGGTGCTCGGCCGTGTCTGTCGTGCAGAAGGTGAAGGTGCCGTTTGCGAAAGCGATTGATGACGACTCTGCCGTCCGTTCGGCTGCGTTCTAATGCGCACACTTGTTTCAGCACGCACGCATGTGCGGATCTAGCATTCCAGGCTGAAGCCATCACGGTCAGCCCGGATCGAAACACGACCGGCCACGCGAAAGGATCAGCACGGCCCAGTGTTCAATGTAGTATATGTATCTGGTATTGCAATCGCACGTCATCGTCAATTCACACTGTAGAATGATGAGGGTATTTCTGGTGGAGGATCCTCGAGAGGTCGATGTCCGTTGCGCGTCACGCGACTGTCTGGCCATCCCCCTTCGTTATGAGAGCCAAAGCCTCCTTCGAACGGGGTACGAACAGGCACTTGAATGGCTCCGGCCGGCTGTTCATGATGTCGGATGTCAGAGAAGCCAAGTATTGTCGGCCGAGCGGTGCTGCGTACCTTATCGCGACGCCAGTGAACTTGACGGGCTGTTCGATATCGACGCCGTTCCCGTCCTTCGGCTTGGAGATGTTGTAGACCGCCAGGACCGACGCGATGGTGATCCATATGGTGTCCAGCGCGAGCCAGCGGCCAGGACATATCCTGCGAAAAGCAAGGAAGTCGTCGGTGTGCGATTCCAAGCAGTCAGTTCACGCATTGCGCGGTGCGTACTGACCGGCGTCCGAAACCGAAGGTCATCAGGGGGAGCTCGTTGATCCCGAGCGCGGTGTTCCTGGCTTCGTCCGCGAATCTCTGGGGATCGAATTGGGAGGGATTCGGGTATTTGGTTTCGTCGTGGAACATTCTCCTGTGAGGTAGCACTTCAGTCAAGAGAGAGATGCTGCCCAGCAGGTATAGACAAACCAAATATTCGGGATGAGCGACGTGCCCTTTGGGATCCAGTGTCCTTCGTAGACGTCATCTTGGACTGTCGCATGAGCAACCCCCAGAGGTGCGATAGGGTTCCACCGTAAGATTTCCCAGGAGATGCAAGTGACGAAGGGCAGCCGGCTGCGATCTTCAAAAGTGGGGAGACGGTCCGTGCCCACGACGCGATCGATTTCTTCCTGGGCCTGGCGCTGTATTTCGGGGTGGGTCATCATGGCAAAGAAGAATGAGATGATGGCAGCGACTGTCTGTTGGGTGTCTGTAAGTCGTGTAGTGCGGCCTCATACAAAGATGGACTTGCCGTATCAGCACCAGCTGTTATCGTTGCGATGAGACATGATCGTTTCAGCAATAGAGGAGAGAAGTGTTGTGATCGTACCTGCGTAGGACACAGCAGCAACGCCCTGGGTCATCGTCACGTCCACATCCTTCTCGTGGGCAGCCTCTTCAATCTCCAGCGTAGTGACACACGGTCCTGCTGTTCCAGATGCCTGATTGCGTCTCAGATGCGAGAACAGCGCGTTTTAAAGTGAGATGTATACCATTTTCTGCTTGACCATCTCGAAAGGTTTTTGCAGCATCGCATCAGACAGCTTGCGCCATTCTTTTGCCTGTCGCTTGAATTGAGCACCTGGGAACCAGCTCGGGACATACTTTACTGCAGCCCACGACGTCAGGCCTGTGAGACTAAAAGGACGTGATGTGGCTCACGAATGGGCACGTAGTCGACCACAAAAGTCCCATGAATCGCTGCTTGGGCTACGCTTTCCATGGCTTTTTCCGCCAAGTCCACATAGATGTCTCCCTCTTCTGCGATGTCATGGTCGTAGTTGATCTTCATGACGAGCGCTGCGGCATTCCTAGATAGTGTCATGTAACATATTACAGATTCGTAAAGCGCGAGGGTAAATGGAGATGCCACGACTATACCTCCGCATGTGATGTAAATATTCCTCGGGAGATCGGCTCAGGTTGAGAAGAAGGGTCTGAACCTCCTTGAGCTGAATCGGCTCGTACCGGACTACGGTACGGGAGCGGAAATGTTTCTGGAAGGTGCCGCGATACTTCCTCCACGATTCACCATACGGCATTCCGCCGAATGACCATGACCATCCCATCCTGCAGAGCAGAGCACGTCAAGAGGTTCAAGACTGTGATTGAAAAGCGGACGACTAACAGATCTCTCATCATCGTCCTGGAAGGCCGCGAAGAATATATAGCCCCGCGCTTCTCGAGGAGATCATCAGCGACCTTGCGCGAGTTGATGATAACGACGGGATTTCCAAAAGCATAGTAGAAAACTATATCGCCTGTGATACGCAACGTCATTGTATGCGTATTTCCAGTGCTGAAGGATGAAGGGGAATACCATAGATTTTCCGCCATTCCTCGTATGTCTTCCATGGATATGATGCGGGCACAGAAGGTTGACCAAATCCAAACCAAGGCGATTTGGGGCCAGGCGGGAGAGGCGGACGACGAGCCCTGCGAACAAAGAAAACGAGAGATATGCAGAGAGCTGCAACGACAATGATGGTTTCCATCCCACGCTGTTGCAAGTCGCTGTGAGAAAGAGTTTGAGCCGTGCAGGACGTAGGAGGGTCCCTTTAAATACGTTTGACCCGTACTTGGCAAGACATTGCGGGGTCGTGGCCGTCTGTGACGGAAGTAGATGTTTCGGGAGATCAATCACCAATAGTATTAAGGAGTAGCTTCGAGAAGCAGGCTGAGACAACGTTGGCATGCATGAAAAGCAATCAAAGAAACTCACTTTAAATTGCCTTGATACAATAGCGGTTAATCTGCTCGTCATATGAAGATAAAACGAGATCGAGGGCGTTCAGTATCTTTAAATACCGTCTGCTCAACTACTTTGTGCGAAGCCACAGCGTCCATGATCCGTGGGATGCGTGAGTTACGATGATGACTGCCGAGCATATTGGGCGGTAAAAACGTACATATCCATTGCCACGCCTCCTTCGCGAAGCAAGGAAAGTGTCACTTGGACGCTTTTTGACAAGATCTCGCTAGCATAAAATCGCCGCAGCGGCCCGAACGACAACGATCCAATGTTGTCAAACCCCACCATGACAAGACATATGGTACGTGTGCTTGGCTTCCACTCGAAGCGGTGAACTTGAAACTTTGAGCGTGGATGGATCTTCAAACGAGATAAGATCTGATAAGATCGGGAGTCTGATGACGTAAATAACTTTTATTCCGAAATCCACACGACGAGTCGTCTCTCCCGTCTGTTCCATGCCGCAGCAGCTGGCATTTGTTCACCGTGCTTGCAATTGCACCTGCGAGTTTCTTTCTAGTTGCGAAGATACACCAAAAGCGCGCCGCGCCCGAGAATCACGATGCCAGATGCCAATGCCCAAGTTGACGACTCATCCGTATATTTGTCGACTCTCGGATTAGCCGACGATCCTGGACCCACAATGCGCTTCTCCCTGTCAAGATATCACTCTTGTTAGCATCTGATGCCGGAGAGACCCAGCAGCTCCACCTGTGCAAGGAGCTGGCTGGAAGACTTGATGAAAGACATTGTTGAGGAGGACACGGCGCATGGAGTTCCTGATAGAATGCTGAAGGCGCTATTCTTTGGGCGAGATATTCGACAGCCACGTCATATCAAAGCGGATCCGGTGCTCACCGAGCTGATGCGAACCATCGATGCTGTGGATTTCATCATGAGCGTCTGTGGTGAGTCTTCATCATCTTGTTCAGCATCGCGGTTCGTCGACGAGTTTCCTGGTTAGAGCCCGATATCCAGAAGAAAGGGCTGGAGCAACCGTCGGTATTCCCTCTGGTCTGCTGTAAAAATGTGCTGACGTCCGTCCCGGCAGGAAGTATCAGCTGCAGAGACTACGCGAATTTTCGAAGCCCCTACGTAGGCGAAACAGCGAACAATTTTGTGGCAGCCCTCGCCCATTATGAGAGCACCTACGATCCCGAAATCCACTGTGGCCACACGATCGTCATTGTACAGGCGAGCGGCACAGGCAAATCATGTCTGGTGGAGGAGATCGGCAGACAGGTGGGCTTGGCTTTGACTTGCTATATATCCGGTCTGCGCATCTTAACTGTCGTTGGCAGATTCCGAGTTTGAGTATCTGTTTACGACAAGACATATGGCCTATGAATGGATTGCCTCCTGCCGATGTCCCTGCGGTGAACTTCTTCACGAGAAGTCGTATCATAGATGATGAATCCCCCAAGGTAAGTACTCGTGCTGTAATATAATCATCGCTTATCTGCTGAATTAATGGTTTACGTAGCCAGAGGAGCTGGCAGCTGCCTTCCTCGGAGCATTGATGAAGTTATTGCTTGACGGGGTCAGAAAGAAGACGACGACGACTGGACCAAAAGACCTCAAGCGACTGGGAAAATGCCGATCCCGCCGATCCTCAAACATCTAAGCGCCATCAACTTGTCGTGCAAGTTGAGACCTTGGCTGAGGAAACGCTGCGTGAGCATCACGAAGAACTCCGCAAACTGCGCTCGCGACCGACATATGATTCTGAACTTCCCGACCATCGACTGAACCCCCTCCTTTGGCACAAATCACTCCTTCGTGTACTCGTGCGACCCCACATGGAGACCCTTGCTGAGCTCTTGCATCTCCGTAGTTATAATCGATTCATCATTGCATTTGACGATTGCACCACGTTGAACACTGGATTTGGAATCGATATGTCATGGATGGCCCTTCAGCGCATTATAAATGCTGCTGACTGCCTTGCCCTCCCTGTCAAGTTCTGGTTTCTGTTGCTCGACAAGACTCCGTCTCTGTACGATCTCGCTCCACTAGAAAAGATCACCTCTTCCTTCTGGCTCAGGGACAAGTTCAGGATGCTGCATCCGTGGATGTACCTCGGGTTTAATCAACACCTCAGTGATGTATGTTTGTCGACACCGCAACAAGTGCTTCTTGTACGTCACATGAAGATGTATGGCAGACCCGTGAGTACAAATCGTAGTCTCCATGATTGTTTCCCTAGATGGCGCTCACTGTATGCAGTATTGGTGGGGTTTCGATACTGGCAATAGTCTCCTACAGGGTGAGCGCATCAAACTTTTTGGTACCAGCGATCCCTCGCCTGCGAATATTTTTCACGCGTTCGCCGCATTTTCTCGTCGAGTCGTACTAGAAATTGGTGAAGGCGAAGGGTCTACTGGCCTGGCTACAGCTTCCGTGCGCAGCCACATGCGTGTTCTGACGGGTGTCGCCGACAACCTCCTCATGACAGAGGCTCCTTCAGAGCCAATCCTCTCCATCGCTGCCGCTACAGCGCTCCTCGAGGGCGAAAACCACGAATACGCTTTCGAGACCCTCTTCGACGAGCTCATTCTCAAAGGGATTGTGGTTGATCGAAGCCTTCGGGGCGATCTATGTTGCCAGTTGCTGATGATCCTCAGTCGAGATATGGGGACGCTGAAGGAAGCGGGCAAGTTCGTTAACGAGACGAGGCTTCCAGGGGAGCCTGATGAGGAACTTTCAATCATCCCTTTGCGATTGTCCGCATTCTTGAAGATGCTACTCGGGCCCGAGCTCGGTTTTCCTATGGGAAACAACTTGCGCGATCGTCTCCTCGATGACACCGCTGGTATCTGGATCAACTTCACCCACACCGTCCAGCTCGACGAAATCATAACCGAATTGACTCCCGAGTTTCTGAAAAAATGCTGGTCCTCTAATGCAGCTATACAATGTTCGTCCGGGCAGCCAGTCTTCAACGGATTCTTCGTCGGCTATCGCGGCGACCTTGGCAAGCCATTCGACAACAAAAATCTCATCTATGTGCTTTGGCGAACAAATACCAAGACCAGGGTGGGATCATATCCTCTCGTCGACGGTCTGGCTGGTCCTTGGATAGTCCCTAAAGATGGTCCTCGCTACAAGCCCACAAATTACCTCGCAATTTTTATGGACCTTTGCGCGACTGCTTCTTTCCAAGACAGTCAAAAATGTCGTTTGGCGTGTGAAGAACCCTGGAGGCTTCGAACGGCCGCGGAAGGCTTCACAATATGGGGTGGATACGCAACGGAACAGGAGGCTGAAACGAAACGATACTGTTTGGACGTCCGCGGGCTCAGTATGACCTATCCGGTCATCGGGAACCACGAGGCGTGCTTCAGACAACTGATCGAACGCACAGTGGGATACTCTGGTGCTAGGTTTGCCGAGTACGCGGAGAAGATGCATGAAAGTGTCCGGCATCTGACACTTAGCGGTTGAAGTTGGCAAGATGCTGAGAGGAAGCCGGCAGTCCAACGAGAGCGTAGCTACCTCATCATTTGTTTGTTTTTCCGGGCAATCTAACAAAGGTATTGAGGTACTTTCATTCTGGCTTATTCCGCCAGTGTGCTCGCATTTCGTCGTGAACAAAATCGAAAATATACAATGGTGTCTGGAAAGTATGTGAAACCTTGGAAAACAATTATTGGATGCGTGTCTCTGCAGACGGTTACATCATCAGTTGAATGATCCAACACAAACGAGATAATGCTCACAATAATGCAAGTTCTGGCGCCAATATGTCTGTCTCGTGAGTGAGCACCATACATTCAAGTCCAAACCCTCTTGCCAATATCTAAGCAAGTTCGCATACCACTCCGGTGCGACGCACTCGACGATGTGCAGGTCAAAGTACACTAATCGTGCTCCTATTAACTGTTTGATCCCACCAGCTTCGGCATTGGAGGGAATATCCCAGCGTGATCCTATCATGCGTGCAAAGCCGATGCAGAACTCGGGGTCCGAGACCTTCGACAGCCAATCTTGTAAAATTTCCTCAGTCGCATCTTCTTCGAGCGGGATGGGGTCGCCAATGTAAGTGATTTCGTCTGGGAAGTCGCTCCCCTCAAGCAGGCGCTCAGCCTCAGTTTGATGAGGCGCACGGATTGACAACGGAAGAACAGGATGCATCTGGGTGATGTCGCATTCTTCCAATCCTTCTAAGGGCACGCAGCAGATGTCCTGGAGGTGCAAATTCTGTCCAGAGAGCAGACGGCCTTCAGGACTAAAACGTAGTGTAAGAGCATCCAGAATGGCCAAATTGACGTCTGTATCTGAGAAATCAAGCGAATGCAGTTTTGGTACTAGCTTGAGGATGTTTATGAAGTCATCCGTCGAGACTGACACCTCGCGGAGCCAAAGGGATTCAAGCTGGTCTCCATGAGGTGAAAGGAAGGCCATGATTATCCCTCCGATAATATGACGTTCCAGAATGGGAAATATCAAGTGGAAGTGGTTTAGTTGTGGCGCGACAATCCCTGTCTGCAAAAATGACTTTGCCACCACCATCATATCAGTATTCAGCGTGAAGTCAAGGAGGTTTGGGAGCAGTATCGGCACCGTTGACTGGAGAAAATCTTGTTCTTTATTGAGACTGATGGTGACTGTGAGTATACTAAGGCGTATACATGCGGATAAGCTCTCGCAAAGTCGTTGTATGATGTCTAGTGGGTAAGGGTGACTGTAGGACTGAAACTGCAGATCGAAGTTTGTCAGGTTCGCCCAGGGTAGTGCCCATGCGGTCGGCATGTCGTCCTCAAGGCTGACTTGGCGAAGGCGTGGTGCCAACATTAGGGAAGTCATCAGCGAAGGAGGAGTGTCATTTATGAGAGCAACGTGACCACTGTATATTAGCTTCTCGAGCAGGACCATCGATCCGGGCTTGACTGTAGGAAGGAGGTTGACATTGATGAGCCCGACATTTAATCCGACCACTTTCCACCTGTGTATCTCTCCTAGGAGAATTTCAACATATTGTGCGGCTCTAGCAGGGTTTGCGGCACATAAGCTTAGATAGAATGTGATAGGAAGGGACCTGGACAACGAGAGCCAAAAAGGGACCTGCTTGAAGAGAAGATCACATCGATGGGAGCTGGGCGGGATGTCAGGGAGAGACATGAAGGTCCACAGGCGTGCGCCAGACATTGCCACCTCGCGCCAGTAGCGGCAGACTCGAGTGAGCAGCAAGGGTGGATCTTCCGGATAGAATCGTAGATGGTGATGATAATCGTATTCGAGACTGTGCAGGAAAATTTTGAAGAGCACTTCAGGAGGAAACCGCAATGTATCCATGCATAAATGGCTTCCCGCCCTCATTTGGCTGCGCAGGAAAGATCACAAACAAGCCCACGGGAGGTCAGCTGAACCTGTTACCTGGTGCAGCATCTAGATCAGCGTCGAAAGAGATTTGCGAGTCGGCACGTACTGTTATAATCAGGGTGGAGAGCGGTGAGAGATAGTCCGTAGAAAGAAGGGGAAAGGTACTCCTTATATGCCCCTCGGCTATCAGGGCTATCAGCGATCAGACACGTTGTCGAAGCATGTAACTTGCCATGAGACGCATAAACAAACTCAGCTCAACGTGATGGCAATCTGCAACATACGCTATTGGTTTTTCCAGTACCATGTGGGAGTCGAGCGAGGCGCTGATTATCAGACTGATCAGATCTGCGGATGGCTCCACAGAATAAGGCAGGAATATCCTGCAAGCGATAGTCTGGCGAGCTCGATGGTTGAGCGTACGATAGCAAACGAGAGCGTGCAGAATGCAAGTGTGAAATAAGCATCATTATCAGGGCCAGAGCCCGTCAACGCACAATTTTGATTCTGAAAGGTGTTTATTCTTTAACTCGATCACAACCAGTCGATAACAAGAGCACACGGACTTTCACTTACATCTCGAATGCATGACACATATGCATGTGCGTTATATGATGCATAACTATCACCTACGATTCCCCATCGCAGCATGCCAATACCTCGCCCTCTTGTCAGAGCACCAGATATTCAGCTTCAGTCCCTGAATCCAACAGTCCATCAAAAATGTTGCCCAAGCCGGAGACACTCTCGCCAACATATCCAGGTTGAAATAACCGAAACTGAATACCGCCAGCCGCGCGAGCTCCCTCTCGTTGTGTCCATCCTGTTCTCCTTGCCTCGTGCCATCTCCGCGGTCATGACCACTGCTTACGAGTGTCCGTGCGCCTCCGGGGAGTGCCCAGCGTGAATGGATCATGGCTCCCAAGGAAGACGCGAAGGCCGGGCTCGACACTGTTGCAAGCCAGGTCTGAAGTTCCTGCGGGCTCACATTGGCCTCGTCGTTCGGCGGGCTCCGATTCGGCAGGAATGTAATCATTTGAGGCGTATCGCGCCCCTGATCTGGATAGTCATTCGGGTATATTCCCGGTGGGATCACTGCGCGCAGTACAAATGGTGGACGAGGTGAGATATATATAGGATACAAACTCCCCCGCTCATGAGCAGGCAAAAACATGAAACTTTTAAGCTTGAGGTTCTGCCCAGAAAGCAAGCGGCCATTGATCGGGTTGTATCGGAGTGTGAGTGTATGGAAGAAATGTGCGGTGACATGTGTTCCCTGCAGCTCTACTTCCTCGAGATTTGGCAGCTGACGGAGGATGGGGAGGATGTCGTATTCAGAGAGGCCCATACCTCTCAAGTGAAGATGTGTCAACACGGTGCCACTGTGCCTGGCAAACGCGACAATGCTGTTGCCAAGCTCTACACTGATAGAGTTGAGTTCGAACGAGCCTGGGGTGCGGATCTGGATCTCCATCCGTTTCAGCTTTGGCATGGAGAATGTATGCATGACGAATACAGCGATGTTTTGTGTGTCGCAAACGAGTTCAAAATGCGTGAGTTCTGGAAGCACGACGTGAGACGTCGGGGGTAGTAATGGACCAGGGAGATGGTCATTGGCATAGAATTCGAAGAGCTCCAGGCGCACGCAGGCGGCGAGGTTGTTGCAAAGTTGGACAAGTGAGTCAGTAGTAAACGGTTCGGTTCCGTTATTAAGCTGCAGGCTTGTCAAGTTTGCCCAAGGAAGGACCCATTTATGCAGCTGCCCAAAATTCAGAGCGACCTTGCGCAGGCGTGGTGCGGATGCAAGAGTGGTCATCAACGTTGAAACACCGTCTCCTGTGTCTTGTCTTCCTCCGTCATATTCGATTCCTCTAATAGAGGCATCGAACCAGGAGTGATATCGGGGAAGGTCAGGATGTCGTTGTCATAGGCGTGAAGACGGACTGACTTCCAACGGTGGGCCTCCTTCAGCAGCAAGGACATGCATGGGATAAAACCATCGGAGCATTCCTCATCGATGCAGATGGAGAATGAAAGCGGAAGAGATCTAGAGAAGGAAAGCCACGCTGGGATCTGGGTGAATAGCGATGCGCTTCTTGTGCGCTGCCATGGAATCATGGGCAAATATAGGTTGGACCACAGGCGCGGGGTGGACAAGGCTACCGACCGCCAATGGCGACAGATCCGGGTGAATAGGAAAGGTGCGTCATTAGGGAAGACCGTGAGACCTTCCACCCATTCCTCATACTCCAGAGAACATATGAAAATTTCCGACAAGACTTCAGGAGGAAGACGATCCGTTGACATTCCAGAATCTAGGTGATCGTCTCTCCTCTCCCAGGAATAGCTTAAAGCCTCAACGACGAGAAATCCCGAAAAGATTGCAATGCCGTATGCCGTGCATTGGTATATTTGAGTAAGGTGTTCAAGCAGCATAGGTCATAATTACTCACGACGACTCCGATCAGTGCCGATGAGGGAGACCTCTAACCCAGATCGCAATGCAGCACACCCATCGATTTATATCAGTTATCGCATGACTCAAGCTACACGTGAGATATCCCAAGGGAGGATGACGGGCGTTCTCGGGGAACGCAAGACAAAAGAAACTAAGCGCCTCTGGATTGCTTGCAATGCTTCGTTTTGAAGGCAAGGATCGAATGAATGACGCTGCATCGACATTTTAGCAAGGGTCGTTTGAAGAGTTGCTGAAGCGTTGAAGGAGGCTGAAGGTCCAACGATCAAGAGAATATTGTAGCTCAAAGCAGCGGCCAACATCGTATAGGCGGAGTTTGCTCCATTAGGCGCCATTGCGTGCTGCGACCCACGCGACTGAGGGCTTTTATTATCTTGTCCTTTCGGATCCATGGAATGATCATTGTCTGCGTGAGGTCAGCCTGCCATAGTCGTCGAATGATTCTTGAAGTGGTGAAATCAAGTCGGGCTCGATACGTGCCTGGCCGGATAGTGGCCGGATATGGCTTTTGTACCGCTTTAACCCGCCAGGACATTCACAGTCTTCCTCATTCGCAATGTTGCATCATAAGGCCCGCTATAAGGCCACGCTCGCAACTCCAGGTTCTTAGACGATTGCTGCTGCCCAATCTAGGAGGATGCGCAACTCTACAGGACGGGTGCAATCGCGCGCTCGTTTGTCAAAAGTATCGTTACAGGAAATACTCGCGCGCTCTTACCGTGACAGTATGTGAGCTTGGGATGGGAGATGGGAGATAGGTCGGGTGTGAGGTTGGAAGGAGCCAGCGGAGTCCCAACGAAAACGGAGCGTGGTCAGATCCTTGCTACCGAACTCACGCACCTGGTGATTCACAGGTTTTCCATCCCGCTGGAGGAAGAAACGTGCCGATTGAGGAGTGAGGAGAACGTGGTGAGCTTTGCAATCTCTAACGTCAAGCACGAGTAGCTGTATCACGAGGAATCTCACCTAGGTGCGTCGATTATGCATATCTATCTTTCGCTTTACAATTTACATGACGATTGTACCATTCGGTCCTCGTTAGAAATGATCAATGGTTTTTCAATCATCATTCCCTCTGGTTCACTTCTCGACGGGTTTTCTGGAGTCGACTGTGAAGTCCTATCGCTCAGGCTCCAGTTTCCAAGATTCCACGCTTGCACACCTGCTTTCCTTTGTTTGGCGTGTCTCACTCAGCTCTGTGTTCTTCCTCCACTTTTCCATGGCGGCACTATTCCAACCAGCACAAAATGGCCTTATGTGGTGCTTTCCATTGGTGTGCCTCTGACTGCCCTCTTTCACCGAACGGAAGCCGCCGTACTGCATGGCTTACCGCTCCCTGTTGATTGTGCAGAGCAGCCTTTCTACTGTGCGAGCAACACCTTGGTGCGTGCCCATACTTGCTAGCGGTCGATATCCGAATACGTTGGCGAGAGAGCCATTGACTGTTGTATTCGCTTCTGGTTTTTAGGATTTGATCAAGACTGATTGGGTCCTGGTTGACGACTGAGTCGCGCGCGAGTTAAGGGGCGTTCAATGACACCCGTATGTTCTCTGTAGGGCCACATCGCATGCATGCGAATGTACCAAAGATCTTTGAATTAATGATCATACTATTTGAGGCTTAGATTCTTGTCACGTTCGGTATGATGCGTGTTCGCGACACTGAACAATCCGGTCAAGATCCAGGTCTATATGCTTATAGTATACAGAAGAACATTTACGCGATGAAGCTCAGCCTTCTGGCAGACCATTTGAAGACACAATCGCAGAGCTCGCAAGATTTAAGAAATACATGGAAATACATGGCCACTGCGTAAATGAGACACACCGATCAGGATTCTACACGCCCTGCGCGCGCTGCCGCATAACGTTGCCGCCAATACTCCGATCTCTGACGCGAAGTCCAGACGTTCAAGTCGAACCCTTGCTGCCAGAGCCGGAGTAAGTGATGATAACACGGCGGCGCAAGAACCTCCAGAAGGTGCAGATCGTAATGAATAAATCTGAACAGGGTGAGGGGTTCGATCATTCGTCGCTCCGGCTCATCCATGTCGCTGTTGTCGCTGTCGTTGTTATCGTTGTCGTTATTGTCGTTGTCGCCACTGTCGCTTTCGTTGTTATCGTTTTCGTTTTCGTCGTTGTCGCCAGCATCATCATCAACATTGTCACCATCGTCACCATCATCGTCATCATCATCATCGCGATGATCATCACTGTCGCTTACGGTTGCTGGACGCACATGGGCGTTAGGAGGGAAGAACCGACGTGAATGAATCATGTTCGTCATACTGATGCCGAATGTGGGGTGCCCGACCTGTGCAAGCCATCCCTGAAGTGTCTGCGTGCTCACATCGTCCTCATCCAGCAGCTCGCTCGGTGGAAACGTGATCATGTTCGGCGTATCACGCCCATCTTCCGGATCGACATGCCAATAGAAGGGATAATTTTCCGGCGCAATCTGCCTGCGCAGTGCGTAAGGAAGCCTTGGACGATTGGCGGTGAAATCCTCGTAGCGAAGAGATGGGGTGCATGAGAGATGACTCAAGATCAAGTTTTGCCCCGCGATCAGCAGTCCGTCTTCGAGACGGAAGCGGAGTGTAAGCGCGTTGAAGAATTGCGCGGTTACGTAGATGCCGATTAGGTGCAGGCGCTGGAGGTCAGGAAGATGCTGCAGGATGCGAATGACACCTAAATCGCGAATACGAGTGCTCTCTAGGGTAAGTTCGTACCCGGAGTCGGAACGAGCAAAGAAGTGACATATGCTGTTCACAAGGTCTACCTCTGATTCCATTGTTTCTCTCGAATCGGAAAAGATGAGTTCCACTTCTTCCAATACTGGCATGATAAGTGTATTCAGGAGGAAGACTGCGATGTCATGTTTAGTGCAAGACAACGAAAAGAAAGTGACTTTCGAGAGCTTGATTGGGGACGTCGAAGGAATGATAGGGCCTAGGAGTCCACTGCGAAATCCAAGACCAAGGAACTCGACGCACGTGCACTGGGAGATGCTGTCGTAAAACTGGCGGAGGATGCTAGGGGTAAGTTCTTGCCCGATGTTCATCATCCTTAGCTCCGTCAAATTTGCCCAGGGGAGAGACCAGCCAGACAACCGTGGAGAATAGAGTTCGACACACCGTAGGAGCGGCGCGGATGCGAGAAACGTCATGAACATCGGGACATCATCATTAAATTCCATCTCATCTGCACCGAATGTGAACTCCTCAAGTAAAGACATAGACCTGGACTCTATGGGAGGAAAATTATAAATCGAATTGAAACCCACGTAGAACTTGGCGGATTTCCAGCGATAGATCTCCTGGACTAGAAAAGCCATATACTGTTGGAAATATGCGGGGTTATTAGGCATGATGTTTACCATGAAGGTGAGGGGGAGGGATCTTGAGAGCGAAAGCCAGACGGGGACCTGCGCGAGGAGTGATTCGCGGCCCGCTTCATTGCTCGGGACATCAGGGAAGTAGATAGATGACCATAAGTGCGGCGTAGACTGTGCGACTTCACGCCAGTGACGGCAGACCCTAAGGAATAAGAAAGGCGCGTCGTTGGGAGCAGGGATGTTGTCAAGGTTGTGCCACGATATGTCCTTCATACAAAGTATGAAGATTTCGGATAGGATTTCAATGGGGATCCCAGCCACAGGTGCTTGCATGCCGATACTAGCCTGGTGGCGCGCTATAACAAGATGGAATACCCTTCAAGACGAAGGTTAAAGCCTCGAGGTTAATTGATCTTGAGGTTCAAAGAAACGAGTGGAAATTAGTACGAGGGAGTATGGGTGACATTGCATAGACATACCGGGATTCGGACAGGGCTGGACGAGGGACCAGGGCTGAGTATTCACCAGCGGTGGGTATCACGATTTTTAATCTAAACACAGAGTGTTCAGGGCAGGCTTCAAAAGCGTAACGGACCTGCTTACATGCCTCTGTGTCTGATTGCATCAAAAAAAATCAGAGCGGGTATGCGAGGGTATGAGCGCGGACTCGCTTTCTCGTTCAAACTTCAGGGTCCCCGAGTTGTGTTGTGAGCACTCTGTAACGGGGTGGTCGTCAGTCCTCAAGGTGTCAGTTGAACTAGAATCCACGGTAGGAAAGCAAAGAAAGAGATCTACCGTGAACAACCATCGATACACGCTGCCGCAAGGTGCCCAAGTCGTCGAAGGGAAAACAAAAGAGAACAAAGGGCTCGGGGAACGTGACGTTATCGGCCGGAACAACTCTGCAGCGGTCGAGATCGGCTCGAAGCAACCCGATATGGTGATACCGGCGGGCCACTTACTCCCAGATTTGGCCGCAGCGGCGCCGGGCCGGCAGCGTGCAAGTTGACCCGCCAAAGGATCTCCCACTTGCAGACCATGTTCAACTCGACGCGTCCGACGCTGCTCCCCCCACATTCGACAACAAGTGGACTTTGTTCTGCTCTCGGGGTTCTTACGGACAGTCATATGTTAGCTTGAGCAGCTTGATGCTGCTTGTGGCTTCCATCCCCAAAATTGTCGCGACCCTCGGGCCTAGAGGGGCTTTTGCGGCTTGCCAGGCAATGGATCTTCGAGCGTAGAGTGGGTGCCGCTCGGCTCCTCCTTCATATGTATCTACAATACTCCGGCTCATCCTCCTCGTCCAACAGAATGTCCCGAGAGCATTTTCTTCGCTGCGCGCTGCCGCCTCGCTCTCGCCGCCGCCGCCTATAAAAGCAGGCGTGCGTTCTCCAACGCTGGTCAGTCTTCCATCTCATTTTCTCCCCCTCTTCTTCTTCCTGTCGAGAGTTCTCTTTCGAGTCTCGTTTCGTCTCCCTCTCCTCCCCCCTCCTCACACGATCCGCTCTGCTAGCAACCTCGTCATGTCGCTTCCACAGCCGCACCACGAGCACGAGCACAACTACGAAGTGGCCCTCCCTGCCGTGCTACCGGACGTCGACATCGAGGATGCGCCTCCTTCCCCTCCCATCCATCTCGCGCGCCGCTCTACTCGCCGCTCTTCTATGCGCCAATCCATCTCGTCCCCTGCAGCACGCCCGCACTACCTTAGTTCGGACTCTGCTGAGACCGTTACGGAGCCTGGTGCCGTCCATATCGCAGCTTCTGGACCAGGCAAGCTTGATCCCGAAAAGGCGCTCGAGAAATGGGAAGTCGTCGATTGGGAGATTGGAGACCCAGAGGATCCGCGCAATTTTTCGAAGACGAAGAAGTGGTGAGTTTTTATGCTCACTTTTCCCCTCTCAATTGAACCAAATATCTAATGAAATGGTGCGGTAATTGTTGTAGGATCATCACTGTTGCTGTCTCCTCGCTTTGTCTAGCAGTCGCGCTCGGGTCCGCCATCATCACGGGCGATCTCCCTCATCCTGCGAGAGAGCTCGGCATGTCCGACATTGTGGGTAACCTTGCCGTTACCCTCTTCGTCGTCGGCTTTGGTCTTGGTGTAAGTCTCTACCTCTTCATCGATCTTTGAAGGAGGCTTATCCACATCCTCGATCCGTTGAACAGCCCCTGGTATATGCCCCGATGTCAGAGATGTTCGGACGGAGGCCGATCTATATCATCTCGATGGGCTTGTTCGCAAGTAAGTCTCACATACACTGTTCCCCCTTATTGTTGCTATATATTGATCGCATATTCTCAGTCTGGACGATCCCCTGCGCGCTTGCGAAAAACCCTCAGACACTTCTTGTCGGCCGCGCATTGGCAGGTCTTGCAGCCTCTGCGCCGATGACGAACGTGGGCGGAAGTGTTGCCGATTTATGGAGCCTGGGTGTGTTGTTACCATCTCTATCATCACCTATATACTAATAGCATAGCGCCTTTCTCGCAGACGAGCGTGGCATGCCAATGGCTGTATTCTCCGCCGTGCTATTCGTTGGACCCGTCCTCGGTACGCTCACTCCTTAGTTTTTCATACGTGGTACCTCTTGCTCACGTTATGGTTCCATATTCAGGCCCACTCATCGGAGGTTTTGTCGGCGAGACCATCGGTTGGCGCTGGGAGTACTGGATTCTGCTCATCTTCGTCAGCGCAGAGTGCATCATGACGCTCTTCGTACCGGAGACATTTGCTGTTGTGTACGTCTTTTCCTCTCTTTGATATATGCTATGTTCTCAACTTTCCCTTAATTTGTTACAGCCTTTTGAAGAGACGTGCAGAGAAGCTGCGCGCAGAGACGGGCAATCCGGCATATAGGACTGCAACAGAAATCGTTGAGGCGGATATCACGATCGGCGAGCGCGTGCAGATTGCGCTCATCCGTCCCTTCGGTGCGTCTCTCTTCCTCTCTCATCCTTTCTCCTCGCTCACAACACGTCCTTTCTTAACGACAGAGATGCTCTTCACCGAGCCTGTGCTTATCTTCATGTCGCTCTATCTCTGTCTGATCTACATGCTCCTCTACCTCTTCTTCTTTGCGTTCCCGATTGTCTTCGAGGGCGTGCACCACATGAACGACGGAATCACGGGATTGATGTTCCTTTCCATCCTCGTCGGCATCTTGATCGCGCTCGTGACGATGCATTTCTGGACGCAGTTATATCGGAAACTGTACAAGGCGCATGCTGTCGAGGCGCGCCTTCCGCCTATGTACGTATATCCTAGTTTTGCTCTGTATATTATGCTCTCCCGCTGACACGGATGTTCATAGGATGTTTGGCTCGCTGATGTTGCCAGCGTCGTTGTTCATCTTTGCGTGGACGAGCTTCGAGCATGTGAGCTGGGTTGGCCCCATGATGAGTGGCGTCGCCTTCGGCTGGGGCATGGTCTCCGTCTACGTACGTCTCGCGAATCCCTCTTCCTTTTCGTTGAAGGTCATAACCCTCACACATTTTCTCTAGATCTCCGCCAACTCTTACATCGTCGACGCTTTCCCCAAATACGTCGCCTCCGCAATCGCCGCGAAGACATTCATCCGTTCTATGGCCGGTGCATCCGTGCCCATGTTCGTCGTGCAGATGTACAACGGTCTGGGCCCGCGCTGGGCGTCGTCGCTCCTGGGCTTCGTCTCCATCGCGATGCTGCCCATCCCATTTGTGTTCTACAAGTGGGGCGCGCAGATCAGGGCAGCGAGTCGGCGCGCGAGCGCGTAATCGTTTTCTTTTTTTTTCATTTAATAATCGCAGGTGCCGTTTTGGCGTCTCGGTCGGGGAAAATTTGGGCTCGGGATTTTGATGCGAATTTTTTCTTTCTTCTTCTTGTGATAGAGGTTCGGTAGATGGGCACGCGCATACCCTGAACTACTCTAGATCTCCTCCTCTTCGATCTCATCCTCTTCGATCTCATTCATCGCATATAGTTTTCCATTCTTCCACTTGCATCTACCTCACTTGTATTGATACGTACATAGTTTCGTACTTAGAGCTAGACAGCACTCTTTCTTTACTCGATGTACATCAGTGTTCGCGTACCCTCTAATATAGAGATACGATTTCGGACCCCACGCCTATCGGTCCGGGCTCCAGAGTCCCATTCGAGGTACGCGAGCTTGCTTGTACCGGCTTCATTTCAGACTCCGATAACCTACAACATCCCGTCATCCAGCAGCACCCATGCAAGCGATATCGACCGCAACCTCCAACGGGCCTCCTGAATCTACACCATTGCTTATTCGGACGTCTTCGGTCTTGTGGATAGCATGAGCACGCACTCGAGAGGATGAGGTACCGTGGGGTTGGCGTTTCGGCAGGTGGTGCCTACGGCAGCGTTTGGTATCCCGAGGCCGCCGGGAGTCGGGGCAGGTCGTTCGGCACGTCATCTTGAAGCTTTCTTTGCTGCATATATGCTGATTTTGAGTCTGTGTTTTTGTAGATGCTGCTGGGCGGAACTCTAGGATCGTATAGTGTGGGTTCATATCAGGGGTTGTTGGACATCGAGTCGTGCGGCGCGAGAGAATGCGCTGATCGTTGAGGATCGCGAGGTGAGCAGCTGGTGCCGCTTTCTTTTCGCAGGAAATCTTACGATGATTTTTTTTCGAGTGATTAGGACTTGAGCACGGCCGATCCGGCTGCTTGCCGCCTCACTCCCAGCTTTGAGTACTACGGCTGGAGCGCTTTCATCCCCATTCCCCGATCAGGCTCGCCCTTTTGTACCATCCTCTGCCGGTCTGTGATTCCATGATCCGTAGCATGAGCGCAGTACTGGAGAAGACATGCATGCCAAGCAATGGGCTCCAGCAGGGTGCTCATCCATAACCCGCCGCGCGTAGATAAATTGCTCGACGTGCAACGCAGGATGCTTCCAGGCTTCTCAAAATCCCCCATCTGGCTCTCTTCTCGGGCGCATCCTCCCTCCCTTACCCATTCCGGACGATTCTTCTGTGGAGCCTGCACGCCAAAGCCATGTCTACGTTTCACCATCCCGACCACGAGCATAACTTCGAAGTCGCGCTGCCTGCCGTCGTTCCGGACGTAGACATCGACGCGGCTCCACATTCCCCCAATCCAGGGCGCCGTTCTTTGGGCGCTGGGCTGCGTCCTTCGTCTTCAACCCTCACAGTGAACCGCACCGACCTCGAGAAGGGTAAAGAGAAGTCGGACGTAGTTGATTGGGAGGACGACGATCCCGAGAACCCTCGCAATTTTAGCAAGGCCAAGAAATGGTGCGGATACGCGATTGTCTACATCTCATCTCGGGCTTGCATCTCATTGATCTCGTCATCAGGTATATCACGCTTACCGTCTCTTCTCTCTGCCTTGCCGTCGCCCTGGGCTCTGCCATCATCACCGGCGATCTGCCTGGCCCCGCAGAAGAACTTGGGATGTCTGAGATTGTCGGGAACCTGGCGGTGACGCTCTTCGTTGTTGGTTTTGGCGTTGGAGTAAGTACAGTCGTCGCCTCATCACCAGCCGTCTTGGTTGAGCTGAAGGATTGCATTTGAAGCCGCTGGTCTATGCGCCCATGTCGGAAATGTTCGGTCGAAGGCCGATCTATATTATTTCTATGGGATTGTACACAGGTATGTCTCCTGATTGATAGTCGATTCGATGTGGAGCTCAAGATCATGACGCAGTGTTTACGATACCATCGGCCGTCGCGAAGAACTCTGCCACGCTACTAGTTGGTGGAGCTTTAGCAGGATTAGCAGCCTCAGCGCCAATGACCAATGTGAGCAGAATCGGCCTTCATTTATATCATGCTGAGCAACTCATCGCCACTCATTCCAGGTCGGTGGGAGGTCTGTATAACGAGAACATTCAAGCAGATAACTTGTGCTAATTTATTTCTGTATGATGCAGTGTGGCAGATGTCTGGAACCTCGGTACGCGATTCGTTACAGCGATATTTGTTGCTTATATTCATTGCGTGTGCTTTGCAGAGGAACGAGGAACACCGATGGCTTTGTTTTCTTCGGTCATCTTCATAGGGTATATACCGTCTTACATCTGCGTTCTTATGATTTATTGATGTCTTTCATCTAATAGGCCAATCTTAGGTATCTCAGGATTTCTGAAAGACAATCGCACCCAACTAACTTCATGGTTCTCCAGGCCCTGTGATAGGAGGTTTCATTGGCGAGACCGTCGGCTGGCGGTGGATATACTATATCCTTCTCATATTTGTTGGCATCACATGGGGGTTGACATTTACAATCCCTGAAACATTCGCTGTGGTGTAAGTTCGCTCGTCACTCTTATAGATTTCTGGCCTCTCACCTTTGGTTAGATTGTTGCGTCGGCGCGCTGAAAAGCTTCGAAGAGAAACATCTAATGCTAATATCAGAACGGCGTCTGAGATTGCTGAAGAAGGTGTAACCATGTCGACCCGCGTTCGATTGGCGTTGATTCGGCCGTTCGGTGAGGCCCGATTTCGGTCTTTTTTCAAGCTACATGCTCTGATTCACGTATTGTCTGCAGAAATGTTGATGACGGAGCCGATTCTGATTTTCATGTCGCTTTATTTAAGCCTAGTTTATATGCTTCTATATTTGTTTTTCTTCGTGAGTTCTGTTGCATGTGTAGTCTTCAATCGTTGCTGACACATTAAATTCAGGCCTTTCCAATCGTGTTCGAAGGCTTACATCACTTTGATGCCGGCCAAACAGGCTTGACTTTCCTTTCGATCCTCGTCGGCATCTTCTTTTCAATTTTGAGCATGCGATACTGGAATGGGTTGTACACACGGCTGTATCCTACACATGGTCCCGAAGCACGTCTCCCGCCAATGTACGTCCTCTTTTCCATATACCTCGAATGCATCCGATTTGAGCTATCGATCATGATAAATTCAGGATGGCGGGATGTCTGCTGTTGCCTGTCTCTCTCTTCATCTTTGCATGGACAAGCTATGAGAATGTCAGCTACGTGGGCCCAATGATGAGCGGCGTTCCGTTTGGATCCGCCATGGTGTTGATATATGTACGTATCTGTCTATGTGAACAGAGACCTTCAATTGATATTATGTTGTCCGTACAGATCTCTGCTAACTCGTATATCATCGACTCGTTCCCAAAATATGTAGCCTCTGCAGTAGCGGCGAAGACCTTTTTACGGTCCATGGCAGGCGCGTCGGTGCCTATGTTTGTAGTTCAGGTTGGTCTTATGGTACACAAGAACCCACGTAGATTCGTGCTGATTGGTTTGCCTCAGATGTACAACGGCATGAACCCACGCTGGGCTTCAACCCTTCTTGCTCTTGTCTCAACAGGCATGATGGCCATCCCCTTCGTATTCTTCAAGTGCGTAGCTCAGCACCATGTCCATCATTTTCGAATCACTCATTGTCCTTGTTGCCAAATAGATGGGGAAACCAGATCCGGGCTTCTAGTAAACGCGCCAACGATTAATATGCTCCCTATTCTATGTATTGAAATTTAATGACCAAAGAAAAAAATTGCAAACTATTGAGTAGCACAGGTCCGTATATGATCCCTTCAATTAAGGGATCGTCTGTTTCGTCTTCGCTTTGTTGTGCTTGCATTTATTCGTCACTTTTCGATTTTTGTTGCAACGCGACCAATGCCTGGAGTAGTAAATGAAGGAAAAACAGAGGATGAGCAGCAGGCATCGGCTAGGGAGACTTACTGCATTGTTCAACGATCGGATGTCTATCAATGAATAAGATCATCTCGGCAACTCGGCATGCCGTCTCATGGAGCCGCACCCACCTGCATTCATTCGGCAACCGTCCTTGTTTTCGACTTCACCGCCTTTGTTACCGCTTCGGTCGTTTTCAGCTCGTCTGAAAATTCTGAAAAAATCCAGATCACAAAGTTTTGATACTTCACCAGGTACGTCACTTATTTTCATTGCAGTAGATTCGTCAACGGCAATTGACAACGAGATCACTGAAATTGTGACCATTTCTGGTACAAGGATAGCAGGTCCTTGTACATATAGTCGTCTAGATATTCATCTATCCGAAGTGATGTCGCGGTGCGCGAAGGACATGTCGTTGGCGGCCCAATTTGCAGAGGAGAACCTCACCAAGTTCAGATCTTGGGAGACCAGTGGGAACGCAAATCCATCAGACGACAGCGCGCGCGGCATGGTCAAGAAGACTCGTCTTTGTCTTCGCAACTGCCAGCAGCCAATGGGGCGTGCACTGAATTCCCATTGTGCTGAGATGACCCTGTTCATCGCGCGTACTTCCGTCTAGGCGTGCGGTCCGCTGCGATCAGAAGCTCAATAAACGAATTAACGACAACAGTACGTACTCCACATTTACAAGGTTCATTGTTTCTTGCTTCTTTGTATACTGACATGCCCACAAAGCATGCATCCCATATGCACTGATTGCCTCGCTTACTCAAATCAAGCCCAATCACGCTATATAAACAGGGATCTTTTCCATTCCTCCATCGGCCGCTGTCATCTCGCTATCGATCTTGTGCGTCGCAATTCTTATGTTCTTCGATATCATACTCACATTTACATCACCAATAGCACACCAAATCACTCAAACGCATCCATTTCGCGCGAGCACCTTATCTTTCCCAAAAAATCATGGACACTCTGCGCTTTCCTCCTGAGGTTCTGTCCGAAATTTTCTTGAACAGCCTTGAACTTCAATGGGAGTTGGGTTTTCTACCTCGCATCGATCCTGATCACGCCCCTGTCCTTCTCACCCGTATTTGTAGCTACTGGCGCGATGTCGCCTTGTCTGACCCACGTTTGTGGTCTCGAATGTCCCTTCCCGATCTCCCACCTACTCGATCGAAACGCAATTCCCTCCTCAAACAGGTTCCCTTTTGGCTTTCATTGTCAGGTTCCCTCCCACTCTCGATCACTTTGCGGATCAGCGGACAGTTTCCTGCTTTTGCTCCCAAATACGCCACGTTGTTGCACCGAGAGAGCCATCGGTGGGAGTCGGTGCGGCTGTTCTTAGGGGTTGTCAAGGTCGAGGCACTACCCCCTCTAGGCTCCATGGCACTGCTCAGGGAGTTTTTGTATGAAGGCATAAGCAACAAGATCAGCAACGTGATCTCCCCGTTCATGACGTCTTTTGTGTCCGCACCACATCTGCGCAGAGTCACTATCATCGACGACATGACATGGGCTTGGGCACTTCCTTGGGCAAACCTCACAAACCTTACGACCGTTTGTGAGACGGTGAGCTGCCCCCCCAATATGATGTCGCAGATCTGTGAAAACTTGCAGGCATGTGTTTGCCTCGAATCTCTCAATCTCACGTTCAGGCTCTTCCCTGATGAACCCTTTCTCACATCAAGAGTTCCTATCGTGCTCCCTCGGCTTACGCGGTTTTCGCTCGAGGCTGATATGCCGGAGAGCGTAGGGTCTTTCATGCATACGCTCGTGGTGCCGCGCCTCGATGAATTCAAGTTCATAGCTTATGAATACAGGAGCGCCGACGACGCCTTGTCTCCTTATGAAGAAATCATCACGAGCATCTTGAGCTTCCTTGATCTAAACGGTGGTCAAATCAACACACTATGGCTAAATATGTATGCCCTACTTGATGCAGACCTTGTGCGCATCCTTCAGCGGGTCCCAAATCTCGATACTCTCGATATTCAGGACAAGGATCTCACTCCACTTGTTTTAAATGCACTCACGATCCACTATGACTCTCAAGGTCGCGTACAAGCTGGACAGAACCTCCGCCTCACAGACATTTGTTGTGTGCCTCCATCTCGCGACCTAGACAATTGTGACTATACTGCAGTGCTCCCTTGTCTACCGCTCTCGTTCGATGCCCCTCCTGGTGTAGCTGGATCTCTCGGAGTTCCTGGTACTGCGACACGCCAGATCACGTTTACTGGTGACCCGCTTCCAGCCGAAAACGACGTGCACCCGGACGTGATGTATCAGTGGCTAGTCAAGGTGTCCAATCCCGAATTTTGCATCAGCTTTGCGCGTATGATTCATTCACGCTGGTTACTCCCTCCGAATGCCCGAGCCGAGGGGAAGGTCGTACAGCTGACTGGGATGAGGCTGGTGCACTTCGATTTACACATCGTGGAGACGATATCGCGCGGCTGGTACACTGCTTTGTTGAAATATTGGAGAGAAGGGTTGCGATTGGACGTATGGTGCTCACTGAAAAGGCAAGCTTATTGGCGTCATATGTATCACTCTAGTAAGTCGTCCTCATGTTTATGCATCCCATACAAACCAACGATGACACCGTTATAGGGATGACTCGGCAGCCTGCTCGGTAGTTCGTCTTCTAAGGTTTCTGCTGTAGTTAGATGTTACCTTAACAATCCGATCGGCGAGGAGCTGGCAATTATCTGAACTTAACACACCGAAGGGTACCAGGCGCGAGACACGATCCGCGACGCCATACGCCCATTGCCGATGGGCGAGGTGATTGTATGCTCCCATCAAGGAGGCGCATGAAAGGATGTGCCTTGGCGCTTCAGTGGGCGCTCGCGTATCAACGCTTCATCAGGGTGCATGCGCCTTGGGCGGCTTGCTAGCGGGGATTTTGAAGATGCGATCACCTGTTGCGTAGACGCATACTCTAAAGCGTTCTGTATAAATATGACGCTCTCGATCCCCCTTGATCCCATCTTCACTTTTCTGCTCTTCGTACGTGATGTCCCAGATCCCTGTTCGCCAGCTTGTCGATCCCTCCTGTAGGTTACGTGCGATTATCATTCAGCGATGGTCTGACCTCGATATCTAGCGGAAGAGCTTGATAAAGCTGCCGAGACGCTTGCTGCAGCATTTGAAAACGATGTCTTCACGTTCTGCTGTATCGGGGGTGACAAGTCCCAGAACCTCCTCTTTCAGAGAGCGACCCTTGCCGCGGCCGCGGTCGCGGGGCAAATATGGGTAGCAAGTCACGGAAACAATGACTTCGCTGCCGTCGCGGCTTGGTACGGCCCAGGTCGAGGCCTTCTCGATAGGTGAGTCTAACATCGCTTCAAAATCGAAAAGCATAGGTTGACCTCGGCCCTCTGCAGTCCAGATCAAGGAGAGGCAGGCTTCAATGCTATGTTCGCTGCCTTCCCCACTGAGTTGACGCGGTGGTGGACAGAATACGTACGTACACACCGCCCATTGGTTTTTATGGTGTTTAGATTGCCTCGGGTTGTGCATAAGTTTTTGTCCAAGTATGGTGCCATGTGCGTCACAGCCCTCGGAGAAGGGACCAAGGTCAACGGCTGGCATCTACAGCTCCTTGGTACACACCCCAAGCATCAGAATCAAGGTCTTGCAAAGGCAGTCACGGCACCGATTCTCGAGAAAGTACGTCTCAAGAACCACGATCCTGTACGACGGCACTGATACGCCGTATGCACCAGGCAAAGGTAGACAACAAGGTTCTCTGCCTCGAAACTGCGACAGAAATCAATGCAAGTCTCTGTTGCTGACCTTTTGCTCGAATGATGCTGACGATGATGTAGGTTTCGATCTACAAGAAAATGGGGTGGCAGGTGAGACACGGTCCGGAACAGTATGAAAGCGCTGTGGGAGGTTTCTCCATGTGGGTTCTTTCGGCCAACGACCAATAGGCCTTTGGACTTGATAGGAGAGTGAATAAAAGCCTTATATGCCTTATGTTGCGAGATGTCCCTTTCAGAGGTCTCTCAAACAGAGTCATGAGATCCTCCTCCCGGGAAAAAATCGGCTCAAGGCGATGCACTGTTTCCCGCACCAACCGATTGGAGGCACAGCGACCTTTCTTTGGGCTACACATGATCGTATCACGATGGCGGCTTCTCTCCAATGTCATCGATATTTGGCCGTCTTGACATCTGTTTTGACTTACGTCTCCTGAGGGTTCTGTTGCCTGACTGATGTCGAAGATTGCTAGAGGGATGTGCTGAGCTTGATTGTCTGCCAATGGGTCAAGAGAACGCAGGACAGAGGCGCGCAAGACGATAGCCCTAAGCCATACACTTCAATGCGTACAGACGCTGGTGGGAAGATGATGCAAATCAAATCCGAGAGCTCAAGCTCCCTCATGCATGTCTAGCGCGCCACCCGCTGACTACAACCTCGTTTGAGAAGTGATGTCGGCCTGCATCCAGAACGCACATCGATCCACCTCAAATTGGGACACTTGTTCGATGGCCGATTTCGTGGCGTTGTCGTCGCCAAGCGTAAGCGTCATCCGGTAACGGTGTGCTTTCTCGGAGCCAGGGAAAACATCCCAGGACGGAGATGCAGGCAGCTTGGCGCTTGATGGCTTGCCTGTGGATATGAACGACGTCCAGTAAGCTATGGCTTCTCTGTTGAGAAGAGCCTCGGACTGCGCGTGACAGAGATTACAACCTGTTCAAGGGAGTCGTTGCAACAGAGCAGAACGATGGGTCGACGTACCTGATTGAAAGGTGTGAATGTGAATACCGCATCAGCCGCAGAACTGTGCGGCGCTATTGAGCACAAATAGGCTGAGAGAACAAGTAGCATGCCTACTTTGTGCCTGCAAGGTAAAAAGATGTAAGAGAGTAGCTCACAGATACCGGCATAGCGTTCGCTTACCGTCAAACAGGTAGTACAGGTCGGACGTGTGCATCACACCGAGATATGGTCTCGCAGCCAGCAAGATAGGATCTGGTGTATTCCACCTAAGGAGAGGTGAGGTAGTAGGTCCCCTCAAGCAGTGACGTATTCAAGCGTACCTAAATGTGTAGACGTTCTTCGCCCCTTTCGAAAGCATTCTGTCGGCTATGTATTGATCCCTGATAGATGGAACAAGTATGAGCAGTTGAGGCCATGTTAGGATGAGGCGGATCCAGACGCACATACAAGTAAAAACGACGTCCCCTGCAATTGTCCAAGCACGATCGTATTCGGTAGAAAACGGACTGCCTGTCGCATTGACCTTAGGATAGAAGTCGAATACAGTCTCTAAGGTGCGGTTCGTCTGCAAAGAAGCATCCTATAAATATACGGTCTGTGTGATAGACGCATGGCTATCGTCGCACGCACAACGTACGGCCAGCGGGTATTGAAAGTAAGTCTTGTGATGTCCGCATCAATGATGAACTGAGATGGCTGGCCACCAGCGAAAGTACGTCCGTCGTTTGTGCAATGCCCTGCGAGGATATCGACGGCGTTGAAGCGTCCATCACGAAGCAGGTGCGAAGGCAAGTCGGGAAAGAATGTGCCGTCCACTGTAGGGCCGATATCGCCATTCCCGATAACATTGATTCCGGCAACAATAGACTCTAAAATGAAGGAAAATGATGAATCTTCATTGGTAGCCGCGATGACTTTGACTAAGATCTCACCAATTGAAGCGGCCCTCAAGCATCCAAGAGCATTGTCAGTTGAATTAGGGCACCCTGCAGCGGACGAGAAGTTTTCTGATAAATCAATCAACTGAAGCCCATTGCGATATCGCAACCAACTAGTGAAAATTTACGGTATAGTTCCTCTGCTAGAGGAGAAAGAGGATCCAACATGGGGTCATACCCTATGGAGTGAAATATGACTTGTTTGAAAGGCACGGGCCTCGCACCTTTCCCCCAATGATGGTCAGACGATTTTGGAAAAACCAACATTGTTGACTTGCCTCCATACGCGACTGTCTGCATGGCGACACTCGCGCCTCCAGCACTCTCGCCCATGATCGTGACACGCTCGGGATCACCCCCAAATTTACCGATGTGACGTTGCACCCATTCTAGTGCAGCGCGTTGGTCAAGAAGACCAGTATTGAAGTCGCCGTGTTCGGCAACAGCAGGACCTGACAGGAAACCGAGCACGTTCAACCGGTAGGATATCCCCACTCCTACGATGTCCGGGTGCTGGGCTACCCAATCGTACAGTGGATAACCTTCAGGACCCTGTAGAATTGAGCACAAAATAAGTCACAGAAGCCCGCACGACAGATCAATTGCCAATCTGGCCTTACACCAACGTAGAACCCGCCTCCGTAGATGTACACTACGACGGGTAGCCGTGAGTCCGCAGTTGCGCTAGTTGGCTTCCATATATTCAGCTTCAAGCAGTCTATAATATATAAGCGCTCTCGGGTGGTACGCGACGAGCATAATGATGGTCTACTCACCTTCAGAGCCAACGCCGACTTTCGCCGGCTGCTGGATGCACGGCGGAGCAAAGTTCCTTGCGTCGACAATGGTGATGTTCGTACCATGACCGGGTACCGTCTCGTCCAGCATTTGAGGAGCTCGGAAGCGGAGTTCACCCAAGGGTGGTTGTGCATACGGTATACCGCCGAAGAAGGTCACATTACCATTCAACACACCAGCAGGCGATGTCGTATTTCCCGCATATGCAGCATAGCCCAGATCAACTATTGGGCCAAGAAGAGATGTCGCAGCTGATACAGGGGAGAAAGCATAAGCAAAAATCAACAATTCAGAGCAGATGAATACAGCGAGTGTGCCCATCATCTTTGGCAGCTATGATACGACAGCTCAACGAGCATACTCACAAGATCTTATACTGTTTTAGTCAAGTCAGCAGGATTCAGCGTTCTCAATTTGTCCCCTTCCCAAGGGTCTTCTGACGACTGTGATCATGAGCTTAACGAGGATATATTCTTGCGACGGCCCGTCATTACTCGAAAGGCGATGAGGTTGTTGTGAAGTAGAAGACAAGAGCACGGTCCGCTCTGGCCCGCTCTAAGGCGGGCGAAGAGCCCGCCGGCATTTCCAAATCGGGATGAGTTGGACTGCAGTTACTCTTCCAGCGAGCCTCGGTACTGCCTCGGTCTTTATACCACCACAGCCAGGCGCCCTCGCTATACACTTTCTCTCACTGCGTTCATGAGAATCTTCGCGTTTTATATTTGCCTCGGACACACACTTACAGCACAATTTTCAGAGCAGCTGTGTCAGGTTAACTTGGCCCTGAAGCCCTACAGGCTCAAACGTTAGAGGGTGTCCAATGCACCTACTTTCTCGTCTAGAGCAACTCCCAGGTTCTACAGCCATTCGATGAACTAGAATTTTATTAAGGTGGCATCTGAGTCTCGCTATCATTCCCCGCTTGGAATCTTCTCAAGTTTAACTGCTGCAGAAGTTTGCTCCGGACCTTTGCATTGCCTCTGGCCACTCTCTGGCCCGATGTTTGCGCCGTTGCGACATACTCAATCGCAACCTGAGGTTGAGAATTTTGTCCATAGCACACGCGAGTGCTGCAGCCCGCCTTGGAATCCATGAAAGCGTCTCTGTTCCGGTCTACCACGCAGTCATATGCGACCATATTAAGCGACTAGAGACGTTTGGCTTTGTGCATTTCGACTTGCACCTCCTCGAGCATGTGCTTCCTGAATGGTTAGAAATCGTGATGGACTGTTGGAAGGAGGAGCTCCGCTTGATGGTCTATTGCTCGCTCTCGAGGATGAGACATTGGTGGATCGTTACGAGGAGGTCGCAGTACAGTAGGATGAGGCGTTGGGAAACCTGTGGAGGGTATCGCCCCGCCGGGAGGGTTCTCACTCAAATTTGAATCTCCAGAATCCTCGTCATTGATTCTGCTCACAGTATATTCGCATTTTTTATTTGTGTGCGAGGATCCATAATCATATTCATACATCTCTGTGAAGCATACAAGTAAAAGTTGTTTCGATACACAGACTTGCAGCTTAACATCAACTGTGGAGGGCAAATCAACTCGGCCCTCGGCTACTTTCCGATGGGTACAGCTTCGATAGACTGCAAGAAGGTGCTATCTCCATCCTGACGATGCACAACGGTGACTTTCCAGCCCGCGCTGCGCAGAAGACGATCCAAGTGCCGAATGGTCCTCTCCTGGGAGTTGAACAGCAAAAACATCTAGGTCGATAGATTCAGGCGTCGTATCCTGCATCTTCGTTATGTAGAGGACAGGACTTACATCGATATCGGCGTTGTACGCCATCTCATTCACGGCACCGAAATTAGCGAGCAAGGGAGGAGGAGCTTCGCGGGGGACCGCGCCCGGAATTCCCTTGTCGTCGTCGCCGCTCGGATCATGGCATGCAAATGGCATGACGCTATCCACAAGCAAAACAACGGTTGTCGGAGTAGCAGCATCCCAAAGCCGAGTCAAAAACTTGACACAGTATTCATCCGACCAATCGTGAGTGATCTGCTTCAATAAGAAAACAGACGCGTTCTTCTGGGGTTGCGGTTGGAAGAAATCGTGCGCTACGGCCCAAGTCTTAACCATGTCTCCAAGATGATGCTTTTGACTTACCTTCAAGCTTGACTTGCCCCGACGTCACAGCGTCCGGCATTTTCTTGCCCCACAACTTATGGTACACAATAATCAGAAATCTCTGATAATTGGATCGTCAAGAGCCGCACCTTCTTTGCGTCTTCGACAACGCCGGGGAGGTCTTGTACGATCAATTGTATCTTCGGGTAGTTAGCAGCGATTGGAAAAACGGAGGTGCCGACACCACCGCCAACATCGACTACTACGGACGCGGGAGGAAGACTTTTCCAGTCATACGCTACATACATAAAAGCACGTTATTTCAACACGCCTCAAGTAAACAAAAGAATGCTGACCGCTCAGTATAGCATCGACGGACTGCAATGCCTGAACCCCTTGCATGCCAATACCAAACCGATGATGTCTGTAGCTCTGATCCGGTCGCTCGTGAAACTCCCAAAGTGTTTCTTTGGTGTTAAAAGCCCGCGCAAATGGCGACGTGCGCGGATCACCCGACCGCCTCGTCGCGGGATCGTTCAAGGTCTCCCAAGCATATGCAGCCGCTTTGAATGCCTCATCCAAACTAGAACCATATTGCGGAATCAGAAGCCAGAAATGCCTAAATAAATGAGACTAACTGATGAGATGCGAAGGCAGCTAATCCCGGGGTATTGTCGTGCTTGTGTTCGGGGCTGGTCGAGGAGAGTTAGGATCGCTTTTTGGAGAAGATTTCCAACTCACTCTGCAATTATTTCTTTGCTGGGCTTCAAAGTGTCCACCATGCTGGAGACACGATTGTTGGCGAAGACTTCAGGACTGATCTCGCGATAGACGTGGTTTGTAGCAAGAAAACGCAGGAAACGAGCTGGTGATATATAAAATTATTCTCCGATGTGCTCATCTAGTGTCGATTCAAAGTACCAAGTTTTTCAGGGTCCTGCCCGTTTTTGGCAGCAATTTCCTCAACATGCATGCCCTTTGAAAAGCATGAGTTACGAGATCGTATAGGATACAACAAGATAAACTCACCTGTGGCCCAGCTTCACGCAATATCTCGGTGACGTTGGCTGTATGGGACACACCGAGTTCGAGAAAACGGAGAAGTATTGGGCAGCTCTCACTCACATTCGATGCATGCTCTGATGGCGGCTGATCTAAAGTGCTGAGAAGGAGATATGCAGTCAGTATTCATGGCGAGACAGGATGCATGATACATACTCCGCCAACAAGGTGGTACAAAGAGACTTGCGGCGGGGTAAGAATAGCGGCGAGCTGAAGGGCAGCATAGGAGGGCTCCTTGCACCCGAACCACCACCAGGTTTGGTTTCCCACGCTTACCAGCGAGCAAGGACAGGCAGCGTAGACACCCGTAACACTGTTGAACACCACAACAGCAGCACGAGTGTTTTTCGAGCACCTGGAAGACGACCGCCCCAAGTCGCCAGCTCCAAAATGCTGTTCTCCAGCCTCCGAGACAACTACCACACTGCCTCGAAGAGCCTCACACATGGAAAATACACGCACCATGTCACATAAGACTCCCTGATCGATCTTCCCTGAACGCTAAAGACACAAGAAAGAATCGTCATAGTGCAGAACGTCCAACTCGTTGAGTCAATCGACGAACACGTCGACCTCCTCATCTCCCTATGCATACCCTCTACCCCCCAACCCTAAGCTCGACTAGCACCGAAATCACGTGTTTGTCAAATCCCTTCTCTCTACACCAACTAGTGTTCAAGAAACAGCGAAGACCACTGCAAAGCCTCAGAATCAGCTTGACCATTGAAAGCAACCACTCTGAAATACAAAATCAGAAAACCCACCTAACAGAAACACACCCAGCCTCGAATACTGCCCAATGATACCCGCACCTAACTGTTCCGGCTACCCGAAACATGCTGCTCCCGGACTGCCTCATAAGGAAGTTCCTCGAACGACCGGAAAAGCCGCTTAAGAGAATAAACCGCCCGATTTCGGAACGAATTAGTCCTCCACATGACCGGAACCCACAAATAAAATTCTCTGTCACCAACGATGCGAAGTTTAGACCAATTACCCTCTCGAGCAACCTCCCCCACCACCGTCCCATCCAACATATCTGAACCCCAATAAGCATTCACCTGCCTCCCAATATCCAGATCCCTTTCGGGACGTGAGAGCAAGACCCAGCTTGCAATCCCAGCCACAGACCTCAAACAAGCACGAAGGTGAAGGATCAATTGCCCAGAGGAACTCAGAGGCGACAACTCATGAGCTCCATATGGCTGAGACCAAACCAGCGGGGAATCAGATGCCTGTGATGATGATTTGTGTTGAACAAAGACTGTGAGCGGAACTGATTCCATCAAATCAAAAGAGTGTTGTCTGTAACCTCCCTGTCATTGCATCAGGAACCTGGCCCCATAAAAAACATTACTCACAAACTTCAGGATATGAAGGAGCGACCAAGAGGTGTTGACAATTTTGAGAACAAGGATGTCCCTGCTCCACACACACCCTCTCCTTTTCTACCCAAACAAATTACGTTCATTGTTTACATTCATTATTTACAAGAAACTCTCCATATAGCCCCTCACTTATGCCCAGGATGCATCTAGAACCATCCAACCGACCCAGAAACCCACAGCCGAATCTTCCATAGAAACCTTCATTAAATAAAGAGACGCCCATCCCAATTTATGTTGACACTACAAACCAAATTGGAACTGTATACTCCTCCCAAAGCTCCAAGTAGAAAACAGAACGATGGAACACCCATGAATGTCTGGTCCTCATCAGAAAGCCCTGCACCACTACGAAAAACATACTCTTATCCCCCCTCCTGTACTGTGCCTTAGAAACGGCAATCACCAAATTAAGCTACGCGCAGCTCTTCCCACGCAGAGCACAAAATGATCGCCACGGCAAACCATTGATCACCTCACACCCATGTTTACCGGCGCTACGCCTTGAAACCCCAGCTAATCCACATGGACCCACAACGCTGACGATGCCTCGTTCCTGACCCCGACAAAATACGGAGACAAAAGTCACAACCCCCACGCATTCCCCCCTTAGAAATCTCCCTGCAATGGCCCCTCCAAAGAGCAAAAAACTGCGTATCGAGCCTCCTAAACAGATACTGGCAGACAGAGTCCCCTATGTCGATCAAACAACCGACCCCCTTACCCCGCCCCCAAATTCACCTTCCGATGACCAAACCCAGGCAAATGGCTTAAGCAATTCTGAAGTTGACGATGACTTTACCCTAGTCAATCGCGACAAAGGAAAACATCCCTGTGTCTCCTCCCCTGAAACTCCGTCTCCTCCTCCCTCCACCACCGCCCTGCCCCGTACCTCAACAGTCACTCCTTCCACCCTACCCGACTTTACTCGTACCCCACACGCGACCCAAACTTCCTCCTCTCTAACGACCACTGACCATGAAACTCTGAAGAAAACAGCCAAAAGCGCTAACCATTCAGTGCCTCCGTCAAAGAACGACTACCGCCTCCTTCTAACAGCAGTAACCCCACCCTGGGCCCCTGAGCCGTCTGATTTCACCCCGTGCACCGACGGTACCATATATACCGCCCCCCCTAAAGAGGGATGGACGACGCTATACTTTGCTACGACTCTAGGCCCCTTTGAAGGCCAGGCAGCCACGCAAATCGAAGCTTGGATAGACCTTCCCGGTGTCAAATGCCTCTTTCATGTACATGGGCGAAACACTATCGACGACACCGCACAAACCACCGCGCTCATCCGTGCCTTCTTATCTCGCCACCGTGCTCCTGATGCCCACATCACCTCTGCTAACCCATCCGCTCCCGACTTATCTCCATACAATCAACCTATGGCCTTCCTTGTCTTTGACATCCCCGAGTCCTTACACCTCGCCCTCCTGACTGGCCGCATCTTTTCTCACGCTGACGCAACCTTCTACATCTACCCTGTCGAACCACTTCTGCCAAGTTTCCTATGTCAGTTTATCGATTTCAAGGCCAACACGAACGCATGGAACAGCGACCAATGCCTGCAGGACGACATCCGCACGACTCTATCTAAAACGAACTTTAACACCCTCATCCAGGACATGAGCGGCAAACGCCGCCCCGACCTCCTCCCTGAAGAGCGCGCGACATATTTCCTCAGCACCCTACGTATCAACCATATTGCTATGGGCGGCACTGGCAGAAGATCCTACCCTGCCTGGCGTCTCTATATCGAATGTCCCGCCTCCGACCCTCATGACTGGACCGCCCTCGTCTCCTTCCTCACGACAATGCCTATCGAGACCTCGTTCCACGGAGTAGGAAAGGCTCAACGTGCTCTAAGATGTGCCGGATGTCACGGGGCTGATCACCCCCGAGGTCTCTGCCCTCTCCTCTCTGTCTCCGGATGGAACGCGCCCCTACCCCCACCTCCTGCCCCCCATTCTTCTAACCCGAACAATGCTATGTCCCCAGGAAGCAACCACCGCGTTCCCAACGCCCCTTCCAACTCAAATAATGTACGCAATCGTGGCCCCCACCAACAGAAGCGCGGTTCAGACAACCAGTCGGGCCCATCGAGGAATCACCCGAGTAGGGACCTCCCGCAATACGACACTTACTACTGATCTCTTCCCCACCTCTCAAAACACAATGCTTGCTACTCATATGTTCTCCAAAGACAGTTTACCTACAAAACAAAACAAAACAAAACAAAACAAAACAAAACAAAACAAAACAAAAAACAGATAACACTTCAAAATAACTTTACTCTCGCTGCACCTTCTCATTCCCCTGTAACTACCCTCCCCTACCTCGCGATCCCATACCAATGTCCCCTCCCTGCCCACCCGTTACGCCGCCCACTGATGTACCACCACCTTACCTAAAAAATTACCATCCGCGCCGCACCTGAGGTTACCGGTCCCTGCTTACCGAACCCTTTTGCAATATATACCGTGGCCCATATTGTAACCCCCTGTCTGCCTGAGGATTGTGCGCCCACCCTGGGCCGCTCATTCGCGCAAATGGCGAAAACAAACGAGCGTATCTACCCACCTCTGTGAAACTAACGTCGGTCACGATGTTTCACTTATAGCAAAGACTACCTCCCATGAAATGACTACAACCTACACCTCACAACTTTCAGCCACAGGCTCTCCTGATACAGCCCCCTCTGCAAGGGAGAGCAGACCGCGAAGTCCTGGTCACCGAGTGCAGGATGGAGTCACGGGAGGGGAGGCACCCCTCTGTGCGTCAGGCTCCGGGCTGCCCGCACGCGGGTTTCAGCACCCCACCAATCTAGCTGCAATTCCCGGAGTGCATCCTGGGCGCGATGCAAATCGAACATTAAGCCCACCCACGGCCCCTGCGGGGGACGCTGTGCGACAGCGAATTCCCCGCTCAGTGTCCCCGTCTAGTAGACACCCTGAGTTCATACCAAATCTAGGCCAGCATCTCCTTGGAGGCATCGATGCTGCTATGCGAAGCCCTCCACACCACCCCACCACCAACGCGACTGACGCTAGAACACCACTAGCTACTGCAGCCGTCCCTGAGCACATCACTCAGCCCTTTCCCGACGAAGCACCTCTCCATGCTCCCCTAGCTACCCCTCACACCCTAACCCAATGAACATCCTCTCGATGAATCTCTAAACGCACTAAGGCAACCTTACAGATCTCTACTATGAACATGAACGGAAAACGCTCCAGCGAAATGGATGGGCCCCTAAACAAGTGGAACGCCATCCACACCCTGATGCAAAACCAACGGATAGGCGTCCTTGCGCTCCAAGAGACTCACCTCACCGCTGCAGATACCCTCACACTTGAATGCCTCTATGGCAGAACACTTCAAATATTTCATTCCCCCCACCCAACCCACCCAAATCGCAACGGTGTAGCTTTCGTCCTCAACCGCGAACGCACCGTCTCCGGAAACCCCGCTCACTTCACTGTGCTCATACCCGGCCACGCCGTACTGCTCGAACATCCTTGGCACGCATCACTTACCCTCCGCATCCTAAATGTTTATGCCCCCAACACACCGGCTGAGAATGCAGCCTTCTGGGATACCCTCCGCCTAACCTGGGACAATCTTCAATTGGCGAATCCGGATATCGTATGTGGGGACTTTAACATGGTCGAAGATGCTCTTGACCGCTTACCGTGCCATACCGACCCTTCCCCTAACACCAATGCCCTGCTTGCCCTCCGAGAATGACTCCAAGTCCACGATGGTTGGCACGCTGAGAACCCACACGAAAAACACTTCACCTTCTCCCAGCCCAACGGCAGGAGCCAATCACGTATAGACCGCATCTACGTTTCCGCGTCGATCCTAGCTAACTCCGCACAGTGGACGATTGAATCCACCCCCGTTCCCACCGACCACCAGTTAGTTTCACTCCAAGTTATTGACACCAAGACGCCTTTCATCGGCACTGGACGCTGGACAATGCCCTTATTCCTTTTAAAAGACAAAGCTCTCTTACCAGCAATCCAAGACCTTGGCATCAAACTCGAGAAAGATATTACTAACAGCTTAACGAATCGTACCCCCGACTCTAACCCCCCAACATTATTTAAAACCTTCAAAAACGAGGTCATAACCCTTTTCCGCGCACGTGCCCATGAAGCCATACCCAAGATGGCGATCACCCTGAGGAACCTCCGATCCCAGCTTAAGTCTACCCTGAACCCTCCTACGCTGACGCAAACCCCTGACATTCTCTTAAACGCCGGTCTCATATAGGAACGAATTGCGCAGCTTGAGAAGACCAGATACCTCTCTGCGCTGTCGCGCCCGGACATTGTTAGGCATCAAATAGTGATGGTAGAAGGGAGGACGGAATATCTGACTAGAAGGAAGGGAAGGGAAACAACTTAGAAAGGAAGGGACATTTAATTCTGATTTTTTACATATCTTTCGAGTGTTTTACCTCTTATACTTAGTTTCCTATCCATTTTCATGCTTATGTTTCGCTTTTGGGACTGATTCTAGAGCCTTGGGTCTATTATAGGAAGGTCTAGACTATGGCAGAACAATAAGGGATGGAAAAGAAAGCATTGGAAGCTGGAGGAATGAAGAGGAAATTTAGTGGAAGGACAGAGAATGATGACTGAGGCATGAGTTCCAGGCTGTTCTTTGGTAACAATTAGAAGGAAGTGTCTAGAGCTCCAAAGACCTGCTTGATTATTTTAGCCTGAATGTAATTATTTCTGTAGATTTCCACTCAGTTCTCTTAGTTTCTTCCCTGTTCTTCTTACTTCTACACCATTTCTTGTGACTCATACTGACTCTGTTCAGCCTGTATATACTAGGAAGGAGTTTCCCACTTGAGAATAGTATATAAGGAGGCTGATTGTCCTACTTCAGGCAGAGACAACCTGCCTCTCACCCTCATCTTCAGTCAGTTAGTGTCAGTCATTAAGTCATTGAGTGATATCAGTTGGAGACAAGCTTCAAGACTTGAAGGGATACTAGACGAACTAGTAGCTCGCCTTCAATCTGTGGAGAACCTCAGCAGCTAGAACCACAAAGTTCTTAAGCCTGTTCTCATTATTCTCGACATTTACGGAGTATTTTCGTTGTCAGTGGTCCGGCACCACTTCAGAAATTCACTAAATATCTCAGGATATTCTCATCATTGCCTACAACAGTGACCAACATCTGTGTATCGTGCCAACAACAGAAGGTATCATCTAGAACAGCAATCAAACGAACACTAGGTACATCCGGAAAAACAGGAAACCCCGATCGTATCTAGGAGTGAAACCATTCCTCACCGCGACAGCGCGTACAACGGCCTTGGCCCGCTACCGCCTAGAAGGGGAAAAAATAGGCAAATACTGGTCACAAGTCAACAAGTCCCGCTCCCCTCGCGATTTCATTCCCGCATTACAGGTACCTACCAGCAACCCCCCGATCATTGTCTACCGATCAGACGAAATGACTAACCTTGCCCGCAACTATCACGCAAACCTTCAGAACGAAAGCTCCCCCACCTCCCCTCACGCTTGAGAAACCACAATTCGAGATTCGCTTGACGCGCTCACCCAACGCACCTCAGCAGCCCAACACGATCGACTCGAACTGCGCCTGACAGTCGAAGATGTACGCTTATCGCTCTGCTCCTCCCAAAACGGGAAGGCCACTGGACTGAACGGCATCCCCTACGAGTTTTGGAAACTACTCCAAAAACAACATGACACCGCCTCCCCGACGAAAAAACCGACCACAGATATCATTAAAATTCTCACTCAAGTCTATAACAACATTGAATGCAATGGTGTCGTGGCTACTACAGATTTTGCTGCCGGATGGCTCTGCCCCCTCTACAAAAAAAAAGATAAACGTGACATTGCCAACTACCGACCTATTACACTGCTAAATTCAGACTACAAGATTTTTACTAAAGCCCTTGCCACTAAACTCGTCACGGTTGCTCCATCTATTATCCATGCCAATCAGGTGGGCTTCCTCCCTAACCGTAGCATCTTTGACCAGGTTAAACTTTCCAAATTGATGATTGATTACGCCGAAGCGACTGAAGAGAACGGCCTTATCATCTCCCTTGACCAAGAAAAAGCCTACGATAAGGTAGCACATGACTACCTTTGGCGGGTCCTGGATCACATAGGCCTTCCTCAAACCTTCATCTCAACGGTACGTTCCTTGTATGAATCAGCACACTCTGTCGTGATCCTAAATGGTGTGATTAGTACCCCTTGGAAAATTATACGTGGCGTCCGACAGGGCTGCCCACTTTCCTGCCTCTTGTTCGACCTAGCCATAGAACCCTTAGCTTGTATGCTACGAAATTCCGCCTTACAGGGATTCCGCATCCCTGGTGGGCGAGAAAAAATAATAACAACCCTTTTTGCTGATGATACGACCGTCTTTCTCAACGAAGGCGATAGCTACGAAACTCTTTCGAACATCCTTGAACATTGGTGCACAGCGTCTACCGCTCGATTTAACATTGCAAAAACTGAGATCGTCCCAGTCGGATCCCCCACATTCCACGCAAGAGTTATAACCTCCAGATGCCTTCAACCTGGCTCCCTGCCCTTCCCCCTAGGTGCACACATTGCCGCTGAAGGCGAAGCAATACGCTCACTGGGAGCATGGATTGGTAACCATGCAGACGATGCCCTCCCCTGGACCCCAGTTCTAGACAAGATCCGCACAGCCCTTAAGCGATGGGCCTTAGGTGGCCCCTCCTGTTCGCGTGGACGCCCGCTCATTATCCAAATGATCGTTGGCGGCATGACCCAATACCTCACTAAAGTACAGGGCATGCCTGCCGAAGTAGAAAATCAACTCGTCCGGCTAATCCGATCCTTTATATGGGACTCACCGGGCAATCCTCCAATCGGCCTTGACACCCTATACCTTCCCCATTCACAAGGCGGTATTGGCCTGCTAGACCTCCCGACCTGGAACAAAGCAATCCAACTTACCTGGACACGCTCCTTCCTCTCCCTTGGACCCAATCGCCCCACCTGGGCCTTCCTCGCTGACCTACTTATTGCTGACCACCCCGCATCTAAATCCGCCTGTGTCCCTGTGTCAGCGAAACAAAATGTCTTCCTGCAGACGTGGGAAGCATCGCTTACCCGGTCCTCTCTCCCCGCTGATCTGGTTGCAATGCTCTGTGTTGCGAAATCCTCTCATATCCGCTTCCACCCTATAAAAATGTCTCAAACTGTCAAAGAAAGCCTCCCAATCTGGTATCATCTCGGAGCAAAAGCAGCACTCCGACGACTGAACAATACACCACGTAGCGTATGTCTCCGAACCCGTCACTCTGTCTCCACTGTCCGTGATCTGCTGCGAGTGACACACCGCCTCCTAACTCCGAATCTGCAGCCCCCTCACTACGGCCGCCGAAACTGTGCATGCACCGACTGCCACCATGACCGGCTTGCGCTGCTCTGTGAAAACCCCAACAAATGCTGCCTGGCTGCAGCTCAGCTTCTCCAACTCCTCGAGCCAAAATGGGACCCCACAATCCTTGCCCCTGACGATGGCCTAACACTCACTATTCGCCGCCATGACCAAAACTCCCATGCCCGGGCAAATGCCGGCAGAATTCTCTTCAACCCCACCATTACTACCCGAAGCGACTTGTCCGAAGGCTTTTGAGCCTTTGTGGAACCCACTGTAGACCTTAAAGAACCTGCACACCACCCCAAACGTGTCGGAGTCACTGTTGCCGCTGAAGCAACGACAATTTACACCGACGGTTCTTGCCTACACAACGGCGATCTTAATGCGAGTGCTGGAAGCTGCCTGTGGTACGGCGCCACTAACCCCCGTAATAAGTCCGCCCGTGTCCCGCCCACCTTAACTACCTTGCCATCCAACCAAGTTGGCGAACTCCTAGCGGTCCTCCTCGCTGCGAGCACCACACCTGACTTTGCACCGCTCCATATAATCAGTGACTCCCGCTATGTTATTGACGGACTCACCCTCCACCTCCCTCGCTGGGAAGCTAGCGGCTGGATTGGCATTGCCAACGGCACGCTTTTCCAAAAAACCGCACATTTCCTCTGTCGTAGATCCGCCCCCACCTCCTTCCAATGGATCAAAGGACACTCTGGTATCCCCAGTAACGAAGGCGCAGACCTGTTAGCCGCGGCTGGTGCCTCCCTCCCCATTGTACATGATCTTCACCTTGAGATAGACCGCCCCTTTACCCTCGCTGGTGCTAGACTGTCTTCACTCACTCAGTCCTTAGCCTACAAAGGCCTCCGAGGTTTGGAAGACCCACCTGTGCGTCACTGGACTGTCCTCAATCTCCAAAACACGTGCCTTGCGGTGCAAGCGGCAACCCACTGCCTCCCGACCGACCGCTCCATCTGGTTATCCATCCGCCATCCTGATGTTTCACGACCTATCTCCGACTTCCTCTGGCGGCTCCTACACAACGCCTACCGCTGTGGCAAGTTCTGGACCCACATACCCCTTTATGAAGGACGCGCCACCTGCGCCACGTGTGGAGTAGAATGTTACGAACTGCTCGTTCGATAACCTCAGAGTAGCGGTTCTTTCCCTAAGTCGCGCAGTGACTGTGGAGTAAGCAAGTCCGACTGTATTGGGGTACAGTAAGGACGAGGGATACACAGTAAGGAAAACTGTGTAGCACGGGGTTCCGTATAGGAAGATACGGAGAACGAGGAGAATAGACTAAAGTCCTTTAGCCTATTCTATGGGCCTTATATACCGTATGCGGCCCTGACATGTGAATGCTTCCTTTAGTGCTACCTCTGCTTTATATATCCCAAGGTCCCACTTCCCGTCCGATGCTGAGTGATCCATCGGATTAGTTGGCTTTGAGGGAATGCCGAATACCTTGTTGTACGCTCCGATGAGGAGCCGCCTAGTGTTGGTACGCTGGATGTCGGGTTAGACATGCTCCGATGAGCCCCGAGATCCCAATCGTAACAATACCCCCTTTCTACGTCCGGTCGCCTGAACGGACCACGCTTCTGCGTGCACCTCTTCCATCATCGTGAATCGTTCTTGACTGTCTTGTCCGGATGCGTCTTCCGGTACGACTTCGTTTTCTGGGGCGAAGACCGACTTACGTCGTTTACAACGCCTAGGAGTTGTCCTTCTCCGTTGAGCTGTTTGATCTAGGGTCTTTGCGGGTCCCAAACCGCATCACCTGCGGTGTTCTTCCTTCACCGCCGTTTTGTTGTAGGTACAATCCTATCTGCGTTTGTGCTTGGCCTAGAGAAGAAGTTATCTTCCGCCTGTGCCCGTATTTGTTTCGTTCGTAGCGGGTAACCAATCCCGCGTCTACCTCCGGTGGGCTTCCGGCACAATAGCGATTCGCCTAAACCAGGCCGTCCTGGTACCCGTTTTGTTGTTCCAGCACGATACTGGCAATGTCAAGAAGATGATGTGCGAAGATTATTAGGTGGTGAAATAGAAACTCGACTGCTGTGGAGTCGGTTGAATGCGGGGTCGCTGTGTGGTATTCCCTCTATGTTGGAAGTTAGGGTCGTTCCTTGACCATAGGTAGTTTTGTCTCGTCGTTGCGGACGGCCCTGCTAGTTTATCCCTAGGTCGTTGCGGACCTATAAATTACACCTGTTCCCAAACATAACAGGCCTAGAGTGAGGACTTTTCTGCGCGCCGGATCATTCATCGGTGATGCGCATAGGGCCATAGACCAATTTCCACAGCTCTAGAGGTTATGTCGTCCCGAGGAAGAAGGTGACGGTTTATGCTATATCAAACCGGATAACTTGTTTTTGGAGTAGTGTGCAAAGAGTTTCTCATCTTTGGACACTGCTCAAACGCGGGGATGGTGCCAGAATAGGTGTCTATTTTGACACGACCCACGCTTGCCCGTAACTGACGGGTCTCCTCAGTTTATCGTCATGAAGGACGGCCGTAGTTTAATCGTCTTTTCGGACGTCTGCTATCGTCCGACTATGCCTTGAGTCCCGATAGATTGTGCCTCCAAGGCGAGGGTAGTTTAAGGTCATTTCGGACTTGTAGCTGGACGCGGTAAGTCCAGCTCCAAAGGCGTCTCCCTAGAACAGAGGGGACCGTAGTTTATCGTCATTGCGGACCAGGCTAGTTTTCCGTCATCTCGGACGCGACGACTTCGTGTTCGAAGTCGCCGACAGGCCCAGTTTAACGTCATAGAGGACGTGTGGTGGTGGCATGAACTTGTCCCACAACCACGTACTCGAGGCACTATCCCAGTTGCCTCTTGACTGGCCCTTGAAGCGGAATTTCTTGCTTCTGACTTCAAGGTAGACTGAACGGCCATGGAGTAGTCGCGGTCCTGTCGGATAGCTGGCAACCCGCTCCATGTCTCCAGACCCCTCGCACGGAATTGAACCGTGTCGACCCCAGATTCTTTTACCGTAAGGCGCATGGAATCTGGAAGCGCCTTGACCTAGTCGGCAGGGTTCCAAGCCAGTGGGGCCTCCATTCCGCACTGCTGGAATGCATCCACACTCCGAGGGTCGTGGTAGTTTTACGTCTTCCGGACGAATGCCGAGAACTAGTTTATCGTCATTGCGGACCAAGCCATTCGTAGTTTTACATCGTTGCGGATGTAAGCCCTCCGCCTGACTCTGTCAGCCCCATACGGTGGCCCGTCCTGGCTGAGAGGTTTCTTGTTTTGGTGCCTCGTTCAGTAACTGACACCGTAGTAGGTCGCATCTCCTACTATTGTGTGCATCGCAGCGAGGGTCCCCTAATGCGGAAAAGACCCTGTAAAACTGGGGATCCAAAGAGGGACGCCCAAACTCCTGTCAGACCTTGACAGCGAGGGAGCAACATAGCACCCGATAGGCCACGACCGGAATATGCATCTCGAGAGTCTCTTGGCGGCCATCACCCGTCAAGAGAAGCCAGCGGCATAGGTTATTTGCTGAATCCAAGGTCCTCCTAATGCGGAAAGGGACCTGTAAAACTGGGGATCCAAACGGGACGCCCGATTCGTCTGTCAGAATACCTCTTGACAGTGAGAGGTTCGCTTGTGTGTTTCCTTCGTTCTGCTCCGAAGGAACGGATGAGATATGATTTCGGCCCTGCCAGGCCAGGACAGGTACTTCCCCTGCCTTCTTATCTTTTCACAGTTTAACGACATGCAGGTCAACGACTTGAGCGGATCGTCGTCCGGGTTCGAGGTTTTCCTTCCTGTCTTAGTTTAATGTCTTTGCGGACGATGTAGTTTTACGTCGTTTCGGACGAACATCCAGTTTAACGTCATGGTGGACGTGGTGGTTGTCCTGTTCGTGTAACCGTTACCTGGGGTGCAGAGGTCCTCTCCTTCTGCTACCCTAATATCCCCAGCGGGGTTGCCGAAATCCCCTTCTCCTTCGTCCGCTCGCGCATATGCTCGTAGTCGTAGTCGTCGTATTGATGGTCGAGGGCGTCCCATGCGTCTAGTTCCGCTCTCGTGTAAGTAGAAGTTCCCCCATCTCCGATGGAGAGCGAGGAGCGCGGCGACGTGTTCGCGGATTTTCTCTTGTACTTCCATGATTTCGACTTCTGTCGATAGTCGACGAATTTCCCTGTCGAGGAAGTCGAGTGTGGCCCCTTGTAGTCCCTCAGCCCTCCCCTTGCGCGGCTTGCTCTCTCGCGCCGTCGGTATAGAGGGGGAGTGTCGTCGCCGGAGCGGGGTTCGATGTTGGCTGAAAGGAGGCGGGTTTGCCCGCTTCGTCTGGCCTGTCGCTGTACGGTGGTCCAGACGTATTCGGTCTGCGCGGAGGCGTCTCGATGGCTCGCAGGCGGTACTTCCCCGATGGTTCCCTCGTTCCATGGTACAACCCGGTACGGTTCAACCCGAATGGAAGGGGAATGAGCTGTATCGGTGTCGGCCAGGAGGGCTGGTACGAGTTCCAGATTGACGAAGAGAGAATTCGTGGGGATGGATGAGTAGGGCATGTTGCCCTGTGTTCCCTCGCGCGTACCAGAGGCACTCGGTGATTCTCGGTGTAGGCCATGACCCTAACTCGGTCACTGGCGTTCGCCAACCGACGTGGAACATCGCTTCGTTCGCTACCGGGTTGTCCTGCCAGGACATTAGCTAGCCGTTGTAAGGCCAGAGCGACAGCCATTTGGATTACCGATCCAATGGTGGTCCGCTGCAGAGGGCATCGCCTAGTCGCTCCAATTCTCCGGGCTGAGGACTTCCACCACTGGTAAGGGGTCCTCCGGGTCCGGAAGGTGGTGCATTACCCGTTGTTGCGTCTGGTACATTTCCGTCAACATGTCCAGCCGGGCTTGGTATCGACGCAGGTCGAAGTACTCGCTCACTGCCGCCCAGGAGCTCTGGTCCCGGTGTTTCTGGCTCCACTGCATCGCTCGGATTCTTTCTTCCTTCTGTCGGATCTGCCTGAGGGTGACCGTCATGAGTTCCCTCAACCCTTGATGAGGACTCTGGTACGAGGACTCCTGTACTGGTACCAGATCCGATGGGACCGTCGTCTGGTTTGTCGGGTCCACTCTTCGGGTATCCGGGTTTGGAATGGTAAGAACGACATCTGGCGAGGAGTTTCGCGACGGTGAGGAGGCTGATTCGGTGGTTCCTCCTCCGATGTACATGGCATGGTCTGGCGATGAGTCGCGTTGATGTGGGAGAAGTATGAGTTAGAGGAATCTGTCATGTGGAGGGCGATGGTCTTCTTGTCCATCGACCTTTCCTCTTATACTGTTGCATCCACTTGTAATCCCGAGGCCTTTGGACGATTGGGATATTTCGGTGATATTCCTGTACGCTTCATCAGCCGTTCCTTCAATAGGGCCCAGGGTTCCCATGAGTTATCCGCTTCCGGATATCCGACCCACTTTACGAGGTACTTGATGCCACGACCGTGGCGTTTAGAGTCCAGAACGGCTTCAACTTCGAAGTGTTCTTCCTCGTTCAAGATCTCTGGCGGTGGTTTGGGGAAGTTCTTCCCATGGGCCGTTGTCTCGTGATATTCGGTGAGTATTGATGCGTGGAACACGGGGTGGATCCTCCATTGTTTGGGGATGTCCAAACGGTAGGCGAGGTCCCAATTCGGTCTTCACCTTGAAGGGGCCGTAGCGTCGTGGGGCGAGTTTCGCTTTTGGATGTGTCGTGTGGATGTGGTGCCTTCTAGCCATACTTGGGTTCCCTTTTCCCATTGGGGAAGTTTTCGGTGGGAATCCCTGTCTTTCGCGTGTTGCGCAGCCATGCGCAGGCTAGATTCCGCTCTTCCTGTACTTCTTGGATCGACTTTATCCGTTCGGCCACTGCGGCACCTGGTATCCAGAACCGTGTCTGCCGAGTAGGGTGGATTATACCATAGAGAATTTCGAATGGCGATTTTCCTGTAGCTGAATGCTGTCTGCTGTTATGAGCGAATTCTGCAAAAGAAAGTAGTTCCACCCAGTTGTCCTGATGGTGGTTGCAGAAGACTCGTAGGAATTGCTCGATCTCTTGGTTTACCCTTTCGGTTTCTCCATCCGTTTGAGGATGGTATGCAGTACTCAGCGCTGGAACAATACCCAGTCCTTTCCATAGTTCCCTAGTGAATGTGGCCGCAAATTGTGGGCCTCGATCGGACACCACTTTAGCGGGAGACCGAAACGTTTAAAGACGTTGTCTTGGAAAGTCTCGTGTTTCTTCTGCCGTGATTGTTTTCTTGCACGGGTGATGACGATTCCTTTTGATAGTCCTTGGTCTACCACCACATTGATCGAGTCGAACCTCCGCTTTCTGGGAGGTCGGTTACGAAGTCGGTGGAGATGAACTTCCAGGGTGTGTCCGTGGTTTCAAGCGGTTGGATCGGCGGGTGAGTGCGATGTGGCAAGTTCTTTGTAGATTGGCAAGTTGCACAACCATCCACGTAGTCGTGGACGAACTTTGTTATTCCCTGCCACCAATAGTTTCGTCGCACCAGTTCCAATGTCTTTGACCGTCCTGGGTGTCCGACTGCTATGGAATCATGGTGGGTTTTGACGATTGCTCTTCGTATGGTGTCATCCTTTGGTACACATATGCGTCCGTTTCGTCGGATAGTTCCTTCTTCGTGTGTCCAGTTGTTTAAGGCGTTGCCAAGGTGCGGGTATTTTTCCTAAAATTGCTTGTACTGCCGCTTTTACTACCGTGTCCTGCTCCGAGCGAGAGTGTCGAATGAGCGTGAGGAGGTTTGAGACTGTAATTCCGTGGATCGAACGCGCACATCCACTAGTGTTTCCTCTGAGTCGGCGAAAAGTTTGGACGGTAGGAGAGTCTGCGCCTTGTTGTCATTTTCCACCCCCTCATTAAGGTCTGGCCGCCTGGACAGAGCATCAGCATGGTTGGTGGAACCAGCCTTGTGAAGGAGTGTAAAGTCGAATTGTGACAAGAACAAGCTCCAGCGAGCTTGGCGCGAGTGAGATCGCGCGCAGACTGGAAATAGACCAAATTTTGTGGTCGGTCCAGATTTCGAACGGGTGACGGGCTCCTTCCAAGTAATGTTTCCAGTGGTCCAGGGCTTTGATGATGGCGAGTAACTCGCGATCGTGAACGTCGTAGTTCCGCTCCGGAGGAGCGAAAGATCCGGAGAGATAAGCCACTGGGTGCCATGCTTCATCGGTCCCTTCTTGTAACAAACCGCGCCATAAGCGGTGAGGGATGCGTCGGTGACGAGCCGGAAAGGATGCATAGGATCCGGGTAGAGTAGGACGGGTTTCTTGGTGAAAGCCGATTTTAGCGTATCAAACGCCTTTTGGCAGGCGTCCGTCCAGATCCATTTGGCATCCTTCTTGGTGAGATCATGCAGAGGTCGAGTGATGAAGGAGAACTTCTCGATGAAGCGACGATAAAAGTTTCCCAATCCCAAGAACGAACGAATGTCTCGGACAGTGCGAGGGACGGGCCATTCCTCAATGGCAGCTACTTTTGAGTCCTCCATGGCGACAGAGTCTGCCGAGATCGTGTACCCCAGATAGTTGAGTTTGTCCTTGTGGAACTCACATTTTCGGTTTGAGGTAGAGATCATTGTCGCGAGGATTTTCATGACCTGTTTTATCACCAAGACGTGTTCGGCCACCGTGGCCGTGAAGATGAGGATGTCGTCCATGTACACCGTAATTTTCCTAGCGAGGATGAGATCCTTGAAGATCATGTTCATCATGGCTTGGAATGTGGCCGGCGAATTGGTGAGACCGAAGAACATCACTGTGGTTCGAAGAGTCCCAAGGGGTTACGAATGCCGCCTTGGACTCGTCGCCTTTTTGATCCGTATATTGTTATACCCCAGCGGACGTCCAGTTTGGAGAACACCTTGGCTCCTTTAATGACGTCCAAGAGTTCCTGTATCAAAGGTAGGGGGCAAACATTCCTAACCGTGTGTTCGTTCAAGTGGCGGTAGTCCTGTACAGGGCGGAGTTTTCCATCCTTCTTGCTGATGAAGAAGAAGGAGGCCGCGCTGTTAGCTGTGGACCGGCGGATAGTTCCCCTGGCCAAATGTTCTTGACGAACTTTCCTAGTTCGTCATGTTTTTCAGGGCTGAGCGGGAATATCCGGGGTGCTTGTGGAACAAAGGTCGGTTTTAGATCGATGGCGTGGTCCCATATCGTATGTCCTGGGAGTCTTTGTGACCGTCGCTCGCTGAAGATGTCGAGGTACTCGTGATAGGCAACGGTACTCGATCCTTCAGGTGCGTGATGTCAATTTCCTCTTCGAGGTCTTCATCAAAACTGGCGAGACCTGTTGGTTCGGGGGCGACCTTCCTAATGACTGGTTCCTCCTTGTTCACCGGAACAGGGAGGTCAAACTTGAGCTTGTTATTTGTTGGCGCCTGTCTACGTCGGCAGTATGTCGAGCATCTTCTGTCGTCCTTGGGCGCGTCTGTCCCAAAGGTTTACTAATGCCGTCTTGAATTCGCTGTTTGTCAGCGTGCGCCATCTTTCTCTCGGCCATCCTCTGGGGTCCGAGAGATCGTGTACCAAGCGAGGTTTTTCTCGGTGTGTTTTCTACCATTGTTTAGCCGTCCTTCGGCCAATGGTTCTTCTCTTGCTTGGTAATTCCATACGGTTGTTCGCATAGGGATCGGCACCCATCGAACCGTACTTCACGTTTCCTCCATCGAATGGAAGGATCGTGGTATCGTAACCAATCTGTTCCCAGGAGCATGTCGTCTCTCCCAGATTGGTGATAAACATCTGAACGCGTTCCGTGTGCGTTCGACCTTGTTGGTCTGTGATGGTTAGGTTCCATCTACGCCTCTAGTTATGAGGCCGTTTTTGTTAATGGAGTCGTCGACGTTCCGTACTCGAATGGGTCGGTCCAACGGATAGCTGGGGAGGTTATGTTTCCATACCCAGGATTCGTTGACCAGATCCCTTCGCAGGCTGAGTCGATCGTTGCTCTAGCTCCAGCTCTTCGGCCTTGAGTTGTCAACTTACGTTCAACGGATAGGAGTAATGATGTGATGGTTCATTGCTCGTATGTTGATACATGGTTGACCCCCTTCGACCGTCTCTCTCTCTCTTGCTGGCAGAGGAGAGGCTAAAGAAAACCCTCTGCTACGTCCACCAACACCTGCTTGGCTTCGCCGTGTCTAGCTCTTTGAAGAGCCTTCGGACGGTAGCAGCATCACCGACGGGTCGGTCGAGTCGTCGTCGGTCAGGCGGTACGTAGCGTCCTCCATGGTGCGGAGGGGTTCTCGGGTCGCGGTAGCGTTCGCGGGTTCCATCGAACGACGAGGTTGTGGTACCCCACGGTGGTGCTGACCAGAACTGCCCTCCTCCAACTCTCGATGAAGTCGGCTGTTTCCTCCCAGTTGGGGTTCCTGGTCATCTTCTTCCATGTCCACCTCGCGAGCTCTCCGACCTCCTCTTCCCACTGGCGACGCGAATTTCCTCTAACCGGCCGAAGGCCTCTGCGTGGGGCACGACAGTCAGCTGTCCAATGTCCTCCTTTCCGCAGTTATAACACGGAGAGGAGGCGTCTTGCCATCATGGTTCGCTTGTTCAAACCATACGCCTTTTTCTCGAGGCGTCGATGTCCATATCGACGACTGGTTATTCATTCTTCGAGGGGCGTTGGTGGAATTGTAGCGGGGAGTGGAGCGAAGGTGGAAGCGATCTAGAAATCGCTTTTGAAGTTGTGGAGCTGGCGAGGAGGGTCTTTTGAGCGCTGCGGGCTCTCATGCGGCCATCTATTTCACAGGCCATGTTGACCCAATCCTGGATCGTGTCCTTTGGCGGAGTTTCTCGGTCATAGATTTTGTCGAGGACTCTTGGGTCTAGCCTCTTTGATAGTAAGGAACTTGTTCCTTATCGGCGATGTCGGCGTCGGCGGCAATGAGTGTGAACTGATTGAGTATTCGTCCACCGTCATGCGACCTTGTGAGAAGGTCATGAGGGCGCTGCGGGCCTTATCCACTTTCCCAGATTCCTGAAGTGGATTCGAACTTCTCCTTGAAGTCTTTCCACGTTCCCAGGGTCGTGGGAGGATCTGCCCCGATGTCTGTTGAGGAAGTTCTCCGCCCATACTCCTGCCGTTCCGGACCGCATGCAGGAGAGGACCAGGGAGATCCGATCCGCATCGGTCTTGTATCGATCTGTTTCTGTAACAAAAAGAAGGAGGCATTGGAGCATGAAATGCTGCGACTCGGTTTTGATGCCTGAAAAGTTGTCGGGAAGCTTCAGCTTTCCTCGACCTGGCTGTACTGTGGTGAGGGGGAGGGTTCCTCCGCCGGCTGGGGCGGTTCCTGCTCCTGATGTTGACATGATGTTTTGGGGGTTTGTGTGTACGGGCGTCTGTGCGTCCGAGTAATCTGAGTGGGAGGATTCTTCCTCTTCTTCTTCCGAGGTGTCCGGTACTACGGGCTCGGGTTCTCTGTATTGTGGTGGGGGTTCCCAATCGGCGTGGACTTCGTTCCACGCCCACTCTGCTTCTGTTCCGTCTGATCTGGTGAAAAGTACTGTCCGTCCCTAAACGAGCAGTTGTCGAAGTTTGGTGGGGCCCTCTGGTTTGTATCTGAGTAATACCACGAGGCGCCTTGTTTGTGGATGGGACGGTTGTTTTGACGGAGTTGATTATTGATTCGTCTAGCGCCTGGTGGAATCCTAGGCCTAGATCTTGCTCCAGCGTGCAACAGTAACACTCGTTCAGTGGGGTCTATGCCACCGTTCGAGGTTGTGAGAGAGGGTGTGGCAGCGAGCAAGTATGTGCGCAAGGTAGGGGCGTGGTCGAGTCTATTCTAATGTTACGAACTGCTCGTTCGATAACCTCAGAGTAGCGGTTCTTCCCTAAGTCGCGCAGTGACTGTGGAGTGAGCAAGTCCGACTGTATTGGGGTACAGTAAGGACGAGGGATACACAGTAAGGAAAACTGTGTAGCACGGGGTTCCGTATAGGAAGATACGGATGGACGAGGAGAATAGACTAAAGTCCTTTAGCCTATTCTATGGGCCTTATATACCGTATGCGGCCCTGACATGTGAATGCTTCCTTTAGTGCTACCTCTGCTTTATATATCCCAAGGTCCCACTTCCCGTCCGATGCTTAGTGGTCCATCGGATTAGTTGGCTTTGAGGGAATGCCGAATACCTTGTTGTACGCTCCGATGAGGAGCCGCCTAGTGTTGGTACGCTGGATGTCGGGTTAGACATGCTCCGATGAGCCCCGAGATCCCAATCGTAACATAGAAGACTCCATATCCCATATTCTTGTTGACTGCACAGTACCCAGCCAGAAACAAATCTGGCAACTCACCCGCTCTCTTTGGCTTCGCCACCACCCAATATGGCACCCGATGACGCTCGGCTCAATCCTTGGGAGCTGCCTATACTCCTTCAAGGACAGCGTGCAGAAGCCCCTACCTGGCCTCTCCCGTTTCTTCCGTATAATAATAACGGAATCTGCGTACCTCGTTTGGAAACTCAGAAACGAACGACTCATCACACATAATGATGATCCTTCCAAGTTAATGTCGAACCTGCAGATAACACACCGTTGGCTCCATACATTAAATACATGTCTCACTCTCGATTAAGCTATGACTCACCAAAAATTTGAAACTAAAGCCCTCCCACCGTCCTTAGTACTAGCCACGTGGTCCGGATCACTTCACGACGAACATCTACTCCCTGAAAACTGGCTACGAAGCCCCCGGGTTTTAGTGGGTATGGGCCTGCCCCTGCCGGACCCACCTTAATTAGCAGGTTCAGAATCACAAGGGCGGGCTTCCTAGAACCCCTCGATAGCAGGCACAGGCACTGCCTCCCTACTACATGACGGGGGACACGAGCCCCACACTACCTTCATTGAAGGTGTGCGTAATCGCATTTTTCCCTTGGATGACTACAGGGTGAAATTCCCGAAAACAGTGAATCAGCAGAGCCGGACCCAGTCCGGTATTTGCCGACTATTACCACTCATCCAAAAAAAAAAGATAAGTGTGTCACACATTACTAGTCGCCGGTCACATCTATCATCATCCGGTCGCTGACTCCGACGACGCTATACCGTACATAGTGCCGTACAATGCTGTACGATGCAATTCCTGTCATCCCTCAAGATCTCTAGGGTTCCATGAGTAATTCCCCGAGAGTTTCTAACATTTGTTAATAACATGCTCGGCTCTGAGCCTTTATTAACATGTGTTAATAACAAATTAATAACATTTGTAAATAAAAGATTAATAACATGTAAGAAATCGAATTATTTACATGTTAGAAAATAAAGTGGTGTTAATAATTCAAAATCACCAACTCCAGTCAATCTGAGAGTTAGGAATGAAATGGGGAATTTCAGTGGGAAGAGGAGGAGTAGCTGAGGGCAAGTGCTTCGGAGCGAGAGCAAATAAACCATAGGTAGTTATAGGTACTCAATACTTCAGTTTGATCAATAAATATGCAACACTATTAATCGGGGGACAACAACTTTCCCAGCATCAATTACATCCGTAGCCTAACCTCTGCCCAAACCTGCTTCTCACCTCAACCATATCAAAATAAATGTCATAATAGCAGGGATCGAACCAGCGATCAGAGGCAACCGAACATCACATGATCAAAGAGCGACACCTTAATGTTAAGACCTGGTCTTCACACGTGATGTGTCGTGAGGCTCCTAAGTCACTGAGGGACGTGATAGATCCACGTGTGTCCGATGAATACACCAGCGGCTAACTTGGTGCGCAACTCTGGGTGCATGAGGGCTTCGTGATAGTACTTGGACTCCAAACAGACACAAAGGTCGTTCCACAGGTGTGAGGGTACGACCTGGTGCGGGTTCGGGTTGCAGTAGATGTGCTGTCCACTAAAGTCGAGATAGAACACTGCTAGACCTGTGTAGAAGGTAGCCAGTGTCGAGACGACGACTGAATGGTTGAGGATGATGATAGAGTAGAGACGAGACACTCGTCAAACCGATGTATGATAACAACAGTTCTATTGACAACTGAGGCTGGCCAAATAGGCAAAGCACAAGGTGTAGCAGAGGTATGGCTAGTACCAGAGGTCAAGTAAGAACAGGTAGTAGTTAACAAAGGTGAACGAGCTAAGGACTCCGGTCTTAGGCTCGTTCTATATATACTGTAAGTAAGTTTAAGGCAGGATCGACAGAAGGTCTGTGCTTCTTAAGGTACCGAGGTAAACGATCGTGATCGGTAATCGAGGTACTAGAAACAGGGTCAGGAACGATGGTTCTGTCGAATGGGAGACCTGTGTACTAACAATAGAAAAGGGATCAACAATCGATCAGGCACAATGGTTTAGGGTAGGCTTCTGTGAAGAAGAAGCGCGGTGGTAACGGTCATATCAATGATGTCAAGTCGATTGTTGATCAGAAGAAGATAAGAATAGAAAATAGAACTCAATGTCTGTTGGTGAAGGCAAGGGGTCGGTCACCGGGTATAGGTTATATCCGTTGGTCATAGACCACACGTCATATGATTTGTAATCATATGCCATGTGTTATGAGTCGGCTCTTAACACCACCCCCTTTCTAACCTCGGCCTTGCATATAGCGCAATGGGTAACGATGGTTGGTTGAGCTGTATGCAGGCCAAGGCAGGAGTTGGGTAGCGTCACGTGAATATCAGAGTAGGATTGACTGGTCGTGAGTCAGGCGAATGGAAAGGCATGGGTTGGAAGGAATGTGGACCGGGACGTCGGTCTGACTAGCGTCTAGCTGGCGTGGAAGGGCGATTCATAGTGGGGACGGGTAGTCCAGGTAATGACAGTGAGGACGATGTGTCCGAAGGTTCTTGAAATGGTGCAGGGGATGGTTCCGACGACGGCATGTGCGCGTAGCCGTCGATGTCGTGTAGAGCGCGTAAGGCGAGTTCCATCATGACCTTGACTGCGTTATATATTGCAACGCGGGGGTCCCGTTCACCAGGCATTCTTCCTTGGTGGCTTGTAAGAAAGGTCCAAGGGTTTCCACAATTCTGGGTTGAGATACCACTTGCTGTCTTGCGGTGGTGGTGGTGCGAGTAGAGGATGGTCGGGGGAGAGTGGGGAGATTCCAGTGGTCTGGTCGTCTATTATAGGCGATGCTTCATTTGGTCCTGCTTGGCCAATCTGCTGGGTTTGAATCTCTTGCCACCGCTGTTCCTCTCGGGATATTTCTATTTCCAACTCCGCGATAGGCGATCGGCCGAGATCGTCATCGACTTCCATTGGGTCTTCGCTGATAGGTGATCGGCCAAGATCATCTTCTGTGTCCGTGGTGTCGGAGTCTTTCCAAAGTAATTCGCTTGTCGGTGTGGTTCTTCTCCAGGGAACTTCGTCTGTCGAAGTGTTGTCCGCAGTGGAGTGAGGGGTGGGGTAATCCATCTCGTGTGGTATCTCGATAGATAGCACTGGCCGTTCTGTATGCGTGAGACTGTCAATATCCATGGAGCTCGGTAGTTGTCTTGGGGCGTCTTTTATTGATAGGTCTCCTAAGTTTTCAGCCATCTTGGATTTCTCGATGTATTCTTCCTCTTCACCGGAGGTGATCGGTATGTCTTTGTCGGAGGGTGTGTCGGGTGTACGAGGAGGTGTGTCTTCATCTGAATCGATGGTCTTTGCCGACATTCTCCAAGCGCCGCTGCCGTATGCAGTTACGGGTGCTTCTTTGTTCCAATGATTGTCCGCGTAGGGAGTTTGTGGTGTTTCAAGCATTGGTTCCGTGAGCGCAGAGGGAGGAGTGTAAGGAGTCGGGGAGGTAGACATTTCCGAGTATTCATCTCCCTCTTCGTCTTCGACTGTCTCTAGATGTGTTCTCCAGTCCTCTTCTTCTTCTGTTCCGACGCTGTCTAGGTTCATAGCGTCATAGAATTCTTCTCCGTCCGGTGAGTAATCCGAGCCTGTGTCCATATAGTCTTCATCGGCATGCTGATAAGACAGATCTTCTGGTTCCGGTGTGAATACCGAGCCATCTTCCGAGTTGTGTTCTTTGTCGGCATTTTGGCAAAGCGAGTCCTTCTTCCAAGCAAGCCCCTTGGTCATTTGTCTCTCCAGGTCTTTAACTGCACGGTATCTCCAGTTCAACGTTGTGTCGGCCGCATTCTTTCTGGCCCATGTAGATTGTTGGGATTTCTTCAGCTTGGATGAGGGAGAATATGTCGATGTGCGAGAGGATAAAGAAGGGGCCGCCTTCTGTTCCCGAGCGCTTCCGAATTTATTCTTCCGCATGTTCTTCCTTTGACTGTCTGAGTCGCGGGTGATGTCCTTCTCCTGTCAAGGGAGGTTATTCTGCCTTTGTTGATTCACTTGAATCTGTCCGCTAGGTAACAACGGTTTGCTGAGTGCCTTCTTGATTTCTGCAGGGGTAAATCCTGCCGCTAGGAGCCGTCTTCCCAGTTTCGTTTTCTTGAGCCTGCGCCTGTATCCTTCATCCGCAACTGCTGATCGGATGTGTGCGACTGTTGCTCCCATGGCTAATAGTTTCTTCCCTATGGGGTGAGTGATTAACTTCCTCCATGCGAGTTCATCTTGTATCGCGGTTTCTGTCTGTTTAATAGTTAATCCTTTGTCCAGCAGCTTCCTTCTTGCCGAGGTCTTCATCAGCCGAATTTGCCTGTCGCATATTTCTACCGTTTGGTTTCTGTCGAGTGCGAGCTGTAATTCCTGAATGGACGGTTTCATGCCTCGGACTGCTAGTGGGTATTTCCTGTGGAAGGCATTGACTTCTTCCTTAGCATTCTTGACTGCGTCCGCCGGTTCCCATGAGTTGTCGGATTCTGGGTACCCCTTCCATTTGACTAGGTATTGTAGGGTCTTCCAACGTCCGTGGCGACGCAATGCTATAATCTTTTCAACCTCAAATTCTTCCTGTCCTTCGATGAGGTCAGGTGGAGGCTTTAGGTAATTTGGACCGTGAGTGGTGTTCTCCTTGTACATGGTTAATCGCGATGCATGGAAGACGTCGTGGATCTTCCAGCTCTTTGGTAGTTCCAGGCGATAGTTGACTGTTCCTATGGTGTCCAAAATCTTTAGCGGTCCAAACCGCTTAGGTCTTAACTTCTCTGAGGGGTGATCCGTGCGTATATTCTTGGCGTCGAGCCATACTTGATCCCCTATCTTGAATGGGGGAAGTTCTACCCCAAACTTGTCGTGCTGTGTCCTCATGGATTCTGCTGCTATCTCCAGGCTAGCCCGTGCTTCTTCTTGTGCCTTCTTTAATAGTCCCAGGCGTTTATCTGCGGTTGGTACATTCGTGTTACCGATAATAGCAGGGTAGGCTCTTGGTTGATATCCATGGAGGAGTATTAGGCAGGAGGGTGGGCATCTCGTGAGGTGCACCCCGTAGGCGTGCCAGTCGACTTCTGGGTTGTGCTTTAACAACCAATCGGTTCCTAGAATAACGTCCTCCTTTCCTATGTCCGTGACAAATAGTGAGGTCCGTTCTTGATGTGTTCTGTGATCCTCTCTGGGGATGCGGATACCTAGATCTGCCCGTGCTGTGATGGGCCTATTTCCTAGAGGTTCCCCTCCTACGTGGTTGACCGGAATGGGTCCTGTGGGGATGGTTGCAACGCTGTGCTCCTCCACAAACCGGCGATTAATGAAGTTGCCGGTTGCTCCACTGTCGATTAGTGCGGAGGTTCGTTTCGATCGATTCCTTCCTATGAGATCGATCTCGATCCGAAGTGATGGTGCGCCTGTCTGGATCTGAGAGATAGAAGATACCAAGAGCGGTTTGACTTCTTCTTCGACTTCCTCACATAGATCTTCGATTGGCGAGAACCGATTGCTTGTTGGAATAGGCATTGGCTGGCGCCTATCCGAGAGCCGTTCCAAGAGGTTCTGGATCTCCGAGGCTTTGGCGAGCCTTTCTTCTTAGTATCGGTTCCGCTCGGGGGTTCTTCCGCGCATCCTTTCTTTCAAGGTCTTCTTTGGCTTCTTGTTCCTTGGGCAGTCCCTGGCCCAGTGTCCTGGTTCATTGCAACTGTAACAATCAGAGTTGTCAGTACCTTCGCGTCTTCTCTTCCTTTTAATAGGTGGCGATAGGATTGGTTCGTAGGGTTCCTGGAAGGCTTTTTGCTCTTCTTCCACTTCCATTGACTCCGCGTGCTTCTTTGTTCGGATTACCAGGTCTTCGAATCGATCTGGTATCCCTTCCTGGAGGACTCGCACGGCGAGTTCTTTCTTGAGTCCCCTCAGGTAGCATGCCTTCTTCGTTTGGTCGTCTGCTCTGGCTAGGATGGCGATTGTCTCGAAGGCCTGTGTGTATACTTGCCAGCTCCTGTTCTTTTGGGTTATCCGTAGGAGTCTCTGTGGGATGCTGGGTAATGGAATGATTCTGTCTGGAGGTTCCAGTTCCGGGGTCTTGGCCACGCTCATCCCTCGTTGGCGAGATGAGGTTTGAGTAGTTGGGTGTGATCCGGATAGAGACGGGGAATACGACATATCCGTCTCTTTCGAGTAACTGTCGATATGGAGGTTGGTGAAGTAGCGGTCTGAACAAACCGTCAGTGATCTCGTTTAACGCGCTGTTAATAACCTCGGGTGGTTCTGCTACAAGGGTGATGGAGAGGGTGTGTGTTCGGTGCAAATCTCCTTCGTATAAATAGAAGGTGATGGCTCCGTTGATTTCTGTATGCGAGGGAGGGAGTCTGTCCAGAGTGAGGTAGGGGCAGGTGAGCTCGTTCAAGTGTTAAGACCTGGTCTTCACATGTGATGTGTCGCGAGGCTCCTAAGTCACTGAGGGACGTGATAGATCCACGTGTGTCCGATGAATACACCAGCGGCTAACTTGGTGCGCAACTCTGGGTGCATGAGGGCTTCGTGATAGTACTTGGACTCCAAACAGACACAAAGGTCGTTCCACAGGTGTGAGGGTACGACCTGGTGCGGGTTCGGGTTGCAGTAGATGTGCTGTCCACTAAAGTCGAGATAGAACACTGCTAGACCTGTGTAGAAGGTAGCCAGTGTCGAGACGACGACTGAATGGTTGAGGATGATGATAGAGTAGAGACGAGACACTCGTCAAACCGATGTATGATAACAACAGTTCTATTGACAACTGAGGCTGGCCAAATAGGCAAAGCACAAGGTGTAGCAGAGGTATGGCTAGTACCAGAGGTCAAGTAAGAACAGGTAGTAGTTAACAAAGGTGAACGAGCTAAGGACTCCGGTCTTAGGCTCGTTCTATATATACTGTAAGTAAGTTTAAGGCAGGATCGACAGAAGGTCTGTGCTTCTTAAGGTACCGAGGTAAACGATCGTGATCGGTAATCGAGGTACTAGAAACAGGGTCAGGAACGATGGTTCTGTCGAATGGGAGACCTGTGTACTAACAATAGAAAAGGGATCAACAATCGATCAGGCACAATGGTTTAGGGTAGGCTTCTGTGAAGAAGAAGCGCGGTGGTAACGGTCATATCAATGATGTCAAGTCGATTGTTGATCAGAAGAAGATAAGAATAGAAAATAGAACTCAATGTCTGTTGGTGAAGGCAAGGGGTCGGTCACCGGGTATAGGTTATATCCGTTGGTCATAGACCACGCGTCATATGATTTGTAATCATATGCCATGTGTTATGAGTCGGCTCTTAACACTTAACCACTACACCACCAACGCTAGATATATGTTGGTGCTGGCATGTATATATCTATCTTGTGCAGGAGTCAGCGCTGTGAGTCTTTCGGGTAAGAATAGAAGGCTCTGCCACCTTTGTGATACACAATCTTCTCTCTACCAATGTGAGCCTTCATGCATATGCACTCTGTTTTGTTTTTTGTATGGAGTGTTTGCCTCAAAATGATTTAATGATTTCTTACATTACTAATATTATTAACATAGGTTTTATGACCTCGACAAGGGACCATGTTAATAACATTATTTATTAACATGTAAGTAATTCCGGCATTACTCACAGAACCCTAAAGATCTCAAGGCTTTCTTGAGGACGTTCATCTTCTAGGTAGATTATTTTTCTGATATGATGTTCTCTTCTGTTTTGTAGGCTCCCACTATCAAGTTCGCAGAACTCTTCAAGACCCCAAGGCCTCAACTTCCATATCACAAGCGCTAGAATATGAGACAGGCTATCATACATCATGCCTCAGCTTGTTGGGACCTATCATGATTGCAGGGCCTTCAACGGTGCCTAGTTGAGTATGGTATTGTTGGACAGTGTTACGATTGGGATCTCGGGGCTCATCGGAGCACGTCTAACCCGACATCCAGCGTACCAACACTAGGCGGCTCCTCACCGGAGCGTACAACAAGGTATTCGGCATTCCCTCAAAGGCCGACTAATCCGATGGATCACTCAGCATCGGACGGGAAGTGGGACATAGGGATATACAGAGCAGAGGCCGTACTAAAGGATGCATTCACATGTCAGGGCCGCATACGGTATATAAGGCCCATAGAATAGGCTAAAGGACTTTAGTCTATTCTCCTCGTTTGTCTGTATCATCCTATACGGATATCCTCGTCCCTCCTGTATCTTCCTATACAGGGATCTCTCCACCTTGTCCTTACTGTACCCCAATACAGTTGGACTCAGTCCATTATCTTTCGTCACCACGTGACTTAGGGAAGAACCGCTACTCTGAGGTTATCGAACGAGCAGTTCGTAACATTAGAATAGACTCGACCACGCCCCTACCTTGCGCACTTCTTGCTCGCTGCCACACTCTCTCTCACAACCTCGAACAGTGGCATAGACCCCCACTGAACGAGTGTTACCTGTTGCACGCTGGAGCAAGACCTAGGCCTAGGATTCCCACCAGGCGCTAGAAGAGTCAATAATCAACTCCGTCAGAACAACTGTCCCATCCACAGACAAGGCACCTTGTGGTTCTACTCGGACACAAACCAGAGGGCCCCACCAAACTTCGACAACTGCTCGTTTAGGGACAGACAGTACTTCTTCACCAGATCAGACGGAACAGAAGCAGAGTGGGCGTGGAACGAAGTCCAAGCCGATTGGGAACCCCCACCACAATACAGAGATCCCGAGCCCGTAGTACCGGACACCTCGGAAGAAGAAGAAGAGGAAGAATCCTCTAACTCAGATTATTCGGACGCACAGACGCCCATACACACAAAAACCCCAAAACATCATGTCGACATCAGGAGCAGGAACCGCCCCAACCGGCGGAGGAACCCTCCCCCTCACCACAGTACAGCCAGGTCGAGGAAAGCTGAAGCTTCCCGACAACTTTTCAGGCATCAAGACCGAGTCGCAGCATTTCATGCTCCAATGCCTCCTTCTTTTTGTTACAGAAACAGATCGATACAAGACCGATGCGGATCGGATCTCCCTGGTCCTCTCCTGTATGCAGTCCGGAACGGCAGGCGTGTGGGCTGAGAACTTCCTCAACAAGACTATTGGGGCAGATCCTCCCACGACCCTGGGAACATGGAAAGACTTCAAGGAGAAGTTCGAAGTCCATTTCAGGGAGTCTGGGAAGGTGGATAAGGCCCGTAGCGCCCTCATGACCTTCTCACAAGGTCGCATGACAGTGGACGAATACTCCAATCAGTTCACACTCATTGCCGCCGACGCCGACATCGCCGATAAGGAACAAGTTCCTTACTATCAAAGAGGCCTGGACCCAAGAGTCCTTCGACAAAATTTATGACCGAGAAACTCCGCCCAAGGACACGATCCAGGATTGGGTCAACATGGCCTGTGAAATAGATGGCCGCATGAGAGCCCGCAGTGCTCAAAAGACCCTCCTCGCTAGCTCCACAACTTCAAAAGCGATTTCTAGACCGCTTCCACCTTCGCTCCACTCCCCGCTACAATTCCACCAACGCCCCTCGAAGAATGAATAACCAGGTCGTCGATATGGACATCGACGCCTCGAGGAAAAAGGCGTACAACCAGAACAAGCGAACGCATGAGGGCAAGCCCTTTATCACGTGTTACGCCTGCGGGAAACCCGGGCATTACGCACAGGACTGCGCTCATCATCATCCCAATCTAGAGGCCTTCGGCCGACTAGAGGATATCCGCGTCGCCAGGTGGGAAGAGGAGGTCGGAGAGCTCGCGAAGTGGACATGGAAGAGGATGATCAGGAACCCCAACTGGGAAGAGACAGCCGACTTCATCGAGAGTTGGAGGAGGGCAGTTCTGGTCAGCACCACCGTGGGGTACCACAACCTCGTCGTTCGGTGGAACCCGCGAACGCTACCGCGACCCGAGAACCCCCTCCGCACCATGGAGGACGCTACATACCGCCTGACCGACGACGACTCGACCGACCCGTCGGTGATGCTGCTACCGTCCGAAGGCTCTTCAAAGAGCTAGACACGGGCGAAGCCAAGCAGGTTCTGGTGACGTAGCAGAGGGTTTTCTTAGCCTCTCCTCTGCCAGCAAGAGAGAGAGAGACGGTCAGGGAAGGGGTCAAATCATGTATCAACATACGAGCAATGAACCATCACATCATTACTCCTATCCGTTTGAACGTAAGTTGACAACTCAAGGCCGAAGAGCTGGAGCTAGAGCAACGATCGACTCAGCCTGCGAAGGGATCCTGGTCAACGAATCCTGGGTATGGAAACACAACCTCCCCAGCTATCCGTTGGACCGACCCATTCGAGTACGGAACGTCGACGACTCCATTAACAAAAACGGCCTCATAACTAGAGGCGTAGATGGAATCTGACCATCACAGACCAACAAGGTCGAACGCACACGGAACGCGTTCAATGTTTATCACCAATCTGGGGAGAGACGACATGCTCCTGGGGACAGATTGGCTGCGATACCACGATCCTTCCATCCGGTGGAGGAAACATGAAGTACGGTTTGATGGGTGCCGATCCCTATGCGAACAACCGTATGGAATTACCAAAGCAAAAGAAGAACCATTGGCCGAAGGACGGCTGAACAATGGAAGAAAAACACACCGAGAAAAACCTCGCTTGGTACACGATCTCTCGGACCCCAGAGGATGGCCGAGAGAAAGATGGCGTACGCTGACGAACAGCGAATTCAAAACGGCCTAGTAAACCTTTGGGACAGACGCGCCCAAGGACGACAGAAAATGCTCGACATGCTCGCCGACGTAGAGCAACGTCGGCAAAATAGCAAGCACAAGTTTGGCCTCCTTGTTCCGGTGAACAAGGAGGAACCAGTCATTAGGAAGGTCGCCCCCGAACCAACAGGTCTCGCCAGTTTTGATGAAGACCTCGAAGAGGAAATTGATATCACGCACCTGAAGGATCGAGTACCGTTGCCTTATCACGAGTACCTCGACATTTTCAGCGAGCGACGGTCACAAAGACTCCCAGGACACACAATATGGGACCACGCCATCGATCTAAAACCGACCTTTGTTCCACAAGCACCCCGGATCTTCCCGCTCAGCCCGAAAAACATGACGAACTAGGAAAGTTCGTCAAGGAACATTTGGCTAGGGGAACTATCCGCCGGTCCACAGCTAACAGCGCAGCCTCCTTCTTCTTCATCAGTAAGAAGGATGGAAAACTCCGCCCTGTACAAGATTACCGACACTTGAACGAACACACAGTTAGGAATGTTTGCCCCCTACCTCTGATACAAGAACTCTTGGACGTCATTAAAGGGGCCAAGGTGTTCTCCAAATTGGACGTCCGATGGGGGTACAACAACATACGGATCAAGAAGGCGACGAGTCCAAAGCGGCATTCGTGACCCCTTTAGGACTTTCGAACCTACAGTAATGTTCTTCGGTCTCACCAATTCCCGGCCACTTTCCAAGCCATGATGAACATGATCTTCAAAGATCTCATCCTCGCTAGGAAAATTACGGTATACATGGACGACATCCTTATCTTCACGGCCACGGTGGCCGAACACGTCTTGGTGATAAAACAGGTCATGAAATCCTCCGCGACAACGATCTCTACCTCAAACCGAAAAGTGTGAGTTCCACAAGGATAAACTCAACTATCTGGGTACACGATCTCGCAGACTCTGTCGCCATGGAGGACTCAAAGTAGCTGCCATTGAGGAATGGCCCGTCCCTCGCACGGTCCGGGACATTCGCTCGTTCTTGGGATTGGAAACTTTTATCGCGATTCATCGAGAAGTTCTCCTTCATCACTCGACCTCTCATGACCTCACCAAGAAGGATGCCAAATGGATCTGGACGGACGCCTGCCAAAGGCGTTTGACACGTTAAAATCGGCTTTCACGAAGAAACCCGTCTCTCTACCCGGATCCCATGCATCCTTTCCGGCTCGTCACCGACGCATCCCTCACCGCTTATGGCGCGGTTTTTACAAGAAGGGACCGATGAAGCGTGGCACCCAGTGGCTTATCTATCAGGGTCTTTCGCTCCGCCGGAACGAAACTACGACGTTCATGATCGCGAGTTACTCGCCATCATCAAGGCTTGGACCACTGGAAACATTACTTGGAAGGCGCTCGTCATCCGTTCGAAATCTGGACCGACCATAAGAATTTGGTCTATTTCCAGTCTGCGCGCGATCTTACTCGCGCCAAGCCGCTGGAGCTTGTTCTTGTCACAATTCGACTTTACACTCCTTCACAAGGCTGGCTCCACCAACCATGCTGATGCTCTGTCCAGGCGGCCAGACCTTAATGAGGGGGTGGAAAATGACAACAAGGCGCAGACTCTCCTACCGTCCAAACTTTTCGCCGACTCAGAGGAAACACTAGTGGACGTGCGCGTTCGATCCACGGAATTACAGTCTTCAAACCTCCGCTCATCATTCGACATCTCGATCGGAACAGACACGGTAGTAAAGCAGCAGTACAAGCAATTTTAGGAAAATCCCGCACCTTGGCCAGCCTTAAACAACTGGACACACGAAGAAGGAAATCCGACGAAACGGACGTATCTGTGTACCAAAGATGACACCATACGAAGGCATCGTCAAAACCCACCATGATTCCATAGCAGTCGGACACCCAGGACGGTCGAAGACATTGGAACTGGTGCGACGAAATTATTGGTGGCAGGGAATAACAAAGTTCGTCCACGACTACGTGGATGGTTGTGCAACTTGCCAATCTACAAAGAACTTGCCACATCGCACTCATCCGCCGATTCAACCGCTTGAAACCACGGACACACCCTGGAAGTTCATCTCCACCGACTTTCGTAACCGACCTCCCAGAAAGCGGAGGTTCGACTCGATCAATGTGGTGGTAGACCAAGGACTGTCAAAAGGAATCGTCATCACTCCGTGCAAGAAAACAATCACGGCAGAAGAAACCACGAAGCTTTTCCAAAAAACGTCTTTAAACGTTTGGTCTCCCGTCAAGTGGTGTCCGATCGAGGCCCCAATTCGCGGCCACATTCACTAGAGAACTATGGAAAGGACTGGGTATTGTCCAGCGCTAAGCACAGCATACCATCCTCAAACAGATGGAGAAACCGAGCGGGTGAACCAGGAAATCGAACAATTCCTACGAGTCTTCTGCAACCACCATCAGGACAACTGGGTGGAACTACTTTCTTTTGCAGAATTCGCTCATAACAGCGACAACATTCGCCACAGGAAAATCACCGTTTCGAAATCCTCTATGGATACAATCCACCCTTACTCGCAGACACGGATACCAGGGTGCCCGCGGTGGCCGAACGGATAAATCAATCCAGAAGTACAGGAAGAAGCGGAATCTAGCCTGCGCATGGCTGCGCAACACGCGAAGACAGGGATTCCACCGAAAACTCCCCAATGGAAGAAGGGAACCCAAGTATGGTTAGAAGGAACCACATCCACACACACATCCAAAGCGAAACTCGCCCCGACGCTATGGCCCTTCAAGGTGAAAAAGGTCGGACCTTGCTACCGTTGGAATCCCAACAGTGGAAATCCACCCCGTGTTCCATGCTCAATGCTCACGAATATCACGAGACAAGGCCCATGGGAAGAATTTCCCCAAACCGCCACCAGAGATCCTGAACGAGGAGAACACTTCGAAGTTGAAGCCGTTCTGGACTCTAAACGCCACGGTCGTGGATCAAGTACCTCGTGAAGTGGGTCGGATATCCAGAAGCGACAACTCATGGGAACCCTGGGCCCTACTGAAGGGAACGGCTGATGAAGCATACAGGAATATCACCGAAGATATCCCAATCGGCCAAAGCCACGGGATTGCAAGTGGATGCAACAGTATAAAAAGGCGATGGAAAGAGAAAGATCATCACCCTACATGACAGATTCCTCAACTCTACTTCTCCACCCAACGAGACTCCCATCAGACCATGCCATGTACATCGGAGGAGGAACAACCGACTCAGCATCTCACCATCGCGAAACTCCTCGCCAGATGTCATTCTTGGCCGTTCCAAACCCGGATACCGAAGAGTGGACTCGACAAACCAGACGAGGTTCCCATCGGACTAGTGCCAGTACAGGAGTCCTCGTACCAGAGCCCTCATCAGGGAATGAGGGAACTCATGACGATCACCCTCAGGCAGATCCGACAAAAAGAAGAGAGAATCCGGGCCATGCAATGGGCCAGAAACATCGGACCAGAGCTCCTGGGCAGCAGTGAGCGAGTACTTCGACCTGCGACGATATCAAGCCCGCTGGACATGTTGACGGAAATGTACCAGACGCAACAACGAGTAATGCACCACCTCCGGACCCGAAGGACCCCTGCCAGTTGGAAGTCCTCAGCCCGGAGAGTTGGAAACGATTAGGCGATGCCTTTACAACGGACCACGATTGGATCGGACAACCCGGCAGCGAACGTAGCGATGTTCACGTCGGTGGCGAACGCCAGTGACCGAGTTAGGGTCATGGCCTACACCGAAGATCACCGAGTCGCCTCTTGGTACGCGCGGGGAACACAGGGCAGCATGCCTACTCATATCCCCACGAATTCTCCTCTTTCGTCAATCTGGAGCTCGTACCAGCCCTCCTGGCCGACACCGATGCAGCTCATTCCCTTCCATTCGGTTGAACCGTACCGGGTTGTACCATGGAACGAGGAACAGTCGGGGAAATACCGCCTGCGAGCCATCGAGATGCCTCCGCACAGACCGAATACGTCTGGACCACCGTACAGCGACAGGCCAGACGAAACGAGCAAACCCGTCTCCGCCAGGGCCGAACCAAGCACCGACAACGAGCATCCCCCTCTATACCGACGGCACGGAGAGCCGCCGAGCCAGGGGACGTGGACGCAATACGAGGGGCCACGCTCGACTTCCTCGACAGGGAAATTCGTCGACTATCACAGAAGTCGAGATAATGGAGGTACAAGAGAAAATCCGCGAGCACGTCGACGCGCTCCTCGCTCTCCATCGGAGATGGGGGGAACTGTTACATGGACGAGAGCGGAACTAGACGCATGGACGCCCTCGATCATCAATACGACGACTACGATTACGAGGCTATGCGCGAGCGGACGAAGGAGAGGGAGACTTCGGCAACCCCGCTGGGGGATATTAGGGTAGCAGAAGGAGAGGACCTCTGCACCCCAGGTAACGGTTACAAACGAGGACAACCACCGTCCACATGACGTTAAACTGGATGTTCGTCCGAAACGACGTAAAACTACATCGTCCGCAAAGACATTAAACTAAGAAGGAAAACCTCGAACCCGGACGAATCCGCTCAAGTCGTTGACCTGCATGTCGTTAAACTGTGAAAAGATAAGAAGGCAGGGGACCTGTCCTGGCCTGGCAGGGTCAAAGTTTCTCATCCGTTCCTTCGGAGCAGAACGAAGGAAACACACAAGCGAACCTCTCGCTGTCAAGAGGTATTCTGACAGACGAATCGGGCGTCCCGTTTGGATCCCCAGTTTTACAGGTCCCTTTCCGCATTAGGAGGACCTTGGATTCAGCAAATAACCTATGCCGCTGGCTTTTCCTCTCGACGAGTGATGGCGTCGAGAGCTCGCAAGATGCATATTCCGGTCGTGGCGAATCGGTGCTATTTATTCCTCGCTGTCAAGGTCTGACAGGAGTTTGGGCGTCCCTCTTAGGATCCCCAGTTTTACAGGGTCTTTTCCGCATTAGGGACCCTCGCTGCGA